>PVKZ01001039.1:189608-504808 GCA_004027375.1 Macroglossus sobrinus | reverse complement strand
TTTACAATAGTATAAAATTTTGTGAGACCTTTCCACTGAAAACTACAACATTTTAGGGAAGAAATTAAAGACCTAAGAAATGTCAAAAGATTCAATAGCGTTATGTCTATTTTATCCAAATGTATCAATGTAATCAAAATGATTTCTATAGAAATCTTTTCAGTATATTAGAAAACTGATTCTAAAATACAAAAAAAAATCTCTAAAATAATCAAAATTATTTGGAAAAAGAATATGAGGACACACACTACCAGAGTTCGTGATTTAATATGAAGCTACTGTAATCAATGCAATGTAGTGCTCAATTATGAGGTGAATGCATGGGATTTTTGCAAGAAAATGAAGGGAAATAATGACATGCAAAAAGGAAGCAATTTCCATTGGTGCTAATTAGTAAGTTATTCATTGGCTGTAAATGATGATTCTAATTCTAAAGATTATTCTTGATCTTAAGTCCCCAAAGTTGGGACGTCTGCTTTCCCGTTAGCTTTGCGAACAGTTGTCTGGAATACAGTGTTGGTATGGCTTAGTTCTAACAATATTTTGTCCATTTTAAACATCCAAAGGTTAAAGCAGTGAGATGTACAAGGTCTTTCCTCTGGGCTTGGCAGCTCCGACTCCATTTTGAATTGGGTCCACTTTTATCAATTTTCTTACTATTCAGGACAAAAATGATAGACATAATCATTTGTTTTGTGGTAATTTTTAAATGAAGTTGAGAAAACAGTGTTTTTGAGAGACAGATATTCTATGTACATTTAGGGAATAATATGTAAGCTTTCTGACTGGCCAAAATAATTATTTTGTTATGTAATTAAAACACCGTTAATATAATAGAACATTTTCAAAATACAATAGTCTCTGCTTGCAAGATAACTACCAGTATGATACAAAAGCACTTATTACAGATAAGTATCAAGATGATTTTCAAAGCATGAGATGTTCTTATACATAGACTTTATTTTTATAACAAAAAATGTTTTAGCACAAGATAATATGATCCTGTATGAAGCAGGTGGTTAAGGAGCAGATAAATTACTGGCAGATTTCTAATTATAATACACTTTTAGTCTTTCACGATAAACAACAGATGTGTGTTTACAAAAATACATTATAGTAGAATCAGGTCAATAGAGTCTAAGTGAAAAAGCTTAATTTATCTGTACTCCCATTTGAATTCAAGAGGATGGCCTATTTAAAAGAGCCACCATTTAATGTAACATGAGTTCAAAGGAGATTTATTTAAATGGACCAATGAATGCTTTTTTTCATTAATTGTCCAAAAAAAAAGCAGATAATTTCAGAGTGCAAACAGACATAGGGGAAAATAACAAATCAAAACAAAACATATTAGAGCAGATGCAAAAAAGGGGATATTCCAAAATAATGGAGAGCTAAATCAAATGACCCTATTTTCTAAATATTGAGAGCATATTGAAGCCTTTCACTGTTGAACTTACTTTTTAACATTTAGTGATGGTAGAATTTATTTTGTATCATTAATTCTCTGAATTTCAAAACTTTTGATAACGAATAAAAATATCATTTATTTTCAATTGTAGATCAAGTAACCAAAATAGTTTGAGGATTAAAATATTTTCTGTATGTAAGCTGGTAAAATTCAAAGGATGAATTTGGTGTTCAAAATGGGTTACAGATCTATTTCTGCCACTTATTAGCTGTGAAGCACAGCAATATTTTAAATAGCTGTGTTTTCAGAAGCTAACTAGGTATTAATTTCAAACCTTATATGTGCCATGAAAAAGAATCAATATTTAAATTCATCTTAGGCCTTAATTCATTCTTCTGTATTATTTACATACTATTAATCTGTTTGAAAGAACTACATTGACGCTATACACATCCATAGTATTATTTAATGGATTGAATTGTTCAATTACTAAAGGTTAACTTAGGCCATATTTTTATGTACATTTCTAATTTTCCTATCTCAATTTCTTCATGTATAATTTTCTAATCCTTCCTTTTATTTGAATTAACCTATCACACTATTATAATTTAGTATCGGTACAGTTTTGTGAAAGAAATTTTTGATATCATCTTCCTTCTAAAACTGAATAATAGAAATAGAGATATTTAGCATTTGCACATGTAAAACAGCAACTGTAATAGTAGACAGTTTGTTGAAAACATGGTTAGGTGCTTTAGAAGTTTAAAACAATTGAAGACAAATTTGAAAGCAATTCTAGCAAAGGTTTGGGAAAGAGATCAGATTTAATCTATATTTTTTTCCCTCAGTTATCTTCTGCTGTATAACACACCACCTCAAAGTTAGTGGATGAAAACAAACAACCATTTTATGATATAGATTCTGTAAAGTAAAAATTCAGAGAAGTACAACAGAGATGCCTTTTTTCTGCTTCTCACTCTATAGTTTATGAGCCCACAGCTTGGAGCAGTCAAGTGATTGGGGGTCGGGCATGGGGGGTGGCTCATCTGGGTGCTTCTTCACTCATGTGCTGTCTGCGGAGACCAAGATGTGTCAAAATCAGAGGTAGTTGGATCTGCCATCCAGAGGACCTACACCTGGCCTCTCCATCTGACTTGAACTTCCCGGGCTTAATGACTGGTTTCTGATGGAGAGATCCTGAGTGACAGTGTCAGCGGAGCAAGCTTTCCTAGGGACCCAGGGAGAGGCTGCATGGCCTTTTATAGCCGAGAATC
The DNA here is from genome assembly GCA_004027375.1 of Macroglossus sobrinus. Taxonomy (NCBI): domain Eukaryota; kingdom Metazoa; phylum Chordata; class Mammalia; order Chiroptera; family Pteropodidae; genus Macroglossus; species Macroglossus sobrinus. Next base: position 502,123 of record PVKZ01001039.1, on the reverse strand, counting down.
ATAGCATTGCTTCTGCTAACTTCTATTGGTCAAAGGTGACACAAGTACACCTAGGTTCAGATGAAGGTGTGTTGAGTCAAAAGCTGTGGAGGGTCTGAGATGTTATTCAGCTGTTATTATCCAAAGGAGCCAAAGATGATCGCTATGTATTGGCCTCCAGCAGGCTGGAGACCCACAGCTCAAAAGCTGTCCAGTGCCAAACTCAGATTTTTACAGTCTAGTTATTTCAGATACATTCAGATATTTTAGCTATTTTGAAACTATTTGACATAGCTATGAAACTCTGCCCCAGAGATTAGTTAAAACCTGGAGCTAAAAATACAAGCTGCTGTTGCTCTTGGGAGTTCTCCCCATGATGCTGTTAAGACGTGATATGCAGAGTGATCTCTTCTTTGATACCTTTCCCTCTTGGAGGTTCCCTTGACTTCCTCACTTTCTGGTTTGTGACCCCCATGGTCTTGTAGAGCTCCCCACCCCTTGCAAATGGTCAAAACCCCACCCAAAGAAAGACTGTTGTGTGCTACTGCCACCTGGTGGTCGTATTTGTTCCCTTGCTTCGCTTCCAAATCTCAAATTTACTACATATATTTGCAAACAAACGTGCCATAGCGTGTGTGTGTGTGTGGGGGTGGGGTGGGGTGGGGGTGGGGTTGTTGGCAGCAGACACAGGCGTTCTCGATCAGAGAAACAGAAAGCTGATTACTCATAGTAAAGTACAACAGCCAGCCTCCCAATCCCCACAGAGCAATATGAGAGACAGATAAATGTTATCTGCAACACTAAGATTCAGAGATTATGATACATCTACCAACCTTATTAAGCATTTCTCTTTGTGGGAGAATAGAGAGGGGTTCATTCTAAGCAAGTATCTCCAGGAAGGAGAAAGAAAGGTAGTTTCATCTTTAAATCTCTTATGAGGCTTCTGTTTCTTCAAACTCTCAAAATGTCTGCTCACCCTGGGTTGTTGAAAGGAGCATCTACACGTGACTTTCCCACCTGTACTGAACTGCTCACGTGTAGGCTCATGGGTCTAGGAGGGAGCATCTCGATAGATATAATTTGCTAGAAGCAAAAGTTTGGAGAGAACCAAAGGGAAGCTGCAGTGACTTTCATGACCTGCCTTGGAAATCACGTAGAATCATTTCTGCCAAACTCAACTGGCTGAAGCAATGGCAAGGCTGACTAATGTACTACAGGAAGGGACTTAAACCTCACTTGCCAGTGGGATGAAAGCCAGAAAATGAGGGACCTATTTTAGAATTGTCACAATCTTTTTTTTTTTTTTAACTGCCTACAGAACCTGGTCTTCCTTGGTGGTCTTCCATCCAAGTACTAACCAGGCCTGCCCCTGCTGAGCTTCTGAGATCAGATGAGATCGGGCATGTTCAGGGTGGCATGGCCATAGACAGAACTGTCACAATCTTGAAAGATGTTGGGGGCATGTATCAGGGGGAGCAAGAAAATGAAGGTCCAAAGTGTACACACAAAGCCAGGTAAAAATGACAAGATGTGTCAGTTGTAGTCATATCTGAGGAGAGAGCAAGTATTAGGGTTGGAACATTTAGTAATAAAATAATAAAAGTAGATTGGACAAATGGCCAGTATTCCTGAATGCCAGGATAAGTAGTTGTTTTTCTCTTTTAGGAAATAAAATTTGATTTGTCAAAAAATAATTTAATTATAGGAAAAATAAGAACTTCGTGAGACTACACTTACAGCATTGTTTATTTATTTACTCATTTTTATTATGTATTGAGACTTAACATAATCTTTACAGTATTTATCTTGGTCTTATGCCTGAAATTTTAATAGTTTTTAAAATAATTAAATGTATCTTATGGCTACAAAGAAAATTTTTGAAGAAAATAATATATTATAGCTTACATATCTTTTCAGAAAAACTGTAAGTAGTCAATGCAAGTGGATAAAATTATGATTAACCATTTATGAATAATTTAATTGCCTGATAATTTAAAAGACTGAGAAAAGTTCTTATTCCAAAGGGTTCATAGATAAATAATTTGTAATTTTCTTCCCAATCAAGAAAGAGATGAACTAACATATTTTGGTGCCAGAAATCGAGACAGAAAATTCACTTAAAAGCATCAATTTAATTCTAAAATCTCTCCCACATATTATTACCATCATTTTAAAAATTGAGAGAATCTTATGCACAGAAAGCTTGAGGGACTTACACCTGGTCCCAGAGCCAGTGAGCAGTGGAACCAGACATGCCTCTTTATGCTAAAATCTGAGCATTTCTCACCCCATTAGTCTAGTTGGATAATCCGGTGGCCGTACATTATTTGTTTTGTTTTTTGGTGTGTGAACACAATTTAAATCCGGGACATGGAATTATATGTTAAACTTGCCGATTCAGGGAAACCGAAATTAGTATCTTGCTTTCTTAACTAAAAAGTTATATTCTTTAGAAAAATTTTTATTTTTTTAAAATATAAACTGAACACAGCATGGTCATACTTCCCCCAAATTATCGTCCTGTGCATTCAGTTTGTGTGTAGATAAAAAAAAAAAAAGGAATATTTTTAGAGGTATTAAAATATGCACAAGACACTTATATTCAGAGATTTCAAAGGGTTTTAATAGAATTTGAAGAATTTCTATTCTAGAATATCTAATTTTGGAGGAGAATGGTCAGTTTAGAGAGAAATTCATCTAAATGTAACATTTCAAACAGCAATAAAAATAGCCACAAGAATTTTTTTTCTAAATTCATTCTCATTATGACCTTATCATTCAATTAAGTTTGTTAAGCTAGCTTCCTCATCATGATTTTATGATAAACTTTCCTGCTATTTTTAAAATTATTAATCTTTCCTATCTTTACGGTAAAGAAACCAGTGCCTATAAATGCTCAGGGAAGCTGTTAAAATAAAAAATTACTCTTTTTCATTTCTTGGCCATATAAGAGGAAGTCTAATCTATTCATATACATAAATAGACTCACATCTGATTCCTTATTCATAAAGTTGATGGAGTCCTATGGCAGGGTTTCTTTTGCTTTATCACAAAGGGCACTTTCTCCTGCGGTCTCAGAGTGATCCATCAAGGCAAAACGCTTCACACCCTTGCTCGCTCTTCATTACTTAGAGCCCACTGATAACTGTGGTGTGAGTCAGTATCACTCAGCCTAGTGCAGATACATGAAATGAAAGTAGATGATAATTCAGTGGGAAAAAAAAAGTAATGTTCTCTGTAATCTGAAGGAAAATATAATAATAGGATTAACAACTATAAAAACAGTAGGAGAAATTTGTCAGCATTTCAGCAAAACCACTGTATTGGGGGAATATATCGAAAAAGAAAGCATGAATCTGCAGATCACTGGAAGGAAGAGAAAATTCACTAGTTAACGATCCCTGCCTTCAGGACACGCGATCTACTTAGAGAGGAAGCCACTTGAGAAAACTGTTGTCTCTTCTCCCCCCACTGCCTTACCAGTAGAAAGGTTAGAAAAGTAAGTATATGCACAAAAGAACAGAAGACATAAAAGAAAATACATGCTTTTAGATATGTTAATAAAACATTTCAAAGAGATCTGATTTGAAAACTGCAGTTTAATATGGTATAGTGATAAAATAGTTCTTGCAGAGTTTAGAGTAAAAAAAAAAAGCTCATCTCTTTCTTCTTTCTCTTTAAAAAAAATAAAAGGCATTTTTCAGTTTCTTTTTCTCATGATGCTAAAATAAAAGCACTTAAAAGAGTGAAACTTACGAAGAAAGAAGTATATGGAAGAGAGTGAGATGCAATATATTAGTTTATGTTTTAAGCTTTCAAAGCTTTTCATTTTCCCCTGGGACTCATTTTACTCTAAAATATAAGATCAGTGATAATAAGTTGTGGCAGTTTTCAGCTCTAATTTTTATCTTAAGCTAAAATTACACTTACTTCTTTAAGTAAAGCTGAGGAGGCTTTCTTATTTGATAGCAAATACTTGCACATTCACAGAAAACAACAGCTTCAACCATAATTATTATATATTTATACTTAGGTATAACATCTCAAATTTTTCAGATTATTCATTTTTTTAGTACTGTAAAGAAATGGCTAATTATAATATCAAATAAGCCTCTTTCAACTGGTAAAAAATTTAAAAACCATTTTTGATGGGTCTTTATATATAAGAAAGAGTAAAATTACAATATAATAAAATTATGTGTCCACATGTTTCACTTTCTGTGACTATAAATAGTATATGCAGAAGACACTTGTTAATAATATATGAGCATATACATAGTTGAAGATTATAAATCTAGTAACTGCATTTATGTAGTAGTTCTTAAATCAATCTACGTCTCTTCATCCTCCTTGTTACTTGTCTAGTCCAGATGATCATTAACTCTGTTCTAAAATATTACAATAGTTCTTAGTAATGAATGTTTTTGATTTATTTACCACACCACAGAATAAGTTTTCTAAAACTGAGATACAGTAACCTCCACCTCCTGTTCCTTGCTAAAAACAAAACAAAACAAACAAAACATTTACTGGCTTCCTATTGGCTTCTGGATGAAGCATGTAAGCTCCTTTTAACATGAATGATGAGTTCTTCATGGTCCAATACCTTGTCCCCCAGGATTCTTCTCTCTTTCTGCTACTCTTCCCACTCGACAGTCCAGTTTCAGAAACATAGCTGTGCTTGTTGGTATGTTCAACACGCCAGTGGTACCTGCGATTTGGGAGTCTTCACTTAGCTAAATTCTCTTCCTTCTTGAACCCTCCTCATTGCTCTCCTATGAAGCCTCCATGAACTCTCTCATCCACGCTGTATCGGGGTCCTTCCTCTGGGCTGTCCTGTCCCTTGAATGGCTTATGGACGTGTCTGTGTTTTGCTGAAGGATGAGCCCCTTGAGGATTGGAGTGTGCCTGTTATGTACCCCACATGCCTATCAGGTGGCTGGCATGACTTAATGAAACTGCCTCTCATGCTCTAGATGCTCAGCAAATATTTTGGGATAGAGACAATGACCGAGACATTACTTACAAAAACACAAACTTTGTTTTTGTTTTTTCAATATAATAAGATTGCATTCCAAAATGTTTCCTTTATCCGCATCTTAAAATGGCATTTTTTTCCCCCTTAAAAATTTAGATCTGGTTTCTTGCATACAAAAGCCATTGAAGACAGTTCTCTGGTGCCCTGAATAATCCCCATTCTAACCCTGAACAGTTTTTATTCAACTTTTGACCAAATTAAATATTTCATATATATCTGTAAATGATATCTGTCCTCACCCTGAAAGTATGTATTTCATTATACTTTACATGGTTTTTATTGTGGACTTCTCATCTTTGTCTTTTTCAGTATACTTCTTTATATGTCAAAGTGCTTTGAATTGTTTTGCTCTGTTTAAAAACACGTTTTACATTGAGCACAAAGGTTCTTCATTTATTGTCACTTTAAATAATTCCTTCACACAAATCTATTTTTAGGCATACTAGATTACTTTTCTGCCGGTATATGTGTTTGGTAAGATGTAGAAATAGTTTATGGTGTATGCAGGGTTTTCATAATGATCACTGAGGACTAATAAACAAGTTAGCTCCGAGAAATTCTATAGCAATAAAAGTAGAAAATATTTATAAAAATCCATGAACTCATAGTGTGTGTTTTACTTTTAGTGTAGTGTGACCCATGTTTTTGAATAATATGATTGGTGATATAAAGAACACGAAGTTTAACGACAGCTTAATTCTTTATTAGGAACTTTCTGATGGAACTTGTTATTCTTTTTTATTATAAATGTCATTAACCTAAACAGTGTCACTTGGGATAACATTTCTACAAATTTTTTAAATGAGTTCATCAAATGACTTCTGACATAAACATTTACATACTTATGAAAAGAGGAAATAAATGATATTTTCAGGATTATTCACATGAAATGTTATTTGGCCCAAATAGTTCAAACATATAAAAGAACTACAGTCACTTTACAATGATTCCTGAATTTAAAGATAAATGGAATGAACTATAGAGCGCTTTGCTTTGAGGGTTAACGCCAAAAAGCTAACACTGTACTTGACTTATCTAGATAATTATCTACATTTTCTATTTAATTGTACTTGGAAGAGAAATTCTAGCAGAGATTAAAGTCTAAATGTTAGCATGTCTTAGCGTATTAGGGAATATGAAAACATGTTCTGAATTTTGCAGTCTTAACTGAAATTTGCCAAATAAAAAATAGTTCCAAAATTAAAAAAAAGTCTAATTATATGGTAAATAGTAGAAAATAACACTGATGTGTTCCTATGATGTTTGATAGTAAAGCAAACTTTATCGAAGGGAACAAAAAAACAAACGAAAATAACATGTAGGTGGAAATGTGAGTATAAAAATGAAAATTGGAAGTACATGGCTATTAAAGTATACTAAACTAAGCCAAATAAGTAAGAATTTGAGTTAAAAATAAAGAATGATGCTTTCTATCTCAGTTCTCTATGTTACTTATATTTATTGTGGCTGGTGACTCTTTACTTGGGCATTGATAAATATGAAAAAGGATTTTAGTGAGTAGCCTTGTGTAAATTAAAGCATCTTCTTCTACTCATACGGTCTAATTTAGGAATCATTTAGAGATGTCACTTAATTTTCAGTTGTCTGATGAATGTGATATAATACACACACACACACACATACACACACACATGAAACTTTTAAATTTAAAAGACTATCACACATCATACATCGATAATTGGATTCTTAATATAACTATTAAGTAACTCTCATTAACATTCCTCTTATTTAATAGGAGAGATGCAAATGGATATTTCTATTTTACACATGAGGAAAAATACATTTTTTGAATCTTAATTCTGTTCTTTCCATTCCCTAATGCTAATATTATCTCTTGCTCAAATATCCATCAATTTTATTAATGTAATTACTTATACATTAGGGATTATTTTTAATTGAACAAGTTCTTATCTATACAGTGAATTCTTTGCATAGTTGGTTATCTATATAATTAATCTTTTCTCACTCATTAAATGTGTGTATAAATATAAATATAAGTATAAACATAAATACATTGTTACATATGCATGCATATATGTATATGTATGTATCTGGGTATCTATCTATCTATCATCTATTTATCTATACATATATATCTAAATTCCAGCAAACCATGGTAAAAACAAAAAAAAAAACCAAATATTAGCGTATTTTCTGTAAAGACTGCCTATTCCTATTATTTGCTCTTTTGGAAGCAACGTATTGGGGATTATGGAGCAATGTTTGCATATTTGTAAGCATGAAACATTGCAAATTAGAATTGTTATTTTTACTTGTATAAAGAAATCGCATATATCTATTTATTTCTTGAAAGGAGTTTGACACTTTTTACACAATGTAGTTTATTGTCAGCAGTAGTAATGATTTATAATGACCAATTATATATCATTATTCTTTTTTGTTTATATTCTCATGAAAATTGAAATATGCAATTATGAGAATTGTGTATATATGGCATATGGTATTTAATAAAGAGAGAACAAATACCTTTTTAAATTACTCACCCTAGACTTTTTCAGCTCTGCCTTATGAATACATTTATAAGGCAATGGTCCTATTTCTTAAGATGATGAAGAGCAAATGTTTATTTAAACCCTGGGCTATTTACTAACACATACATCAAAAGTTAGGCATTCCATAGTTATAGAAGATGACTTTCATAACTGCACCAACCAAAGAACCATTTCTTTACTGATGATATGAAAACTGCAAAAAAGTATTTAAAAATATGCATATTAAAAATAGTTATCACTTTGTTTTATTTAGAATACTTGAAAATGCACATTTAAATTTTTTTTATAAATTTATGTGTACTTGTTTCAGCCAAAATACAGTTAGTTTTACTTTACACTTGCATATTAAGTGTTCTGAAAGGCTCCAGAACTTTTTATTGTCTCATGGACAGTTTCATTTCTTGATTAAATCATCCCTTGTTCCTCTAGGTTGTTTACTCAATTAACTTGCTTAACGCACCTATTTTAATTGCTAGTGCAAAGACAAAACTTCAGTTTAGCTTGTGGCTGTCTGAAATATCTCAGACTCTGCATATATAGATTTAATTGTCTAGGTATTACATTACATAAATTGTTATACTATGATACTTAGATGTGAGACTGAATCAACATAACTCTAAAAATTAAACAATAATTTCAATACTCATGCATTGAATTAGTTTTATATATTAAAAGATTCAATTCAACAAATATTAATTAAGTAATGTTACTCTTCTAGGACAATAGAAAATAAAACAAAATTATTTTGCTGCAAAGTGATTGGAGCTTACATTTCCATAAAAGTGAAATATAAGAAGTATAGTGGATTAAATATTCTGAACAAATTTTATGTCATTCTTCCCCTTAGAGAATCAGAGCTTGTTTCTCTCATTAGAATCTAGATAGGCTCTGTGACTTATTTTTCCCAAGAGATTGCAGGCGAAGTGTCATTGTGTAACTTTCGATGCTGGTCCATACGATATCTGTAGCTTCCATCTTTGCCATTAGGTGTAAACTTCTATAGAAGTCAGCTGCTTGCTGGAGGAAAGCCTTATGCAAGAGGCGAGTCGAGCTAGAAGACCACTGAGCCACTCTGGTGGAAAGACCCAGCTAAGCTCCCACCTGAGTCAATAACGACCAATAGTTTGTAGGGGCGTCATCTTTAATGCTCCAGCTGGTGAGAGGAGCCTCCAGGTGACAGCAGTCTCAGGCCACAGCACATAGAGCATAACAACCCACACCAACACCCAGAACCTTAAGAAACAAAGAGCAGTTATTGCTGAATTAAACCACAATATTTTGGGGTACAAGAGAAAATAGAAACAGACATCATATTTGAAGTTTTAACTTAGTTTGTTAGATAAAAAAATAAGTGCCAATTATAAAAAAAAAATCTTTTCTTCCCAACAAAGTTTGAAAAGTCATTAAAATAAATTGCACTCAGACTTTCAACATGTTTTCACAAGAACATCAAAAGCAGGCACTCAGGATAATTTGGCACTAGTAATGCATTTAACTAGGAGAATATCACTGACTTACATACGTGGAGAGATCAGACAACTGGCACTTACCTGGGGTGGGGACAGGGAGAGAGGTGACAGATGTAATAGGGAGAGTAGAATTATAGTGACTGGCTATGATGCTTACAAAAAGTAAAGTCTGTTGGATTAGGATACACATTTTTTAAAGTGAAATTTAATCAGTTGATATTTTGGTCAGTATATATAGTGCTCATGAGTGTAGTTGGTAAAAACCATTTCCAGTACATTTAGAACATCTTGCTAAAAGTGAATTTATGCTCAGAGCAGACGGCATAGGCCAACAGTTTCCATCCCGCTTGCCTGCTAAAGGCATCTGGGAAACCATTATCGACACAACTCTATCAGAATCCCATCAGAATAACCAATGACGGATTTCTGCATGTGAGTCTTAAGCATAGTTTTGTTTTTTTAAAGCCAACTAGCTAATTTCATACATAGTCGTATCTGTGAATCATTTGCCCTAGTGAAATATGGTTCTATTTGTACGATGTTGCCTGGTGAATTCCATTAGAGTCCATAGCCAAACTAGGAATCATCCCTCTTCTTACAGTCTCAAATTATAAAATAATACTTGTATAAAAAGAATCTTACAATGATGATGCTGCCTAACTAACTAAGCATCAAGCTTTTAGCACATATATTTTGCTTTCTTGTTCACTGGTCTGTGGGTCACCTGTGGCTTTAAGGTACCCTGTGCGGTCAGCTTGAATTTTCTTCATTCCGCAGACCATAAATTATGTTCAGGGCTTCTTCACCTACCTCATATTCTGTGACCCTTGGTTCCTTATAGCATAGGCTCCTCGTGATGGATGGCTGAAGAGAAACAGGCTGGCAAGACTTGCTATGTGTTTTTAAGACTTATTCTCAGCACTGATGCTCTATCACTTCTGTCCACGTTCCAATGGACAAACAGCTCCCGTGAACATAACCAATGGTCCGTGAGGCAAGGATATGTACTTTATCCACAGGGAAGACATGGCAAAGGCAGGGAATGCAGGAGGGAGTTGGAGTAAATGTTGTTGCCACGGTGTTCTCATGTATACTAACAACACGGTACTTGCGGCATCTAGAAGAAGTGATGCAGAAAGCATTTTACTTGGCAGGTGGCTTTGTGCATCTCTGTCGAAACTACCAATGGCTTCTTTGCATTTAACAGATTTAGCTAAAGTTAACTTAGTATTTAATGTTCACTGAATTGGAGAAAATTATGATTCATATTCAATTAAAAAAATAAATATGTGGTCTTAAATAAGCTTTTATTTTTCATGCTTTATACTGACTGACACTTAAATTGCAATGTGAGATAAGTGTTTTATATATGTTTTGGTTATGTCACTGAAGATTTAGAAAATGCAACTATCCCTGTGAAAATAATGTAATATTAATTCATGCAATATGTTAATAAGCATATATTTTGTAGTTTCTATTGGAAAAGCTGATTATATTTTAGTTATCTATATGTCATTGTTCTGCATAGTTGTCAAAATTTTGAACCGTCCCTTGGTATCTTAATGTAGAAAAGTACATATAAAAAATTCTTGCTGCCATATTTAGTAGAGTGAGGAATAGCCAACATGTTTCTGTAATAAATATTGGAAACAGGGACATTAGAATCAAAACCTTCAGGAATATTTTTAATGATGTATCAGAAGTTATTCTGTTTATTTGTCCATGCCCTCCTCCACTGTGATGCCCCCCTCCTATTGATATTATTTTAAAATATCACAACAATGACAAATTATTATACCAGTTTTACAGACATGACAAAAAACTAAGAGCTTAATTATTCAGTAAGAGTATGAAATTAGAAAAAAAATCATTTAATTGGATGTTCTTTTAGCCTATTTAAAAAATAACTATCTCTCAAAGAAGATTTACATCAGTTTTAACTATATTCAGCTTTAACTGTTTAGACTTATGGAAGAAAACAAACAAACAAACAAACTGGTTATATTCTAAAAACTGGTTATATTCTAATTTTCAATTCCCCTGAGAAAATTATAATACAACAAAAATTAAAATAACTTGAAATGGTCAGCAAAAAGCTTATTTATAATTATTACTAGTGAGCTACAACTAATTTACAAGAAAACATATCTCATAAATTAATAAATAAAAAAAAGATTAGCTTAGGTGAATAGACCACTGGAACGCTGAAGGGCATTTAAGTTTTCTGTGCATTTTACTGGCCAGATATTTAATCCTGATGTCTATTTGGTGATTACTACTAAATGGAAATAAGAAATCCATTTAAGTAGACACATATTCCATGAGGAATGTTAGGCGGGCAGCAACAATTCATTTTTATGAAATGGATATTTGGAATAACTGAAAAATCCATGAATATACTCTTGTTTTGAGCTATAACTTATGTTGAAAAGTAAGATAGGCTCATGGCCCAAAAGATATGAGGGCATAATAAGTTCATGTACATAGTTGAGATGATGACTTTATTATAATAATGTCTTGCATTTATATAGCATATTACAGTGAATAAAGTATATTCACTTGCATTATTTTCAGGGTCATTTAGTAAGACCTCAAAATAGCAAGGTAACATAGATTTGGAAAGGGTATTCAGATTTGATAAATCACCCACCTGGGTTAAGAAAGTTAAATAAATTATTCAAATTAGTCTATAGTAAAGTGCGAGAGCAATGAATCTAAGCCAGATATTATGATGCGGGTCCAGCTTTCTTTTCACTATTTTAAAGATGCTAGACAGTATTGGATATCTACAGCAAGTCAGTTCTGGTTCAGTATTTGTTATCATACAACCATCCTATGGGAAATTCATCTTTAAAAATTAGTAAATGAAATATCTTACTTAAATAACTTGTTAATACTTGATGACAACAACTATTTAAATTTGAAAATATCCTTCCCTTCTTTTTATTTCATCTTCTCGTGTGCCCAAGAAGTTCTAGAGTTTAAAAATTACGATGAGTACATAAAATATGAAAGCAGCAAGATAAAGTATAATGCTTATTTTTCTTTTATCTTCTCTTTTCTCATTTTACATCAGTTCATTTTGTGCTTTTCTATCTTTCCTTTTTTTTAACTTTCTTTTTTTCTCTTTTATTGGTAAAGCCATTTAAAAATCATACCTTCTATAGGTCAGAATTACTGTGTTGAGTAGAAGTAGTAAAGCAATATAGTTGGCATTCCTCCTTTTTCTCCCTGAAGCAATCTCTGAGGTTTCTTTGTAAAAAATAAAAATGGTAAAACCATCTGCCACAGAGACTTGTTGTATTATACTTGCCACTCCATACAACTTATCTGGGAAACAGGAAAAACAAGCAAAGGCCATAGACATAGTAATTTGGCATACCGCTAATGGTAGATTTAGGGGCAGAGTGAAATCAAATTATTAAGACAAGAACATTAAAAATATGATTCCTAATAATTTCTAAAAAGGCTTTCAGACTGTATGGACTAGTTCCAACACTTAACAGATCGAAACAAACTGTCAGAGAAGGTGCATGCTTTGGCTAACATCGCGTGGTAGGTAGGAGCTCACAAAAACCCTCTGGGCTTAGCTCTAGACACAGATTCTAGATAGAGGGCAGCTTAATAAAGATCCCTTATAGTGTATTATGACCATATCAAAACCAGTATATATATTGTCACCGTGAAATTAAAGATCTACATTTAAATATTTTATTATATCATGACTAAATGGCTATACCAGTTCCTAGAGCCCTAAAGCCATGTGCCATATCCTCTTGTATGTCCATCCAATGATCTCAGAGAGACTAGGTGGGTAATAGTATGTGACACTTTAAGAACTGTCCTGGAAGTCGCACCCATTGCTCTTGTTCAGGTTTCAAGTGTCAGAACAAGTCACATGGAGCCGTTTGGTTGCAAGATGGCTAGGGAATTTATGCTTCCTGACTGCACATTGGAAAAATAATTGATTGGTAACCATATAGAAATAATAAGTAAATTAAAAAGAACATGTGGCCTGGATTGAATGCCTTGGTTAGGAATCTAATAAATGACTTCTGAAAAGATAAAGAAACAGATTAAAAATAAAAAAGTGAAAAAGTATATACCATGCTAACACTAATAAAAATAAAGCTAGAATAGCTATATATTTGAGACAAGGCACACATCAGAATAATGAAGATTATCAGAGATAAAAAAGGGCAAAACATAATGATAAAGTGATCAATTCTTCAAGAAGACGTAACAATCCTAAATATGTATACAGCTAACAACAGAGGATCAAAATACATAAAAGAAAATAGTGATAAAATTGGTAAGAGAAATAGGTAAATCTACTTTATAGTTGGCAACATCAAAGCAATTCTATTAGGAATGAATATATCAAGTAGGCAGACAATTTCTATAGATGTCCTGAATAGCACTATCAATCAACTTATTTTAATTACCATTTATAAAATACCCCTGGTGTCTACAGCTGTGCCACCCTGAACAAGCCTGATCCCATCTGATCTCGAAAGTTAAGCAGGGTTGGGCCTGGTTCGTGCTTCGATGGGAGACCACCTAGGAAGATCAGGTGCTGTAGATGTAAAAAATAAATAAATGAGAGATTGTAAACTGACTAGGTCCTTGCAATCTCTAAGGTCAACCAAGGATTGCCTTTCCTAAAATTAAATAAATAAAATAAAATACCACTAGCAAAAAGAGCAGAAGACACATTTTTCACAAGTTCACTTGGAACAAACACCAAGATACACCATGTTCAGAATGATAGCATATACACACATACATACAATATTTTTAAAGTAATAGAAATTACATGAAGTATGTTCTTAGATTATAAAAAAATTAAACTATAAATCTCTAACAGAGAAAGGATCAAGTATTTTTTAATTAAACTTCAGACTTCTAAATAACATATAAACCAAAAAAGATATCTCAAGAAAAATTAAATAATAAATTTGAACTAAGTAAACCAAAAATGCAATTATCTAAATTTGTGGGATATTGCTAAAGCAGTGCTTAGAGGAAAATGTATTACATCAAATGCATAATCATAAATAAAAAATATCTAAAATCAATAACATAAGCTTTCATTTTATGAAACTATAAAAGGATGAAAAATTAAACATGAAACAAATAGAAGAAAAATAAAATAAAATTAGCAGAAATCAATAAAACAGGAAAACAGGAAAAAATAGTTAAATCGATGAAACTAAAACTAATTTTTTGAAAAAATGAATAATATCGATAAACCTTTTTATTTGACTTCCTACTATCTCTTCATACTGTCATTCAACAGAGTTCCAAATCTAAAGTTTCAAAAATAAGCATGATTCTCCTAAAACTCTGCTAAAAAGAATTTTGTCAAATAAAAGAGAAAATGATGTTGCAATGTCATTCTGAGATTGAGGATGGCCTCTTTCTTGTGGTCTTTTAAAAGAGTTCTGTTGAAACAAAGGATTTTGTCACTTTTCCAGGATTAGGATAAAGCAGGGAAGAGTAAAGTAAGTTGTTACTGCTTTGCAATAGATTACAAAATCCAAACAACTTTCTCCATCCTCTATTTAAGAAATACTTGATAATCTCATATACATTATACTGACTGGAATCATATATATACATGAATTAAATTTAAATGAAGTTTCTTTCAAGAATATACATTTAGTTATGAAATAATAGTAGTATAATTTTCTTTCAGAAAGATGGACATATGAAAACTGCTTTTATAAAAGTTTATTTGTCACTTAAACCTTCAAAATTTAATGAATTAGAAGGATATGGTCCATATAATAATTTTGGATATATTTAGGTTTGAACAAATATTGTTAGTTTTTATTTGAATGCTTCTTAGATGTTTAATTTTTTAACTTATATTTAACCTTTATAATTCAATCATTCCCTTTAAGATTGCCTTGTAAACCAGTGTGTGTTTGTGTATGTGTGTGTGTGTGTGTGTGTGTGTGTGTGTGTTTGTATTTGGTATTAAGAATACAAAAAAAGAGAGAATATTACTCAGACATATTTATGTACATGTGATGTCATTGCAGACTCATAGTCAGTAGGGAAAATATAGTAAAAGAAGGAATTTGAGGAAAAAATATTTGGTGTTGGGAAGAATGAGAATCTTCCCTAATATATTATGGATATATAATTTACAAATAAAGAAAATAGTAATCACTCCCATAATCTAAAAACTGAACATAATGCTTTACTCTATATATACTTTCCTCAAAATGAAAAATTAGCATGATGAATGAATTCAGGTAGAAAATGAAAAACAACTCCAGAATAATTACTGTGTGCTGCGTGTGAGGATGATGTTATTATACATGAAAAATATTCATCTCTAATCAAATGGAGGTAAAGAAAACAACGTTTATCAGTAGATTTGAGTGAAAAGTAGAATTCATTGCCATTGAAAGAAAAAATAATAGCATATGTATATATTTTTTTAATTTCAAACCATTTTGTTCTTTTCTCTTAAGTGCAATGGAGAAAAAGAAGGGCAGAGAAAAATTATATTAATTGACATTTTTATAATATTTAAATAATGTGTAAATAAAACAATTAACAAAAAATGAAGCATATTTTATTAATAGAGCTAATGGAAAGAAAGGGTTGTCATAGAGAAAGAGAAAGTAAATTATGTATGGGATGAAAATACTGCTGAACAAGAGGAGAATTTATGTATAAAAAATAGGGTATCTCATATATAGATAATGGATTTTAGAGAAAATTGTTAAGTGACTAAAAATACATAGAGGAACTAGTGACTTTGTTTTGTCATTATTTGGAAACAGAAGTTCTTCCTACTGATATATTTTCTACTGTCTCCTTTTATTTATAATTCTAGAACTTCTTAACATTTGCTTAACTGCATTCATTTAGCTCATCTTTATTGTTCTTATTCATTTATTCATCACATATTATTGCTTACTTTTTTATGTATTAGACATTTTACTAAGCTCTAGGGACTACTACACTGAACAGGACAGATCTGGCCTCTGCCCTATAGTATAGTACACTATATTTATGTGTTTATACAGAATGCACGTTAACACTGGGAAAGCAAAGAAAATCTATAAATGAAAACACTGATAGAAAATTGGAATGGACAGGGTTTTTCAGTTGAGATTAGAGAATGTCTCTCTACTGTATATCAAAATTATAAAGGATGAGAATGAAATGACCATTCATAATGGTAATATTAATAAATTATTCTAGGCTTACTGGCATGAGTGAAGGTTCTAAGACATCTTGTTCATCCCTGCTTACATAGCTTCTAGTACGACCAAGCTTGAGTCAGTGAGGGTTCTTGGAGCTCAGTTCTACTAGGGTGGATTCATGCTCTCTATTTTCTTGGAATATACTGGTCAAAATTGTGGTATCTCATAAATCTGTCTTTTAAAATTTCTGTAGAGTCTGTTTGTCCTGTCAAAAACACACAATAGTGGGGATTTTTTTTTTTTCTATCAGTTCTTCAAATAGTAGAATACTTATCACAGTTTATGCATTGACACTTAGACTTTTGATGCCACTTTTCCCCGGAAAACATTTTAGGTAAAGTGACCTATCATCAGACATCAACTAAACTTTTGTTGCTTGATCATTAGATTTTACTTTTACTTGGTTAATTCTTTTACAACTATTTTCTTGTCGATGGGATAAGTTGAATTCTTTCAGTCCAAAAATAGAGCCGCAGTGTCAATTGGAGAAACATCTGGCCTTCCTGTGTTTTGATTGTTGCCTGCTAATCTCACAAATAATATAGAGCTGTGTAAAATCTTACTCTCAATAAGAGTAATTAGGATACTTGTGTCTGAAGAAAAAAAAATGACAATGATTGCCTATGCTGTGTGGTGTCGCTTTTCCAATAGTGATTAAAGTATAAGAGCTTTCAGCATCCGGCAGTAGAATCACAGTTGGGCGAGGAGCACGTCAAAGATATTTTGAGAAGAAATTGCAAAATGCTGCAATATTCTAACTTGATTTGGAGAGTCAATGAGTGACGACTGAGTCGTGATCTCCCTAAGTCACATCCCAGATAGCTCAATATTATTTTCACATTCTTCCCTAGGGTCAAGTTCTCTTTTTGTTTGTTTTGAAACTTCAGGAAAAGGTACTGTGTGGTCCTTGAGGATTTAGACTTTGTCATTGTGAGATTTTAAAGAACATCTTCAATTTTAATGAGAACTCTGTTGAATTTGTTGTATACATATCAGCTGTTTCTCAGCTTTAAGGCTGTCTTGTTCTCTGTATAATTTTGACTTTAAACTTTAAGGGCAAAGAATTCTTTGAGATATGACAAATGTGTAATTTAAAACATCACTAATATATACAGCATTTCTATTAGAGTTTATCCATTTTCAGGAGTGTGGACTAATATGGCTTTCTATCGTTCACATGACAGAAATCCAGTGCATTCAAATATTTATTTATTTGTTTGTTTGGTTGTTTGTTTTTTGTAGTAAACTTTTTGCTGCCATAAGCATAAATTTTATAGCTTATGCAACTATGTTCCAAAATGTAATTTCCTATGTTTCATAGTTGTAAGAATGACAAAATTTCCCAATTTGTGTGTGTGCGTGCATGCGTGTGTGTGTGTGTGTGTGTGTGTGTGTGTGTGTGTGTGTGTGTGTGTGTGTGTGTCTGTTTGGTGGGCTGGGGGGCAGGGAGAAGGAGAGAGGTGATAATTCTTCTCACATTGTGCTCTAACTTTTTAAAATCCTCTGCAGTAGATTAAAGTGCATAAGTTTTTTACCTACTAAAAGTGATGGGTTTGGGGACTCTTTGAACAGCAGAATTGTTCTAACTGCAGAAGGATGGCACTTTGAGGCCACAGTATTTACGCCAGCATACAATATTTATTTTTCCGTCTCGGTCACCTAAAGAAGGTATAGTCACAATAAAAAAATATTTTCAAAAATTGCTAATTATAATTTCCTACACCTGGCAATAGAGACTCCGAAGACCTGAACCCTATGCCTTCTTTGGGGTTCTGCATCATCAGGCATACCTATGTCTCTGGCTGGCGAACTACTTTTATCTTAAGGTTGGATAACCCAGGCCTACCCAGTAGCATCCCTGCTGGTCTAATGCCAGTACGTTCTGTTCAAGAGGTTCTTCAGGGAGCCATGTTTCTTCCATTATGAGCTATGCCATCTCTGTGACGTGACCGTCTCCTACAGATAACCAGTGATGGAGAGAAAGAGGGCATGAGTCTCTGGTAGGCTTCTATCGGTTAAGTCTCGAAGTGGTATATATCACTTCTGCTGACTTTTCAGTAGCTGAAGTTCATCCTGAGACTTCACCATCCTGCAAGAATATTTGTGAGAAGCACTTTAGCTGTGTGTACAATAGAGATAGGAACCAAGTATGTTTACTTAAAAGCTCATCAACTTTACCACCTCTGAATAACTGTAAGCCTTAACAAATTCTGCATAGAATTAGATTCAGTCACAGTCACAGGGAGATTAATTAATAGGAGACATACATCTTGCACTTGTTGTGTCTGGAAGAGATTAATTGTAGCTTTTTTAAAAGAAAGATCACACTAATTCTCTGGTTTTTCTTCAGGTTGTATAAATCTTTCACCTTTTACTAAAGAAAGATCACACTGACAAATGATATTCCATAGTTGTATTAAATTTAATTTTTGGAATTTTCTAGAATTTTCATCTTTCTTCGTCGTGTCATATAAAGTTTGTAGTGTCCATTTGCTTCTTTCACTTTCTATAAATCCTCCTGCTCCAGGTTTTACTTCACTTTTGCACATGTTGCACACCAGCCTCCCTTTACCTCTTCCATTCGCTTACGGCAGATGCCTCTTCTCAGCAGGAATGGCAAGAATTTTACATTTTTCTACTCACTTTGCCATCTTATGCACCATAGTAATTACTTTTTTAAAAGTGGTCTCTATTTTTTTCCATTTTTTAAAAATTTCCCCTGCCAGTAATAGTTAATTTCTTGCATTTGAGTATCCACTTCATTCACTGGTTTTGAGAGATATGTTTTGTTATTAAAAAGGAAAAAAAAACTGACTACTCTCATATCACTATGAATAGTACACACACACACACACACACACACACACAGAAATACATTATGTATGTACAATTGAATGATATAAAAATTCTGGAGTCCAATATTATATTTATTGTTTTTACAGATTTTGAAATACTTTCAGAATACTAATGCCATGTTCAAGTTTTTTTTAACCTTGAAACTTTTGGTATTTTTTATTTATTTTGATCATATTTTAGCACATAAAGTGTCAATGAAGCCATTCTTTAAGAAAATATTATCCATCTTTCTTGTGAGATACACCTAATAATTTCTAAGAAATATTTCAAGATGACTGTCTTTTCTAAGACACGTTGTGAATCACTGCCAAATATTCCATAAAAATGTTTGGGTTGACGTTGCCTCGTGTATTTGTTTATAGACGTTGAAAAGAAAGAAATTATATCTCTCAAAATATCTTTGTAATCCTGGAGAGTTGATAAAGTCATTGATATTTAGGCGTCACAGACTTTAAAACAACCTTAAGTTCCCCGAAGATATATATAAACCATATCATTTAATCTCCAGCTTCTGAAAGAACCCATTCTTTCAAAAACAGCAAAATATGTGTGAACCTCTTGACATCATCCACCAACTACTTGCAGTATTCTAATAAGCAGTGTGATTGTTTTCACAATTAAGGTGTGAAATTGTTATCGTCCAAATAGTTGCTTGTGGAAATTCTCTGTTCTTCAGAGTTTCTGGAAGTTGAAACATTGAAGGAAGTTTTTCATTCATCTTTCTGAAAAATTGTCCTAGCTGATATAACACATATTAAATCCTTATACAGCTGTCCAGGACCCCCTGTAGATATTCAAAATGCTCCTCAGATGCTCTAGTGTTTTATATAAAGTGGCATAGAATTTGCATATAACCAACGCATAGCCTCAGGTATACTTGAAATTATCTCTAGAGACTTGTCATACCTAATACAATGTAAATGCTAGGCAAACAATTGTTGCACTCTATTGTTAAGGGAATATTGACAAGAAAAAAGTCAGAACCTGTTCAATACAGACCCATAGCCCTAACCACACAGTACATATTGGCGACAAAATAACTTTTTTTTATTTTTTCAAATATTTTCAAAAACTGCCATTGGTTCAATCTATGAATGCTGAATCCATGGGTATGCAGAGCCAGAGGGGTGGCTGTTGATGACTTTCTACTTAATGCTCAATTGATAATGGGATATTTAAATCCCATGCTTTTGGGTGTACATCCTTACAAAATATGACAGTGAAAATACCTCGATATCAAATAACTCTTAGAACCCCAAAAGCTCCTTTCAGGGAGAATTTAAGATGTGTTCATAACCAGATGCCATTCGTGGGGAGAAGGGAAGGAGACCCATGGAGAAAGGGAAAGGACAATGAAGAGAAGACAGCACTGAAGCATCCTGACTGTCTCCTCAGTGTACACCGACTTGTGTGCACACACAGAAATCACATCCGTGAAGTTTGCTGATACCGAGAGCTAGAGAGAGAACTGGGTAACACGAACAGTCAGGGAGGTTATCAGGTTCAGTGTTTGAACTGTTTGACTCTTACTCAGTTGCAGAGAAAGAATGGGAATTCAGGTCTCCTTATCTCCAGTTTATTTATTTATTTTTTTCACCTCATACTATGGGTGCTATGCGGTTTCATTGTGTGTGGGATAACATGTTTCAATAAGTGACACTTAAAGTCCATTTCAATTCTAAGTCTTATAATATTTTACTTAGTTTCGTTTTAATACCATCATTATCAAATGATTGTATATGGTACTAAATACAAAATAATGTTAAGTCAATTCCACTCTTTCTATTTCTACATGGGCAAAAGGTATGATTATTATGTTAATGAAATATCTAATAAGATTACAAATGCTCTTTTTTTCCCATAAAAAAATAGCATAACAGGAAAAAATTTATAAGCCCAGCTTTCAGAAAGCTTGTACATATTGACTTTATGATAAGCATCTTACTGTCAACAGAACAAAGTTATAGGAGATAGACACTGTGACATCCTGTAAAAAACCTATGTCACACAACTCTGTTTGAATTTTAAAGCATTTTGACTGATAACGTTTATTCACCACAGTGAAAAATTTTCAGAATGTAATTTGGCACAATAACTAGTAGTAGATAATCCAAGAATAGAAACTTCAGTATTTCATTTAATTGAAAAATACAGTGTTAAGAGTATTGATTAATTTAATCGTATGTCACATGAGAAATATTGTTAAAAGTCTGTGATTCCTCTTTGACTGTCATTTCGCTCAGAAAAGAAGAAAAACTGCAATTTATCTATTAATAACAAATAGTAGTTGATTTATTAAGAACTAAACAGACTAGCAAGTCCATTGTACTATAGAATTTAATAAATGTTACAATGATTTAAAAGAAACTCTGATGATCATATTTCATATCATTACCATGGTAATGATTTAGTTACATGCCAAGTTAGATCATGTTTATATTTTCACTTTGAAAAGTTATTAGTCATTAAATCAGCAAACAGAGCATTAACTTGTATTTTGCTATTTGAAAAAAAAAATCCAAACTCCTTAAAATTGTGCAAGCTGCTCTGTGAAAAAAAAAAAATATACATAATATTATTATAGGTCAATGGCTATATCTAAGTGGATGAAACTTATGTAATCAAATAACAAAAACATAATGAAGCAACAGTAACAAACCCCACATTTAAAATTCTTACAAAGGTCTTGTTGGGAAGATAAAGGGGAGTTTATATTTTTCTAGATGAAATTGTGTCCTCTGGAAATTCAGAGACTAAAGCTCTAACACCCAATGTGACTGTATTTGGACATGAGGCCTTTAAGGAGGTAATTACAGTTAACTGAGGTTGTAAGATGAGGCCCTGAACTCATAGGACGAGTTTCCTTATACAAAGAGAGACACAGAGCCACAAATACATAGAGAAATGACCAGGTGAGGTCCCAGCGGAAGACAACCATTGCAAGCCAGGAAGAGACATCTCACCAGAAACTTTCTGGCACCTGGATCATAGACCTCTAACTTTTAGAACCATGAGAAAAGAAATTTCTGTTATGTAAGGCACTCAGTCTAAGGCATGTTGTTTGAGCAGCCTTAGAAGACTAATACGGATATGTATGAAAAAAAGCTATATTCTAAATGCCCATCTTCCTTATGAAACAAAAATTTGTTCAATGGGAATTAGATCAACCAAAAGTTTTCATAAACTACACAATACCATGTTGTGCCACTCAATTATAGCCTACAGAATGCTATAATTTCATATAAAAGTTTTAGAAAATACTGTAGAAATTGATGAAGAAATTACCATGAATGCAGGAAAAAAAGTAAAAGAATATTGTAGGCATCATCTCTACAACTTAGGTCAACTGCACTCACAAAAATGAGTGTAAATAACATCCATATATATGTGTCCAAAAATACATACTTATAAGTTCTATAAATATGTAGATGTTGGATCTTATGAGAAGATATAACTTTTTTTGATTACTAAAGAATAATTACAGTTCAAAGACCATCCATGACAAATATTATATGACTTATTTTTTTTTTCATTTTGCTATCCATCTAGGTTGTAAATTTTGCTGAAATACTATGTTTTAAACTTTATTAAATCTGTGGAGAAATGAAAGATTTGCCACAAAATTAATTTTTGGTTCTTTGTTGTCAAAATGTATTTTGAAGTTTTATAAGATGCAGAAAATTGCGTCTTTTATGAGACAATCAGAAAGCAAAACTCATAGAAGAAAAATTTCTTTAGATCACTGAAGTTAGTATTAGAGAAAGGATCATAAAGCCAGAAAATTATGATTTCAAGTCATAGTTGAAATTAGGAAAATTAAAGTGGAATTAATAAATTAAAATGGAATTAGGACAATCAGGGCCAGAATTATCAAGGTTGATCAATCTATCATCTATCTCTATCTCTATGTATTTGTTCAACTTGTATACCATCAGAATATCCTTAAGCATAATATTGAGCATAAAATTGTGCTTTATATTTTTCTCTAAACTTCTATGGTCATTTGATACATTTTACATTTCTTTCTATTGGTCTTGTTCTTGGTAATATATATGCAAATCATTTAATGAGAGTCAGGTAGTTTTTCAGATTATATTATACATTTATTTTTAATGTATTCAGAAAATATATTAAACTAATTTTATATGCCAGGCAGAGTGTAATTTTGGGAGTAAATAAAGAACAAAACAGTTATGCTTTTATCTCTCATGTAGCTTTTTCTCTGAGACAGACTAACATTAATCAAGTAATCACATAGGTAAAGGTATTATTTAAAATTGAAATAAATGTTATGAAGGAAAATTACAACTACTGAAACCCAGGCACACCATGTAAAATATATAGCTATTCATTTTTCTGAGAAATTATAAAATGTTATATTTTGATTTTTTTAAGTGTAATTTATTGCGATGATTAATAGTTTTACTCTTTATTAACTTCACTATTTAAACAATACTTGAGGATTTTTTTTCTTTTTAGTATTACCCCTTAACAACATTATCAGCCTAAAATCATTTATATAATTTTCAATTATGCTTGAATTACTCTTAAGGGATAGTTATAGATAATTTATAATAATTATCTTAATTAAAATAATAGAATTGTGTTTACAATATTAGCCTTTAATATTAGTTTACTATAATGATACATTCAAACTCTATTGAGAATGTTTTATTTCGATTTCTTTGAGATGTTCATGCGGCTTTCTTTTTCTTTTTTTTTTGTCAATATAGAAAATATATGATTAATTCACCAGTAAATATTATCTGCTATTGACATCATAGTTAAGGATAAACCAATTGCATAGTAAAGAAAGCATAAATTGTACTACACCATCATTTTACAAGCAGAAATTAAAAATATCTGTGGTAAAAACATGAATATGAACTCAACCGTATAACCATGTTTTAGATAAGTGGATCTAAGTACCATTTTTGTTGATTAATCATATAATTTAAATAAAAATAGTTTACCACTATTCTGTTTTTAATAGTAAAAACAAGCTACAAATCTAGTTAATATAGAACAATAATAACTCTTGCAATCTTAACAAAATTTTTATGTCATTTTTCAAAAAGCTTTGATAAATATACTTACTATTGGCTAACATTTTCTGGTTAATGAGAATGTGGGTTAACTACAACTGCTTATTTCAACCCAGATTTCACAATAAAAATAAGAAAAGACATTTGCCTCCTAGGTACTTACCAATTTCATTAGAAGTGATGGATTTTTTGTAGTATAGAGATTCTTAGGCGATGAAAAATAGTGATTGCTTCTCCTTTCTAATATAGCAATAGTTCATGTCTCGGAACTAGTTCTATTGTCAAAGTGAATAATATTTTAATATGTAGGTATGGCCTTATTCTTCCCGATAGGAAAAATGGAATGACTTTTGACATTAAGGGAGTTTGTTATCAGTCACTTTAGCAGTATTGATGCCAAATATTTCTGATGATGTGTTTGAGCTTCAGGTAAGATTCTGGAAGGGAAAATTATAAGCTAAAATGTGTGCACTATATCTCTCTCTTTGGGAGGTTTGTGCAAGCCAAGAATCATATATTCTAGCAAAGCAGGAGGGCTTGTTGGAAAATGGGCCTTATCAAAAACTAGATTTTAAATTATATTGTTTTTGCTGAGCTGTTAGAGCTCTAGAAATTCTTTTGAGGTAATAACTACACTTTTGGGTCCTAAGCTTTCATAAACTCTAATCCTTAGGCAGTACTGAAATGACCAAATAGATTCTTACCAAATCAAAAGCTTGGTTCTACGTACAACTGTTCTCATTAAGAATTAAAATATATTGATATAAACCTTCAGTATTTACAGAGCCCATAATATCTGCCGTGCAGCCAATATGTGTCTTATACTTGATAGATGTGGGGGATTATTGAAAGACAGCTTGGTCTCGTCAGGTTGGTCTCATTATAACAGCAGAGGTGAAAGTAAATACGGGATTAGCATGCAGTAAATTTCCAAACACTAAATGATCCCATCAAATTTTCTGTTCTGGGAAAAATAAACATCAAGGCAAGAACAATAGAAATAAGACTCAAAGGACAATATAAGTTTTGTACGTATTCTAATGAATTCGTACAAAAGGAAGATTATAGATACTGAGGCAACTTTATAGCGCCAAGAGAGCTTGTCAGCTGCCTCCATACAAAACACCTCATGCAAAATTAACTTAGAACGGCATTTGTAGCGCCATTGGTTCGGATGATAAAAATTATAATAACTAGTTAATAAATCTGTCCATTTTTTCTTTGCTATTAAGCAAGAGTAGAAAAATAAAAAGAGAAATAAACACCCTCTAATAATTACTTGATAAACAAGAAGTGTCTGAGTGCATAGAAAACATATACACACACACACACACACACACAAAATGTGATAAAAATGTCCAGAACATTGGAATCAGTAAAATCAGTGGTTTTAAAATATGCAATGGAAAACGAACTTTCATAGGATATTGATGAATGAAGATCAAATAATTTATTCTCACAGTTTATAATTCTCAAAATGTTAAAAATGCATGTGGCAACAAAACAAAGCTGGGAAATGCATATGTAAATATTCAATGTAACAGTGCATTTAAAATTTCCCTAGCCTATTAAAAAGGCTATTGGGTTAAAGCTATTGACAATGTAAAATTAAGAAAATAAATATGACCTGGTCAATAAAACTTTTATTTGAGAAATTACCTTGACATTCTTAATTAATATGAAAGTGTTCTTCCCATTAAGAAAATGAGTTGTGTAATGCAGGATTCCAAGGCTGCATTAAAGTTCACCATTGTCAGAACGGTGGTAATGGATGTGGCCTCAAGAATAACTGCAGATGCAGAGTTCCTTAAGTTAAGATGCTGTTAACAGACTCACACACGAATTTGCATGCGAGAGATTTGCTGCGAAGTGCTCTTGGCAGCAATACCTGTAAGAGAATGAAGAAAGCAGAATTATGCAGAGAGAGAAGTTTGAACTATGCTACTTTTGCAACAGAAGTTTCAGTTAAACCCGCAGGGACTTCTGGGAGCTAGAATGGCCCTTCAGAGTTGTTCCAAATTAAAACAAGAGGGCTGGATATATGCAACCCTTCACTGGTTAATCATTCAATGCAGGAAGCAGCTACATTTTGATGATGGTATTTTTCAGAAAGAAAGATGCTACCGTGGGCAGTCAGCAGTCTACATTCCCAGAAGCCAGAGAAATGAGTATTAGCATTAAGTTCAACCCATGTGGGATGTGCTTCTCCAGGACTAATAAAAAAAAAGTACCTGATGCTTGTTAAAAATGGCAAAGAATACTTTATTTGATATTATTGCAATAGGGGAGAGCAATTTAACTCAACTCCACAGAAAGAAAAGGCAGGATGAACTATGGGGAAAGTATTGGAAAATATTAGGAGAAGGTTTGTCGATAGGATTAGGGCACCTGTGTTTGCTGTTTTTCCCTTAAGAAAGTTAGGCACCTGTCCCCCACTTCCAGAGACATGAGACTGGACCCCCGTCTGTTTTGATCATTATATTTCCAAGGGATGCCTCTGAGATATTTGAGAAAGACCTTTCTGTTTTATAAAACTGGCCAGGACTGGGAGATTTACATCTCAAAGAGGCAGAGAAATAATATGCAATTCCAAGTTTTCTAAAATAAACTACTCTAAGAAAAAAAGAGGTCAGAGGCATGGAGAAAACTGTCTACAATTCAGTCAAGCTTATGGGAGTACTAGGTCTGAACAGGTTAGGCTCTAGTTAGTAGTTTGCTGTGGGGAAAACTCCAGATAGGAAATTAGTGTCCCCAAACCACAGCCTTGTTTATAATGGCATTTGCTGGCCACTTAATATCAAGAGTGGGCAGGTGAATACCTAAGCGAATCACCTGAAGTCCAAGCATTGTTGTCCCTGCCCTTTTTTGTGGAATCTCAGCCCTTTCTCCCTGATAATGATGCATCACAGTTACCTCTGCCAGGAAGGTGACTTCTGTCCTTGCCTAGTGGCCTCTTGACCTGAGGACCCCAAAGTGATTTGGTGGCAACTGTAGCCTAATGTTTAGATTACATGTCCTGTAGGAGAGCTTCCCCCTGGGAACCCGAGTCTCTACATGCATAGAGCCTCTATTGGGGGGAAAACAAAGCATGCATTTCTTAGGTGGACTAGTTTCAATGCTTGGTTTCTGGACCACTATATTCTATTTATGGGCAAAATAGCATCATGTAATGATTGTTTGTTTAAGGTGTACACCACATCTCGGGAGATGATAATTCATTCTTGCAGAGTTGTGTTCAGCAAGATGACACTTTGCTAAGCCTTGAAAAGGCCATTCCATCACTGTATCGCTGGCAACTCATTGGGCACTAAATGATAAGCTCATGTTGTCACTGCCATATTTACTTTGTTGTAGACTAGGGACTATGGTCCAAGGCAGTCTTCTGTGAGATTCTATATAGGTGGATCAGACCCTCCAAAAGTGCTCACACAGTGGTCCAGGCTGAGGCCCTAAAGACAGGAAGAAAAAAAAAAACATTTCAGGAATATACACAGATATCTTACAAGGTTCA
Organism: Macroglossus sobrinus; assembly: GCA_004027375.1. Lineage (NCBI taxonomy): Eukaryota > Metazoa > Chordata > Mammalia > Chiroptera > Pteropodidae > Macroglossus > Macroglossus sobrinus. The sequence continues at coordinate 474,465 of PVKZ01001039.1, read as the reverse complement.
TTTCAGCCCCTTCCAGGATGGGAAGGCATTCAACTTGTCAGCGAGATAGCAGTTTGCCACTGTGAGGGATACATCTGTACTGATGTTCAACATTGGTCTCTGTTACTGACAAATTGGGCTTTCAGCTTTAGCAGAGAACTCGATGAGGCTTTGTGAATGAGAATCACATGGCCATGCCCATCTCTCACCTCCGAACGTTCCGTTGTCTCTGCTCTGTTCTCGTACCCATGGTAACAGCGATACAGTAGTTAATGGCAGAGTCTGGATGACATCACTTGACCAAATCTTTCTGTCCACTTGACTCTTTTGTGGGTCATCCACAGTAGATGTTTCCCTATGGGCACTGACGTGTGTTCAGGAGAGTGACCTAATGGATGGGCATAAGTGTTGAATAATATAGGGATGTTGCCCATCTGCCCACGTGTCTTAGTTGTGCCCTCTGAGCCCGCATGCTGAATGTCACGAATGCAGAGTTATTTTACTATAGAATGCGATGGGCCGATCTGACATTATGAGTCGGTGGATCTGAAAGGATTCAATTCACGATGCTCAGTTCTTGCTATAGAGTCACTTGATGTTCCATGGTCAGATGCTTGCTCTCAACCTGGGCTCAGAAATACTCCAGGAGCTCCCTTTCTGAATGACATTTCTGAATCTCTGGGGGTTGGTTTGATCTTGCTTCATAACCCAAGGGGTCTATGTAGTGTTCCTGCTATTTAGTATGACATCGACTCAGTGCCGTGCCAATATTCTCAGCTGTGACATAAGTTCCTTTTCAAACCTGAGGAAACCTACCAGATATGGTAGGGGATGAGAGCCAGTATAGGCGATCACTTAATTTATCAGAATTGATCTAATATTCATAGGGACCAGACTAATAAATTAAATAGAAATATGAGAGGACTCCCACACCTGTACTTTACACGTCTGTAAGGCCAGTCATGGACATTCCCCTTGGAGGGCGATGCTAGTTTTGATTGGCCAGGGAGATTTTTGCATACTTAGGGAATTAAGAAGATGATCATGTTTCAAATACAGAAATTAGGTAGGATCTGTGGAGAACTTTATGTAGCAAGAGCCTGATCGTGAACATGTCATGTTTCTGTAAGTGAAGTTTTAAAATATATGATTTGCTTTAGAAAAGACAAAAATTACCTTTCAAATTGAAGTGCCATCATTTTGTCTCATCAGGAGTGCCACAGTAATTTCTAGTAAACATTAAAAAATCCTAGAAAAAATTATTCAGTACTTAATAAGAAAAATTTGAAGTACCATTTAAAAAATATAGCTGTTAGCATTTTTGAGGATAGCAATAGATTATTTAACAAAGTCACAATCAAAGGCAAGAGTAATTGATTAGGAAAGAAAACTTTCTTTTAAAACATTATTTACTCTTAAACTGCCTTTATTTTTGGTTGCACATCTTTTATTTTTATCTTGTTACCCTTTGCTTTTTATCTCTGTCCAACCAATTACAAATGGCAAAAGACTTGCTTATCCCTCAAAACTTGAACTTATACCTGGTTTATCTTAAATGAAAATGATAGATGATTCTTTCATTTAAGAAGATCTGAAACTGCCTGGGTGTCGAAACCATGATATCTCACACTGAAAACTATTCCATGAATACAAATGAAAAAAAAAAACCCACACATTCGAGGATTTAATATGAGTGAATTTTGTTAATCGAATACAATCTTAAGGATCCAATATAAATAAATTTTTTGCAAGTAGATAATGTTTTACTAAATTTCTTGAATTGGATTGTGTTGGCTTCCTAGGCTTAGCAAGATTTTTCTTTAGGGTATATTTTAATATTTAAAATAACAGTAAAACACTATGCCTTGCATTAATGAGGATAGGTCTGCGTTTGAAATTTGTGTTTGATAAATGATAATCTGTCACCTACTCTTTTTCTTTGAGACATAATGCCCAAAAGTTCTTTCACTACTTAATGTTAAACAAACTGTTTTAATGCCATTACTCCGACTGTGATATTTCCTTTGTACATATTCTATTTATTTTACTGACTTGGCAAAGCCTTTATACATTCCAAAATGACATGTAATACTTTATTTTACATGAGCAGAAAATAATTCTCTGACAGTTTATTTTTTTATGTTTCTATTAAATGGCTAGATTAATATAGTAAATGAAATAATTTCAGTACTTATTTTCAAAACTATGTGTAAAGACATTGATCTCTGGCAGTTTTCTTCTAAATAATAAGGAGGCTTGAAAATTAATTATGAGGTTGCTTACAGACTATTTTTTCCAGCATGCAGAATGAAAGTTTTCATTCCTCAATTCACTTAGGAGAAGAAAATTTTCTATTAAATTGGTTAGTAGTAAATTTTACATAATCCTGTTTCTAAATATTGGGAAATCTATAGGTACATAATTTTAAAATATAGAATAAAATATTATGTATATGCAGATAATTTGGATAAATGTAAAAATGATGAATACAAATTTTAAAAACCAGAATTAAAAACCTAATATTTTAAGTTGTTTTTATTCTAGAATTTATTTTAAAATAATGTTTCAAAAATTGAGTAATTTTCTATATGTCCTTATTTTATTTTTAAAGGTTGAAATAAAGCTAAATGTATGGGTAAGCTCATTGAAAAAATAATTTTACAGTTGAAAAAAATTTCTCCATAAGTATGGGTTTTGCATTCCAAAAGTTTTGGTTAAATTAATTATAAAATATTTTTAATGCAGTCATCAGTCTTTAGGTATTTATTTTTCACACAGAGACATCTACAAAATACTTTATGCAAAATATTTTAAACAAATATGCTTGTTATCAGATTTTTTTTTAAATTTTACACATTTTCATATGTTCTCATGCTGGCAGATGCCTTTCATGCATCTTATATGTCCATTAACTTGCAAACTCCTTAAGGGTCTAAATTTTATATATTAAGACAAAAGAGTTAGAAAAGTGCTTCCTTTTTGTTTAATTCTTTAAAATATTTGTTGATAGTGTTTAAGAAGCTTTGACTAGAACCCTCTAAAATTAAATTATAATACAAGCTATATTTGATAAGGAGAGATAAGGTTTCATAATAGCTGATTGTCAATGACAGCCTGTTGAGACAAATATTCTAAAGGACATTTCTGAAAAACTCTGAGTAACACATAGTATCAATATAGAAATGTATCTCATTGATATTCCCCAAACCTTGGGTAGGTGAAATTCTATTTGGCCATATCACAGATCAAATTTGTTAGAATCATGACACTTTATAAAATAAGATAAATTTATAATAGACCATGAGTATGGCTGATACTAAGGCCTTTAACAGGTTTAAAGATTTACTTAAGGAAAAATCTGTAACTAGATGATTCTAACCATTGCCATTATTAACTGTTGACATAACACTACCTTCTTTATGTTCTGAGTATAAATTTTAATTATTATTTCTTTTATGTTTTAACCAATTGGGAAGTATCCAGAAATTTCATTTCATAAAAATTATCTTTAAAAAAAAGCAGTTCCACTGTTGAGTTTTAGAGATTCATTAAATGGTGTTTACTTCATTACTTTCTATATACTCAAGAAATTACTGAATAAATTATTCACTCTCAGGGGTTGAAAATTAGAGGCATACAAAGAAGAGAGATAGCATTTTGACTATAACGACAAGAAATAAAAGGAAAAGAAAAAAAAATCTCAGTATGTACTTGGATTTAAAAACCAAAACAAACAAACTTACATGTCCTTTATCATTAACTTAATTTCCATAAATGTTGACAGAATAAATGTATACCATCTCCCTTAAGTCACTGATAAGAAACAATATATGATCATATTTTCATTGTATCCAGAAAAAATTATTCCCTAAGTTTTTCTAATTGAGAGCTATGATGCTTGTGACCTCAGTGTTGTTTTGGGTTGGTTTGGGTGGTTCATTCAATCCCACTCAATCTTAGTTATTTTCACCCTCCCATGACTGACTCCACGAGAGGAGAAGGACATCACTGTCATTCAGTCCTTTCCAGGGGTTTGTGGGTTAGGACCAAACAAGTGGTCAGGTCGGGTCACGGCTCAGCCTTCCTGTCTGCCTCAGGACTCCTGCAGCTTTTATTCCAGGCAGTGACTTATTCATTTATTCATTACTTCATTCAAAATTTATTCAATGACGGCTTGAGATAGTGCAGAATAATATCAACTGCTTATACGTGATGCTGCAGATAGCACTTTCCTAAATCTCACCTCTGCTACCAACTAGCTCTCTGACTTCGTAAAAGCCACAGAAACACACCCTTACCTCAATTTCCATGCTGCAGAAATGAGAATGTTAAGACCTAGACAAACCTCATTTATTTTTCTCTAGGATCAAATGAGAAAAGGGACATGAATAAACATACAATATTTGAGCGGACACCCACCAGTGATACGGTCACTTCTGAAGCGTTGTAGCAGTAAATCGTTGCTTTCTTTTTGTTTCCTGCTGCCTTTACTTGTTGACATTGTTGACTTATTCGTAATTTTCTCGTACTGAATCATGTCTTCGTCACTCTGTCTATGCACTCAGGATTGGGTTCCAACTGTTGTATAAAGCATGTGTCCCTAAGGCTTTGCAGTCAGCACCCCTGATTTCCTTTGTTGCAATGACTAATTCAAGGATGGACACATGACCTGTTTTCCTCAAACAGGGCCTTGCAGGTCTCATGGAGAAAGTTTTAGGAGTTGCCTCTGATTTATAGATGCACGAGAATGTGCTCCATCCAAACATGCTCTATCTATAAACAAAGTAGAGGCGGTGTGGAGGCCCAAATAAATTTTAAAAATAAGGTCCTTATGTCATTCCCACCCACTTATAAAACTACTCCAGTCAAAAATATATTAATCTCTTTTTTAAAAACATTTGAATAGACTTTCCTGACCATTGCCATAAAAAAGTTTCAAAATATATAAAAGGAGTGTGCAGTTCAGGAATATTTAGATTCATCCACATTTTTAAAGACTTTATTTATTGTTTTGCACAGTTTTAGATTCATAGCAAAATTGAGAGGAAGGTATAGAGATTTTCCACATATTTTTAAGCAAGAAAAAGGTAAGAGATTACATATTGTATTCCAAATATATTCATTATGGTTATACTTCAATAAATAAATATTTTTACATTGCCAGGTACTTAAACTATGTGCTATATTTACATATTAGATTCTATTTTAGATGATGTAATCAAATGAGATTTCCATATATTCTTAATCTTCATTTTATATGTTTAGCCTTGTACACGTATTTGTACATCACAATTTTCTTTTTAGTAATTGCTTCATTTTTTTTAAATTTGATTCATTCCTCCACCAACTTACTAAATATCTCTCCCATCAATACTTTCCAATGAGAATAATTAGTTATCATTTTAGAGTTTTATATTTAGAAACCTAGATTTATAACTGTCTTATTTAATAGAATACACTGTTGATTCTGAAGCAAAGATAACTTAACTCTTGACCATATTGATGAATTATCAGTAATTAGGACCAATAAAAAATAGGAACTTTATCCCCATATACCTTGCTCACTTAAAAAAAAAAAAAAAACGAGTGAGAGAAGAAAAACGTCATTTTGTATTTGTCACTATCAAACAATCATGTTTCTCCCCTTAACAGGTCTATTATAGAGTTTCTTTTGTGTCACTTAATTTAAATGACAGCCTGACAATAGTGGGACATTTCTGTGGAAACTTTATTTTTACTTCTGAATACCAAAACCAAATCACCTGGATGCTGGTCTTCATGACGCATAAGCATTTCAAAACATACTGTGTATGCAACGATAACCTTTTTTTTTTTTTTTTGGTCAGATTTGTAGGCCATAATTTGTTGTAGAGCTGTATATTGTGCTGTGCTGTTTGCTTTCTTAAAGTAATATTTTAAAATTATATGAAAGTTGGTGAATAAGATATAAATGCTGCTAAAACTTTCCCTGAACTTTTTTTCTCTTACTAAAATATTAAAAGATTTTTGAATTTTATTTTAAAAAAATATTTTTTCTATATAAATATTGAGTTTGAGCAAAATTGTTTTGACTATAAGAGTAAGACTTGGTTCATTTTGTTTTATTTAATAAAATAGTTTTTACATGTTATTTAAAACATAACTGTAATTCAATATTATTTATTATTTGCATGAAAATTTTCTTTATAGCCCCCTCAGATTATTCTCAGTTATAACGGGTTTTATAGGAGTTTAAGCTGTCTCTGTTTGTTAACCTCATCAGGCTTTTTTTCTTCATGTCACCAGATTTGGGGACTTGTCACCACATCTGTCATAATTTTCCAATATAAAACAGAAGCAAAATAATTGTGTTCCCTGCCCAAGGTCATATAACTTATGTGAGTGAAATTCTTAACCAAAAATGACTTGTGGGCTATAATATTAATACAACGACCTACTTTGCATACCATTCTGTCTTTAAGGGTGCTCAATGGATTAGCATTGAAAACTTGGCATTTTCCACTATATTTCTGGTATCTCTTAGATACTATAATATACACTAAGTAACTGCAAAGTCTAGTCATATGCAACTTTCAAAATGTAGAACTTGATTTAAATTTGAGGCATCATTTCTACCCAGGACATGAGTCAGACCTAAACTGATTCTGCTTTTGTTTTCCACGTGGTATTTCAACTTCTTCCCCAGTTTGTAGACTCTGAGTTGGTACCTTTTCACAGTTACTCAGAGAGGAAGGATGTATAACAATGTCCTTTCTTGCCTGTTAATATCTAGAGCAGATATCTGACTGTCTGGACTAGGCAAGAAGTTAAACTTATTCTCTCTTCCATGAATCGCTCTTGAGGAGTTTTGAGGACCCTTCTCACCCTTCCCTCCCACCATGAGCTGGGAGTTCTCATCTGTTGAGTGTTTGAGATGGGTGTCAGAGTAGCTCTTCATTGTGTCTGGCTCATCTTTATTCAGCCCTAGAAGCATCCCTCTTGCAAATGGCATTAACATGACCTATATCTGATCCACCAAAAACACATATGCATTTGTTTCCCCAAAGAATCTGAGAGTGTAGCCACATCCTAAATATCAGCTTTCTATCTAACCTTTTATTTTGATACCCCTGTCCTGATTCTTCCAAATTCTTTCCTCTTTAGATACCATAGGTGTGACTAAGAGCTTGACCCCCTTAGCGCCTCCATATTTTAAACTCTTGGTGTTATTTTCAAGTCATCTCTCTTACTTGAAATAAAAATAAATAACAGTCCCACCTTTTTTTGATGAGAAAGGTGATGAGATGTGTTACAGGCAAGAAATACCCTGCTACAACCATTCCCTAAGTAAAAGATTCATCTTAAGTGTCTGCTCCTTTTAGTCCCTCAATGGATGTGAAGTTTTTGAGAATCCCTAAACTGGAGATTCATGTCTTTTTTCAAGTCTCACCAGGTGGTCTGTAACTTAACTCATTTTGGTTACACATTACCCCAAGGGTTAAAGTTTAATAGCTTAGTACACTCAAGAAGTAAATGGAAAATAACATGTAAATTTATTCTCAGTGTTGAAATCTCCTGTTATATATTTATAATAGTCATTTAGTCCAAAAATATTATGGATATATCCAAATTACACTAGAGTAATATTAGAATAATATGTGCAATCTTGTGTGCTTTTAAATATGGCTCTTGGCCTACCGAATAATCCAAAGGAAGAAGGAACATTTCAGAGGTATCACTTTTTTTGGCCAGCTTTTCCTTAGTTATACATTCTCATGCACAAAAACAAAATGAAGCTCCATAGTTCATATTTATGGAAGGCAATTTTTTAAGGAATTATACTTCTTGTCATTATTTCTACAGTTATATATTGAAAACATTCGTACTGTATTAGGTACTATTGTGATGAAACTATGGTTTACTTTTAGGTCCTGAACCCAGAGGAAGTTATAATTTAGCCGAACACTAACCTTTCTGTTGGACTATGCACAGAATTAAACAGATTTGGTATACTATTGATGAGACTAACATTAAAGCAACAAAATAATGTTTAATGTATTTTTAAATTTAGCTGACTCTTCTGCTTATCAGACTATGGCATTGTGTTTTAAAGTCCTTGAACTTTCTGCCTGTCTTTAAGAAAAGTGAGGTTTTGATGCCTTGATTAAACCAGCTTCCACAATACCATATATATCTAACATCTCAGCAATTAGAACTGTCACCACCTAATCAGACTCGCTTTTTCTTCATGCCCATTTTATAACTATATTTAGTCAGAGGGAAGGAATCAAATACTATGATAAATATGTACTATTAAAGGGATAGACACCACAGGACAGAAAGACGTATGGCAATAGGAATGAGGAAGGAGCCTATGACAAAAGAAATAAATGACATGTGTAGCTTAGACACCTGAGAAGGGACAGTTTTGATGAAGATGAAAGACAGGAAAATTAAAACTAGAAGAGAAATAAGGAAAAAAAAAGATTAGTGGAAAATGATATAGACCTCGTAGGCATGCTTTCAAAAGCTCACTGAGATAAGAAAAGCCTTTAAAAGGATAGACCATTAATCACTGGTATTTCAATTAGCTAATATTGACTGTGATGGCAATTATGGCATTGATAAGAAAGGGCTTCTTTTCCTGGAGGTAACACAGGCTGTTTCCTGATATATTCTTTGAACAATCCACACGAGCCTGGACTATTATACACTTAGCCCTAATGTGGTTGGGAAATGAGACAGGATGAAAAATAAGATAGTGCTACAGAGTCTTCTAGAGTCTAGTGATCACAATGTCATCAGACTGTCAATGCCCTTGAGGTTTTCTGTGAAGTCAACAGAACAAAAGCATGGGACTGGAGTAGATAAATACAACAGGCCACTAGGAAATGTGAAATAAGCTTCTAATCCACGATTAGAATCAACTTTAGTAAATTTATGAAAAAACAAAGATTTTTTTATTGGCAAATAGTAGATTGACTTTCTTACTGCAAAAGGCTTTTTTCTTTCTCTGAAAGCAAATGAAGGAGTGCTACTTTCTAAATATTTTCCTTGTCGTTTTGGGAGAAATAAAACAGCCTCAAAACTTCCTCTTAAGGGATCAGCCTATCAGAATAAGTCTATTTGCACATCTGCTGGTTGATGTGTGTGCATAGCTTTAAAAGTAGCTCTTTAGATATTGGCTAAAAATACCAGGCTGTAATCATAACATATGTGGTTATTACAAACTAGGAAGGTACATTGAGAAAAGAGACAAATGATACCATACTAACACTTTGCAGTTTTCAAAAGCAAAATGTTCAAACTTATGCTAATTTCAGAGAAAAAAATTTAAAGTATCCCAAAGAAACATAGATGTTAAGCTGTGAGCATAAACTTTTCCAACCATATCTTCTGAGGAATGAACTACAAAAATATAAATTTAGAATTAATATTTTCATGCTTGAAATTGGGGAACATAAAAAGAATATGTGCTGAATAATTGCATTCTAAGTTCAACAAACAATGTATGTTGCAAATATATTTCACTTAAAAAAAATTAACCTGTAATATACTTGCATACTTTAGGCACTGAAGTGAAATAATGCTTAATTATACACATAACAAAATTAATATATTTTGTAAAACTTTTAAATAACCGATATATTAAATTTATATCTGTATTTATAAGTCAGGTCCCGAACAGAAAAGACATGGTACTCTCAAGTTGTTATTAGTATTATTATTTTTTAAACAAGGAGATATATTCTAAAGTATGGTGGTGTAAGGACCTCAGGGCTAGCAGTGCAGTAAAGTGGTCACCAGCCCTGGTCTCTAAGGGACCGAGGGAATGAGAGGTTCCTGAGACCCAGAAGGAGAATCACGTTAACACCTCGCCTGGGAAAAAGATGTGGTCTCTTATGGAAGGACCCAAATGAGAACTTGGAAATTAATGCTCTGACCTAAGACTCCTTCCTCATTCAAATCATCCCCTTGGTGACCAGCAGTATAAGCCATCAGGGAACCGGAAGGCACAGCAGCCCATTGCTGTCATCTCTACAGGCTACACGGTGATGGCGTAGATCAGGGTGGCACAGAGCAGATAGCACTCTGGAGGAGCAAATGAAAGGCATCCAGCCCAATGCACAAAACAGTACTTGTTGAAATATATGTAGACATAAACTCCTCAGCGTTACTTTTATTGGGAAAACTGGGATTTGAATACTAATTGCTTTGTAAGTTTTTTACTCCAAATGTTGCCTGTTGTTACACATATACATAGACACACACAGCATATACTTTATCATATTTTCAGAAAAGAGAGGAGAGTGAAGAAAAAATGTATCAAATTCCTGGTTTTTTTTTTTTCTGTCAGGCACTGTGCCAAACTGTAGAGTATAATAATTAAAGAAAATAGTGTAAAAATAAACTGTGTTTAAATATGTCAGTTACCAGGTGTGAATTTTGCACAGGTTAACTGTAAATGAAGATATAAATTTTATCCCAAAGACTTGTTAGGAGGAGCTAATAAGAGAGTATATTTATATCGATCCCTCATTTCTTCAATATTTATTTTGGAGATGTTATTACTACCTTAGAGAAGTTTTTCATCTTTCACATAGGAATTATGAGTGAAAATTAGCTATTTTTAGAAACACCGCATGTCCCCATGCTGTTTCCACTCTTAGTGCTGGATTCTTTTCACATCTCGTACCTACCTGGACCCCCATTTTAGTGAGCCCCGAGGAGAGGTATGTGACCCTGACATGGGAGGCTCTCCTCCTATTGTAAGTGTGTGTATAGGTAGGAGTCGGTGTCCTCAGTTTCAGTTTTAGCTGCAGCTCTTCCGAAGAGATGAGACCTCTCATTGAGATTACATGATGGCTCTGTCGATCAGATACCCCTGCCTGGCTGAGCAAGGGCAGAGTCAGGATCTGGATGCAGCTCTTCAGACTTCCAAGCTTTGACACTGTCTCTCCACCTTCATGGTGCCTCACCTTTTGCTTCTCCTGGTTCTGTCGTCATGCTTCACTGTTCTGTTTTCTTAAGGATGTTGCTGGTTTCTCACTCTTCCTCATATTGACCATCTCCCATGCCTTAGGCAATTCTGCCAAGGGATTGTTCCATATTCCTCAATATTTTCCTGAAGATAGCCTTTCAAAGATGGTTGAACCTTGGATTTTGTTGTAGACTAGGCACAGGGGTTGTCCACAGGCACCTTCTCTATCAATTCCTTCCCTGACTTTCCCCACTCGTCATGAATTTTTTTAATAGAATTAATTATTATTAATTATCTGTCTCATTGATGTTTGGGTTATATTACTTTTGTTATACCTAAATGGGTTTATCTCTCTTCTTTTCTCAACCTACTCTCTTAATCAATTTGAGAATCTCATTTTTGTTCAATTCCCAGTTCTGTTATTTACCAGATATGTGAACCTTTAGGAAGATGATCAAGTTTTTTTCAAGCCCCAGTTTTCTCATGGAAAAATGAAATAAAACAGTAATACCTACCAGTATCAGTCTGGTCCAATCAGGAGATGACTAAACAGTAATTAATGTAAATGGGACTTTCAATATAGAGAATTATTAAACCATGGTCAAGAGTATAAAATCTAAGACTATAGGAGTAATATGAGGATATTCTCTGTATACTACCATAGGATAAAGAGAGAATACCCAAAAGAGGACAAACTTGGAAGAGGTTAGGACCACCATGGAGAAGGTGTATTCATTGCAGAGGATGGCACAGTGTTCTGTGTTTGGTTGGGCAGGGGCTGTTCTACAGTCATTTGGTGAAGACACCCAGTGCCATGTGTGCAGAGGGGCTGGCTGCTGGAGGAGAAGTTCTTGTGGTCCAGATGGGACATAGCCGCTCTGCACCTTTGGGTACAGATGGAAGGTCTGTAGGCTGAGAGAGGTCCATAGGTCTGTTCAGTGGCACCAGTTGGACCACATGGACGTATCCTTTACATTTTGTAATCTTTATAAAAGCTTAATTAGAAACTCTTTATGCATTCATTGTTTATGTTAACTTTGTCTCCCCTGAATGTGGAGCCAGCATCTATTTCCCATTCACTCTTCTATCTTTAATTCCCAGGAAAATGCCTGGCCAAAATAACTGCTGAATTAAAAATTGTCAGACTGAACAATTGAGTGATTGAATGAGATTTTTATCTTCATAGCATTTCTTACTTCTCAGAAAATAGTTGCTGTTATTTTATCCTTTTTTGAATAAATATCCTCACAATTCACCTTTTCTACCCATTCTCTCTACCCCTAACTGAAGATTTCATGTATCACTTTCAAAGGCTCATCAAGAAATGTTTTTCATTTCGAGTCTTAATTTAGGGAAAAAAATGTAAGAACTATCACACTTTCTTATTCTCTCTCTTCAATATTTTTAAAATAAATGTTCTTTCTATATCTTTTGTTAGAATAACATGAAGATTTTTTTTTATAATATCAGACACTTGTATGACTAATACCACTAAACAAGAACTGATTAATTCAGAAAAATGTGTACCATATTTCTTGTCATTTTAGGGTAGATATAAAAGAAATGTAATTTGGAAGACAAAACATAAAGTTCTAGTAGCTTTTACTTGTTTTTTAATAGCATATTTTTATTTTCATGAGTTCAAAGTGATTTTGTGGTTTTATTTTGCTTAGTTCATCAGGTAGACAATAGATAACTAACTGAAAAAAAAAATGAGTAAAGTGTTTGCCATACACAAGTCCTTGGCCAGAATCTCTTTTTATTATTTAATTCAGATAAGTAGTAGCAAGGAGGCTTATTTTCTTTCTTTCTTTTTCCTTTTTTCTTTTTTTAGTAATAGTCTTGGAATTGACTTGCAAGTTCAGAGATTTCTGTGTAACAAGAAAGAAACATAATTTTTTTTTTACCTTTGTTCACAAAACTTCAACCTGTGACTTTTTCATTTTCACAAAGCATGTTGTCAATCGAACAGTTTTTATGATACCTCTCAAGCGTGTCTTTTTTCCTAAAGTTATTAATCAGTTGCTTCTTGAGTAAACATTCCCTTAAATCAGTTCACTCAGCTCTACTTAAGAAGTTCAGAAAATTTATTTTATACACTAAAATCCAAGTAAATTCAATATAACAGTAATTGCAAATTCTGAAGTAAAGTGAAAATTCTAAAATTGAATTATACTTCAGAAACTGACCAAGAAAAGGGACTGAAAAATAATTGGGAGAAAAAAATTACTGATGCCTTGTGCCTGCTATAAAGTAGAGAAAGTAAACAAATCATTAGGTTGCTATGCCAGAGAAGTGACATGTAAATCCAGGGAGATGGGATTTTTATCACTATGAAGAGATATTGTTTGAATTTCACCTAGAGTTCTTTCTGCAAAACTGTTCACTATAGACCAGTAATTACCCTTGAGGGCCTTTGGTGAGAATTGAATTTTCATTCAATAAGGCTGACACTGGGCCTGGAGGGTAAGGAAGTCAAGCTAGCTGTTTGCAAATTAAATTATGAGGATAAGATAAAGATGCTGGGCTTGTCACTGTCAGTTGGATAAGATATTATTGAAGCATGTGGATAGATGGTGACAGTAACAGCTGTTTATATCTTCCTCTTTTTGATTTTCTGGATTTGCTGAATGTGAAAAGAAGATGTAAAGAAAATTTAAATTTCTGTTTAGGTTTTTTTTTGTTAGAAACAAAATAATTCAAACATATTCAGCAGCAGGTATGATCTTAAATAGTATGAATATATATATTTTGATGTCATCACTTGATATATAATCCAAATAATTTTTAAAATATTCAATCTTTATATAATTTTATGTAATCCAAGAGGTAGAAAATAGCTAATTATTCAGTGACCATATTAACTATGTACAGTTTAATAAAATGAGTGACTCTATTCATATAATTGAACATATAAATGTGTGCTGTTTATATGTGCATATAAATTTTACATATTATACATACATATTCTTTGGGAAAAGTATACTGTAGAACTGAAAATTAAGTTTTTTCTGCTTTCAACTGACATAAAACTATAAATCAGTTATTTTTCTGAGTGTACATTAGTGTTTGGGAGGAGAAAGAAATTTTCCTCTGCTCTTCTAAGCTCTTCCAGCTGATCTAATAATTAAATCAACATGAGACAGAATAGCAAGAGAAAATAATTAAAGTTAATTACATATGTATATATGGGAGCCCCACATACATGAGAGAATCAGAGATCCCCACACAGATGAGAGGTTCAGAGACATACATGTAAGATTAGGTATGCATGACATCCTGAGACAATGAGCTATGGCATTCAGGGGCTTCGGAGGTCATTCAAAGGGGCTGACAAAGGTCATTCATAGGACAATAAGAAGAACAGATGCTCAGTAATTAGAAGCTTACCTTGACCTATTTCTGGTGATAATTCTTATGGGGAAGGCCCCAGTTTGAACTCTTTAAGGGAGAGGTAAAAGTTTCTTTTGAGTCTGCAGGGTGTCTACTGCTTTCTGTTTAAAATAATTCACATGCCAAAATAAGACGTGTTAGGAAAGCCTGTTATGAACCTCTTCATTAGCAAGTATAATGTTTACAGAAGCAGCCATCTAATAGCAGACTAAAGCATATATTCACTGGCATGACCATTTATAGCCTGAGTCAGAAAATTCATGGCTAGTAGCATCATTTTTCGATGTGAGTTAAATAGCAGGTAGAAAATTCTGAACTCTGCACAAAAGTCATATCATATGTCCTTTCCAGGTAAATAATTTTATAGACTTTTGAAAGAGGTGACACAATTTATGAGGTTACTGACATGTATAGACCTGACAGAGTGGATCAAGATTTGAATGTGACATATTTTAATGCATTTGTTAGGGTGATTAGACTGTAAATCTGATTTTTTTTTCCTCTAAAGGTCTTATATGAAAGAATGAAGTAAATGTGAGCCATAAATGGTCTAAATTTAATGTCTTTTGAAAAAATAGTGAGTGCAATTGGAAAAGATCCTCCATCACTGTGATTTACCCACCTGTCTGCAGGTGAGCCCAGATGCCCTGTCCACCTCTCCTTTGTGACTGAAGACTCTAGATTTATGTGTGACATCAAACTCTTTGTTAGCACACAAGGTCCCATCTCCTTCCAACAGGTCCAAGGCTGTCACTCTTGCCATTCTTCCTTTCTTCTTCTGTGTTATCAAGTTCTCCTTTTGACTGAAGTATTCAGTCTGCTCACCTGTAGCTTTTACTTCTTCTATATCATGAACAAAAACAAAGCTAACACACCAAACAACCTCTCTTAACCAACACATTTTTTCTTCTAACTCCTGCCCCACCTACTTGTTTTTGCTTCTCTTTTAAAGCCAAAGTTCTTAAGAACATTATGTTTACTCACTTCTTCTTATCCCAATTTTTGACACTCATTCCCATCTGACTGTCATTCACTGGTGTGCCAATAAATGTTTGAAAACCAGCTTTTCTGGAGAACAAAACACTGATGTGAAGCATTTGCTGAGGTTCACAGTGTAAATATGCACCCCTGCTAGAACTGATTTCTAGTGATCGGGACCAATTGTAAGCTATTCAATGTGATGTTTCAAAAAGATATTTTCAGTTGGCTTCCTCAAGGTTTTTCATTTGTTGTCTTTTTAAAAATATTATTAATTAATTACTACTGTAACGACATTACTAAGAATATTTTTTATAACATGCTTTGATGCCCATATTTAAGCCTGTATTTGTTCTTTATGCTTATTAATTCAATGCTTATTTTTGTATGCTGACAGTATGGCAGGTACTTAGCCATGCATAAAGAATGCTTATAATTAAAATCAAATAAACTTAAGTTACCTATTATATTTAGACTAAAACTTCATATATAAATTTAAAAATTCCATATTAGTAGAGCAGAGAATTCTATTATAATAATCTATACGAAACATCAAAATTTGAACCAAAAGAGTGAAATATGTACAATCACAGTATATGATGTGAAATAAAGTGGTAACAACCCAGCCACACAGAAAAAAACAGCTTACACTAAGAATTTGGGATTTTATTGCCATTGAAACATTTCATTTTGCAATCTGAATATCAGAGAAAAGGAAAAAAAATCTAAAAGAAAGTTAATGCCGGGAAGAATCACTAAGCCGAACAACGCCTCAGCAAATTAAACTTTGTCCAGTAGCACAATAGCTTTCTATTCATTTATCATTTCATACTAATTTTACAAATTAACCTGGGGGACTACGGAATATGGATTATCTCAATTATAGAAATGTGATTTCCATTATCATTCCATTATTATTCCATTCTACTTATATCTATGTTAATAAGTCTCAAGAATAGCTTTGGCTCATAATTCACTGCTAGAAATTTCTCTACTGAGAGTCCACTTGTTAAGCACAGTTATCAAAAATTCACATTTGTCATTATATTCAAATAGAATTTCAAACACCGAAATTGTTATCATCTCAAAATGAGAGGCTAGATGTTAAAAAAAATAATAATAGAATGATTAAATGTGAGATGTGTAACTATAAACTTTTAATATTCCCAAATGCTCCAGGGAGGCACCTGGGAGAAGTGTCTAGTGTGGGGAATTTTAACTCAAACCACAGCTCGACTAACCATTGCTCTGCCAACTAGAAGCCATATAAATTTCCCAAACCTCACTTACCTTATGTATACTTTGAGAATAATAGCAGAATTTACTTTATAGGACTTTTATAAGGAATACATGATAACAATTTTTGTAAAATACTTAGCTCTGTTCTAGTTCACACAATATATTTAGCAAAGACTTTGGGGGGAAAATCCAAAATAGTAAACGATAAACTTCCAGAGCCTGACTCTTATTATTTTTAATGGTAGTACACATTTCCCAGCTGAAAATCCCAATCCTTTTAGTTTCTTCCTATAGCCTCAACTACCAGATAAAATGAGTTTTTATTCTCATCTAAATTATTCTCATTATCTCACATACTAACAGACAGCATTGGTTGTCAGCAATATTGAGGATCAATTTCTTAGTCTAACACTGAAGTTACCAAACTTTTAGCTTTTTCTAATATTTCCCTCATTTGTGTGGCCTGCCATTCAAACTGTAGTATTCACTATTGCCAAAACACAGAGAGTGCTTGTCCAAGCTTTTGCCTTTGCACAAGTTGTGTTATTTCTCTGAAATTAGTTACCTTTCCTATTTACCTGTGTGAATTAGTATTCCTCCCCCAAAAACTTTGCTGACATCTCCACCAACACACACAATCTATTAAATCTTATATATTACATTTTCCTGGCAACTATCATGTGGCTCTCCTTGCATTATAATAATTTGTTTTTATTTAAGTCCAAATAGTGGATTACTATTTTCTTGAAGAGCATTTCCAAGTCTTACTAATCTTTTTTTAATTTTTTTTTATTTTATGCATTGCAAATCAGGAAGATGTAGAAACCACGGTTAACTGAGAATATTTTCCAATCTGAACACAGAACATGTACTCTTTTTTTTTATACACACTGAAACCAATCAAAGAGACACAAAATTTAGAAACTCATTTATGTCCTTCCAAGATAGATATTAATGCATGTTAATATATTATGGAACTAGAAAGGAAAATGATTTGGACAAATAATAAAAGACGAAAGATGCTGGAGCTTAAAAACAAGATAACATTTCCGGGGACTGGAAATGCAGTGTCAAGCGCCAAGCCTGTGGCATCTCAGTGTGGCCGTAGGCAGAGATGACTTGGAGTTTTCTCTTGTAAGGAGTATGGAACACAAACACTCCAGACACAAATTTGAGTATAAGATTTGTTCTCACTACCTCATGGCCAGAAAATGGGCTTGGAAAGTTTCAGTGTAGCTGAGGCTATGCTTTCTGCAAATGGGTTTGGGACAGGACAGACATCGCTTGGGAACAAGAACTGAGCTGGGAAACCCACAGCCTGCATACTAGCTGTGACATATAGCCATTCTCATAGTGTGGCAGTGGCCCTAACAGACTCAGCTGAGCCCAGATTTGGAAAGGATATCGCCAGAGGAAGGTTGGATGTAGATAAGCTGGTGCTGAACAGGGCGGGAGGGAAAAGGCTGTGAGTGAGGGAACACACAAATTGAACCCGAGACCCATCTTGCAAAATGAAGTAAACCCTAAGAAAGACAGTCAGATGAATTAACAATTAAAATATAAAATCAGTCTGGATGAAATTAAATGAACCCTACATACTAAACAATGTAGAACTACATATTAATCAATTCCAAAGAGATAAATGAAGCGATTGTTTCAGATAGGTGTATTTGTGTGTTAATGAACATATAAGATATTTATTGCATTTTAAAAAATTAAATGCAATGTTGAAATTTTGGCACCAGAGGATATTCATTGTGCATTCTGAATAACTATACTCTTTGTGTAAAATGTAAGCATGAGAGAAAACATTTATAAATCATTATTAATGAAGCAGAAGTTAAGAGGCAAAAGAGAGAAAAAGGAAAGTTAAAAATGATAAGTAAATAAATAGAAAGAATTTTAATATATGTATATAATCACAATAAATGTAAATTGAATGTAAGCTTTCATTAAAATAAGCATATTATTTATTGAATTTAAAAATGTTCCAATGTACTATTTACAAGTAATACAACAGAACATACACATAAGCTTACACATGCAGACAGGTAGAAAAAAGAGAAATCACAAAGATAGAACAGGTAAATAATAACTAAAAGAAATGCACACGCGCGTGCACGCACACACCCACACACACACACACACACACACACACGATTTAATGAAAATCCATTACAAAAGATACAGAAGGGATACTGAATAACAGATGAAGAAAACACAAAGAATATATCATAATTATAAAAATTTATGAACCTAACAGTATAACATTAAAACACACAGCACAAAATCTGGCAGCATTAAAGAAGAAATCTAAAAAAAATCACTACCAGAGTGGGAGGTTAAATATACCTACTTAAAAACCGACCAAAAGATCAAGCAAACCAAGTTATTAGAATGGATGGGAAAGATCTGAATCACTATATTAGTCATAGTAGATAAGTCTCAATGAAAAAAAAATGATATTTGATCAATGACTTTAAACAGGGGAAAGCGTAAGCCAAGTGAGAAAGGTTTTGCAGGCAGAGGGCGTGGCCAGTGCAGATGCCCTGAGGTCAGACATGCTTAGTATACTCCAGGAAGGACAGAGGGGCTAAGTGGGCCTGGGCGGAGAGGAAGGGGCGTGGCCAGAGGCAATGGCAGGGTGCTGAGATATCCAAGGCAGCTTGGAGTGGATTCAAGAGACGTAAGAGGAAGCTTAGAGACAGACAACTCTAAGAGATTTTCTATAAAAGAAAGCAAAGAATAAGAGCAGGACCTCAAGAGAAAAGTAAGATAAAAATCTATTTTTATTGTTTCTGATTGTTATTTGATTTTTTAAGATATAAAAAAATCACACCATGTTTGCCTTGAGAAAGGACCCTTTCCTCCTGTGGAAGAAGATGGGAAGGGACGGGATGCAGAGACCCTGTGGAGGAGGCAGCCTTAGGTCAGAGCATGAACAGCAAATGCTCTGTGAGTTTATAAAAAAGCAAAGTACATTTAGTCACATGACCAGAATCAGACTGGAGGACCAGCATCAGCAACAGAAACCCAGAGAAAGAGGAAGCATACTCTACACTGTGTACGTACTCTGTACATATTCTGTAGAAATCACTGACCAGGTGGGGCTGGTTATCACCTGGTCTGTCTTAGACCACTGTACAGCACTGCACTAATTACCTCAGCTGAGAACTACATTAATCATTAGTTGGTACCATTTTATGTGGGTTTGAACCAAGGTCAGCAGCACAGCTCCAGGAACGCCCAGAGGCAAGTATAGAGTTGGCTGAGATAATTAGTTAGACTACCTGAGATTATCCTTTACACAACATACATCCTCCTTCCTAATCCCCCTGATCCAGCTTCTGTAGCAGCAATGATTAATCCTAATCATTCCAGCTCATAGAGTAACCCTGCTTTTACCTGCTCTTTGTGAAGTCATGACGATTATGAAACAGACAAGTAATAATCTATGTTTACAGTTCAATGGAACATTTGTTTTATCCTTCGATAGAAAACTCTCTCTGTGGCTATTAAAAAAAAATGGAAATCAGAAAAATAGTCATTCGTTGTAGCAGGCTGAATAATGGCCCTCAGAGTGATCAGGTTCTAATCTATGAGACCTGTAAATGTTAGTTATTTCAAAAGAGGACTTTCACAGCTGTGATTAAAGATTTTAAAATGGGGAGATTATGTCGGATTATCTAGGAGGGTCCGAAGGCCGTAATGCACCATTAGTGGGAGCCAGAGAGAGGCTTGGAGCGAGCATGGAAGAGAAGGAACTGTGAAGATGAAGCAGAGAGAGGTTGGAAAAGGCTGCGTTGAAGAACGGGGTGATGTGGGCCCAGGGAGAGGAAAGCTGGCAGCTGGAGAGGCTAGCAACGGATTCTCTCCTGGATCCTTCAGAGGCGGCACAGCCCTGTGGACACCTTGGTTTCAATCCACTGATACCATCTTCTGCCTTTTAGTTTCCAGCCCAGTCTCCAGTTTAATTTAGAAGTAGACTTTCCAAAATGCATTCTAACGCTCAATAATGTCAGCATCCTGTGTTTGATAAGATGCATAAAATAAGCATAAAAGGACCATGACCATACCCATTGTCATGCATCCTTTGTTGCAAAAGTCTCACCATTGTCAGACGATAAGTATTTTTTGACAGCAGGAAAAAAAAAATACACGATTTACTTTTAAGGGTCATCATGCTCTGACCAGAGTTAGCTGACCAGCCTATAAAAGCAACACTGTAAACAAAAGTCTTGACAGCACTGAAGTGCCTCAAATAGTCTCTAGAAAGAGTCAAAATACAATGTGGTTGCTATGACCCATGAGTCAAATGGGCCAAGTTTTGGCAGAGATGGCAAGCCCAGCGTGTAGCTGTAGCTTCTACATCAGAGACACGTTATTCTTTACTTCCTTTCCAGTCTATAAAGGTGAACATGGTGACATTTCTTGCATGACGATAAATCTTGGTGCCAGTGGCAGAGATCTGGATGGTACAGGTTTCAGCAGCAGCTTGATTTCGGTCTATTTTTGCAGAGAATGGTCCCTTCCTGGGACCATCTCTACAAGTGATGCTGACTTTCCATCGGCAGCTGTGGTTTGTTTTCACAATCTGCAGCCAAACTCAAATGAGAGGTGTCTATAACCTTTCAATTGTTCTTCCAATGCTGCCACTTAAGTTAGATGACAGCTGCCTCCTAACATATTCCATAAGATTGCAACTTAACTATATCATTAGAGAACCAATCTAGGAATCCAGAGGGATGTTTGTAAATCAAGGGCCAGGGAGCAAGTGACTTTGTTTCAGGCGTTAGAGAGGACAGCTGCCACTTTTTCATGTGACACCAGGCCAAGCCACACTCTTAAACATATTTTTTTGTGTGTGTTAAAGTGAGGCCATAGGCCCTTCCCTTGTTAGTCACTGAGTCTCAGTCGACAAACTCCAAAATGAGGGTGTCAGGCTAAAGAATCATGAAGTCTTTATGGTCAGGCATTCAGTTTCCATAAAAGCTTAGTATCCAGGTTAACGGTTGTTTTGACTTCTGAAGACTTTAGTACTTAGTGGCTGCAGATCCAGGTGGTGCTTTTATTTGGGAACATGATATCTCTGAGTACTCTACAGTCATCAGGTATGCACTTCACTAATACTATGATCCCCTTTCTCCTGAGGTTCTGCTTTGCTTCTGTCAGACCCCATAGAAGGAGGCAGGATTCTCTTTTTCGATGTGGCCGCCCCCTGAATGGGTGAATTCCTTCTGCCACTGCTGAATACTCACCATGCAAGCATGACAAACATTGATATCAATTACATATTCACAAGGCACAGAAAAGTACACCAGATTAGCCCAGAGGCCCTTATGTATGAGGTCAGGTTTGCTTCTCTACACTGAGAACCCTGCACGAATCTTATTAGTTGAATTCTGGAGCTCCCGCTCTCCACGGAACCAAGTATAATTGAGCCTGGAATGCACTGGGTGCAGGGGGAAGGGAAGGGCAGGCGTGGAGATAGGGAGGATCGGCAGGGAAGATATTTCTTCCCTTGGCATCTGAGCATCGAAGTCAGTGCAGACGAGTGTTGTCAAATATCTGGCAAGCACCTAGACATGGAATACCTTTCTTTCTTCCCCGTGTAAGCGCCCACAGCTCTGCCTCAAGGCAGATTAGCCAGCCATGGAGAGCAGCTCCATGGCTGTTCTGGAAGCAGGGCTTTGCTTTCACTGTTGCATTTGAGCAGCTTTTATGGCTCGGCCAAACAACACTCTAACACTTTTGGCTCCCCCAAAGCTCTGTATGGAATAGCAAGGTCCTGTTGCTGGAACCTTCTGTTTCAGCTCTGGGGTTTTATGGAAACCCCATAACCAGAGCAGCATTCCTTCCAGCTGTGAGGATGGGACCCATCGTCACCAGTGCATCTTTTCTTTCTCTAACCCAGAGGAGAATAAGCAACAACTAAATCACCATTCCTGGGTCAGTTCCAATTTTGCTTACTGTTTAGCTTTATTCACAGATAGGATATGGAAAGACCCTTACTCTTATCTAGCCCATTGCTTGGGTGAGAGCATTTGCTACCTAATCGTAGGGCACGTTCCACATCTCTGCTAATTATCGGGGTCTTAGAATAGGATCTGAGAATGTGAGCAAATGTATATACGCATACGCATAAGTGTTAAAATGTATTTTATAAATATAAATATATATATAAGTATTAAACACATACAAGCCATAAGCTTTTCTGTATAGAAAACCATGCCAGAGAAAAATGTTCTGTTTCTATATCACAATTATTAATTTATTTTTTTAATTTCATAGAAAGTGTGAGGATAGACCTAAATGAAGGCTATTACTTCCGTTCAATGAAGAACATAAAGGTGAATTAAAATAAGTAGGAAAAAAATATCACCTTCTAAATATTTTACTTTTTCCAAACTTAATCTTTAATTTTAATGCAGTTTTAATCAAAATCTCAATAGGATTCTGTACTAGAACTTGACCTATGTATTCTAAGGTTCACTTGGAGTAATGAATTTGTGAGAATTGACACTTCTGGGCCCTGCGGAATTGACCTAGTTACCTGAATATCAGTGAGCACACAGAAGGGCATGAATTTCAGGAAATGAAAAAAAAAAAAAGATTATTTGAAATTTATGCTTATCTAAAAATAGTGACCATTATCTGATTCCAAAGGTAAGAATGGATATTTCTGTAGGCAAGTGACAAACTTCAATCTCCGGTTTGATATAACCTGTCAAAGAATCCATTATCCGCACTTTCATAGACAACCCTCTCGCGTGGGTGAGTATATTGCTTCTTGAAAGACATCCTCTTCATAGAGTTTAGTTACATGAAAAACACAGTATATTATAACATGACCCAGTTAATGTAGGTTAGGCAGACAGCAGCGTTTTCATCCATAACTCATTTTACTAACGTAATTTATCCCCATTGTACAGAAATCTAAACTTTCCAATGCCAAATTTCTTCTTTGCTATTTATAAGAGAATGAAAAGAGCATATAACTATAAGCTAAAGATGTCACATTTTGGGTAAAAACAAACCAGTGTGTGTGTGTGTGTACATGCATGTTATGTGGTCACTTGCTTCATGATGTTAAAATTCATTATAATGGTAATGTGGATTAGGAAAGAGATCTATCAACTAATAGAGTGATTTACAAAAGCTTAAGCAAGCACATAATTAGTGTATAAACACATTTATACATAGTATACATCTAAACATAGCATAATTTAATTTCATGAAAAACTAAATGTATGTTTAAAGAAAAATGCAATTATTACACCAACTTAACTACTAGTAAATAAATTCTACATTTATTAAATGTAAAAATAATTTATAAAAGTATTAGATGAAACATTAGCGTATATTCACATATTCTATCCAATTTACAAATTATAGTAGGAATACTGAAAGATGCAGCTATGTAAAATATAAACTGTTCCCTAAAATACGATGTTTTTCTTAAAGATTTCACCCTGCATCATTCATGTTTACAAAACCTCGCATCACCTCCCTGCCTAAGAATATAGATATTCATATCATGGATGGCAATATAAATAAAGAAAAGATAAACCTAGCAATACTTACCTCAATTTGAAAAATAGATATTACTAAAAAAGAAAAAAAAGTCAGTGTCTGATTACTTGAGGAAATATGGAATGCCAGATAATGACAATCCCATTGCTAACAAGTAAAACAAAATCCAAATCAAGCTCCAGTTTTCATTCTTAAGACACAAACAACATTAGAACAAATCAGTCAGTATTATTTTAGATTGCTCTGCATTACCTATTTAATTATCATTTGACAATTTTAATGAAAGTAGGACACGAATCGAGCTATAGCATAGTAGGATGCTGTCATATCGGAATGTTACATGCTCTATAGGTCTCAACCAATATAGCTCAAAAAATGTGTCATGTTCCAGCCCTTCATATAACAATCAGTTTCACCTGCTGAGAGCTATTTTTTATGAGTCTCACAATTTATCATCCGCTCCCTGGTACATACCAAGCATGTTTTTACCATCAAAACTCTGAAGGAGCATAGTCAGTCAGTAAATCACTTAAAGGTCAAGAAACTTTCTCATATCTAATTCTGTTGCCACTGACTTCGCTTAAAATCAGGTCCCATAAGATGTAAATAATACTGGGAACATTCTGTTGAATCTAAATTTTTGTAGAGAGAAACCGTGATTTGGTTAATTAATTATTGTTCTGCTTGTTCCAATAAGTGCATGATCTTTAGCAAGTCACTTAATTTTTGTTTAAGTCTAGTTATATCGGCCTTTGCCTTGACCTGTTTTTAACCAGTTAGAGTATAGGGACTAAGGAATCCTAAACAACACCTACACTCTCAAATTTTCTTCTCTTCCCTCCTCTTTCCCTCCCTTTCTTCCTTCCTTCTCCATTCCTTCTCTTTCTCTCCTCTTCCCCCATTCTCTCCCTTCTTTTTTCCTTCTTCCCTTCTTTATTTTAAGCATTTACCCACTTTTAAACATTAGTGTTATTTATTTTTTGTTAAAGATACTTAACGAGCTGGAACTTTGTCAAAATGCATGCTCCTTTTCCTATAAATAATTGTACATGCAAGTAACTATACCAGCTCAGGAAAGAATATAACTTTTAGGGATTCGTCATGAGTAAGGGGGGATAAAAAACTATTATGACTTTGGCAGTGGATGATTGACAGGGGCTGTTTGAAGGACTCAGTTCCAAGGATCTGTTCTTTTGTAGAAGAAGCAAATCTCTACTGCCTTTGCAGTAACCAATGAACATGTGTGACTCCGGAATCCTTTCAAGGTCTATGTGACAAAGCTCTGCAGAGTTATGTGAGCCATGCTTTCACATGGAACTACTGTTCACCTTTGATTTTCTAGAATTTTCTGTATGTTTGATTTTAAGGTCTTAACTAAATCCTCATGAGAATTTGTCAGAAGTCTCGAAATGTCGTGCCTTATTACTGCTTCATTATGGATCACTCTCTAACTCAGCGGGATAACTCAGCAGTATCTGTTTTGATACCTTCCACATTTGTATAATTAGCTGAGCTATTTAAACAAACTTTATAAAGTTCTGCAGTGGGGTCTTAGAGTATTGATTAGCCTTATTATCAGCAGCTCTTGACATTTTAATAGGAGAGAGGCATGTGTTTTTCTCTTTTGATAAATATTTAATTATCAAAAGAAATCATTCAGCAAAATTTACTTCAAAGCAAAATCCTCAAATTACTTTATCAATACTTTGGTGTGGCCTCTTTTGTCTCCTCTCGTATGTTTTAATTTGCGTTCTGAAAAAAGTAGATATGCGTCTTCTCAACAGCAGTCCATGAAGGAAAGTTCAGATGTGGTAAAGAGCATGAACTGTGGTAACACATAATTTTGGGTTAAGATACTTTGTTCTTCACTAGTCACATGACCTTGGGCACACTTCTTTATCTGTGCATTGAGAATAATAATAATCTTTACCTGATATGGTTACTATAAAAAATAAAAACTTATTTTTTCATTGTTTCTAATATACAGTGAATGTCAGAAATCTTTACTATTATAATTCCTATTAGCTGTAGTGGTAATAGTAATAGTAGTGATACTAGTATTTGTAATAAGAATAGTAGGAGCATGAGAATTCATTTATGATTAGAAGATAGAGAAATGAGAAATTCTTCCCAAAGTAATATTTTTCTATCTATTCTAGAATTTTAAATATTAAAAACTATATTTTTAACATGTCTTAACTTTTCCCATTTAATGCTAATCTTGAAAAATGTGATATCTTAAATTTTGGATGAATATAACATTTTAGATGACACAGAAAAATAACCTGTGTGAAATTCAACCAAAATGTATACTTTTATTTTTTGTGCATAGGTATATATATATATACAACATTCTTGTACCTGTAGATGACAAATTTCTGCGTAAAATTTTGTTACATATTTGATGCTCTGTTTTATAACATATCTTTATTCCTAAATCAAGCAATTTATTTGATAAGCAACTACTGTGGTTGAAAAACGACACTCCAGACTTCCAGCTTCCCCTCCCTACCCTAATATAAATGAGAGCCGTTCTTTCCTAAAATTATTTTTTATTGGTAAATTCCCTCCTTCTCAATTAAGTATAATGTATTAAAATATCAAATGTAATGTTATTATTTCATAAGTAGACATCTTATTGCAAATATTTCTGAAAGTTTTATTGTACTAGATTATGTGTTGAGTCACAAAGTATGTTCGTTTCAAAATATTAATTCTAAGCTTGTTTAATTCTTCAACATCTTATAGCAACTTAAAACAAATTCTCTATCCCCAGCGCCTTTTTTTGATGAATAGTAAAACATATTTTTCTGCTCTCAAACCTTTAGCAGCTGTCTGGTGTTCTTTCCATTTCCACTCCACGTTAAACCACAGTTATAAATCCTTTTAATGGGTGTGCTGTAGCCTTGATTTTACATTCTAACCGAGATGGTTTACGGCATGTCTGGGAATACACACCTTTCGAAATTCCTTGCCAAATATTAATTAGTAATTTTATGGCAGGGTTTCAAGGACCAAGGGAATACATCTTTAAAAAGAAATATTAAGGGCCCCTGTCATCATATTTTGGGTTTTAGCTCTGCAACGAAGACTAAAACGAACATTACATTTTCACCCATAAAGAAGTAAGGAACACATTGCACTTAGGGCAAAATTGCAGCAACAACCTCTCCCCTGGCATTCTCTCCTCACCTTTATCAAATTGTCTCCTAATTCTCTCTGCTGTGAATCCATCTTCAATCATTTTAGCACCCAGTTTCTATGCAGACCATTTTAACAAAGCTAAATACATGCCACTAAATTATTTCCATCTTATTCAGTATCAAGAAATTTTGTTTTTACTCAGACTTTTCTAATTCTATGAGTAATAAGATCCCGTTTATTTTGTTTCCCATGAAGTCCTTCTCCCAAAATCTTTACTTTCTCCTACTTCCTCCCACATGATGTGGTCAGTTCCAATTATTCTTTTCTTTTTTTTTTTTCCCCTCAAGGAAGCCTTTCCCTTCCACTAAGGGAAGAACTGTGATCACTATTATTGGTTCTTACAGAGCCCCACAACCTTTCTTCAAATAATATAATATGTGTTTATCTTTATCACTAGATTTTAAGATCTAAGGGAGATTTCTGAGCAATTTTACTCAATTGGGATTATCAAGAGTTTATATAATACACAGCTTATCACAGCCATATTTATAGAGTGGATTAATAAATTACATAAGTTTTTACTGTACCTTGAAATGGCTTTTTACTGGATTTTAAAATAACTAAATGTCAGTTTTTCTATAATAGCTATGTTTAGAACTAGTTCCATAAATCCATATAGTGATCATTTCTTTTTAAAACTATAACAATAGATGCCTTTAGCTTTCTTGACTATTATAATTCCACTGTTTAATTGGATAAGATTCCTAAAAGACATCGCCAACATAGTATTTTTAAAAATATTTTTGATTTGTTTTTCTTCAACATCTACTCTTTCCCTAAAATCCCATTTAAGTAAATGGTATTTTTCTTCACCCAGTTATTCATGTGCAAAGCTTTAGACTAATCATGTTTAACTCATGCTTTCTCTCATGCTTTTCATCCAGTCCATCAGAAAATAGTGGTGACTTGCTCTTAAAATATAGCCTATCTAAGAATTTTTTTTTTTTACTTTTACCTTCACCACTAATACTCTAGTGTAAGCAAGCATCTCCCCTGGACAGTCACTTAACTTCCTAACTCATTGTGTGCTTCATACTTTTGCACCACCAGCCCCTACAGTTGATTTTCTCACCAATGCCCAATAAATCCTTTAAAATTTAAACTTGATTGTGTTACACCTTTGTTCAAATTCTCATTACTCCTAAAATAACATATACTTAGCTTATACATATATAGATGTTCTTACACATAAGGTGAGAACACTGTTACTGTTTTATTGTTTTGCTTTGTTGTGTTTTGTTTTTTAGTTTGCAGAAAATTTTCTATGACAAATTAATCATGAAAATAGTATGTTTATATACTTGATGTAGCAAAAAACAACTGCTTTGTCATATAAGATATGTGGCCTTACTTTGTATTTGCATTTTCTTCTCTAATACAGTATTAGCTACTTACATATTTATTATGTTTGAGAATGAAGTAAATCAAGAAAATATACACATATTATTAGAAATATCCTGCCACTTTATCATTGAGGAAACTTCTGTCTATGTGAGGCTCTCACTTTCATGTTCATTTATGCCCTGGATTATTTTAAATTTTTCTGTTTTATAGAAGAATTTTCTTAAGGTTGCTTTTTCATAAGTTGAATATTGTGTGGTCCTGGAAAGACTTATTTGAATATAATTTTATTGTATTTAACAAAATGCTCCTCCACATGCTATAATTTAGAAAAGTATCAAGTTGTTCAGCAATATATGTTACTTATAACAAGAGTTCTGAAAAATCAGAAGGGTTTATATGAACAAATTATTTTGGCATACATTACATTAAATAAAATTACATAAGCCATTTTATATAGTAATTTTCATCATCTTTAACATAGTAATATACCTGAGCATGTCATGCTGTTTGTTTGTTTCATATCTTAGTGAATAGTATTCTTCCAAACACACTACTGGACTCAAAAAGCAACAGTGGACAAAATATTAACAAAATGATTATAAATTTCAGCAATGATATGGGAAAGAAAACAACACAACACAAAACAAAACCTTCTCTTGAAAAAATGAAGCATAAAATATAGATTCATGTTGATGGATTATTATGGTATTACTATGAGGAAGCCCTTCTACAATCTCTTGAACATGTATTATTAGATCATCCCTTATGACGTTAGATATTATATAAATGAATTGGAACTTATGCTGTGGCATGTGTTAGAAATGCAGCCTTTAGGGGACATGAAATTGATTGGTGTTAAAAAAACAAGCTGTAGACATCATGGTTTTTACATGGGAGGAAACATACACACATAGTATTAGTACTACTAATTAGTAATATAAATACTAATACTAGTCAGCAGAATTTATGCTACCAATAATATAGTATTCTGTGGGTATTAAAAATATATAAATATACTATATGAAGTAGAAGAGCTACCATGATGGAGTGAGGTTATTTAGAGACACGATCACTAAAGAAAATTTAATGTAGGAGAGGAAAAAGTATTTTCATAGGAAAGTTATTAAATGCTCTAGGCATATGCTGAGAAAATCAAAGAATCTGCAAAGTACAAGAAGAAATTTTCAAAAAGTTTTAGAACATGTTAGTACATATTGTATGACTCTTCAATTGAATTTAGTCTTAATAAAATATGTTTATCTATCCTTTCCACACATGTTTATTGAGTTCTTAATACACCGTGTTAAGTGCTAGTGATGTAACAATAAACAGAGTTGTGGGGGATGAATTTAAAAATATTTACACAATTTTTAAGATAACAATAACATATAAGGGAAAGATAGATTTCATATAATAGTTTTCCTTTTATATGAATTTTAATGTGTTTCTACTCTCTTCATTTTCATATTATAAAATATGGTGTTATTAACATACCAATATATGATATTAAGGATTCTGAATACTTTATTACATTATTTTATATTTTCTAATAACATATGTGATCAGTTTTCTAATTTGATAGTTTATCACAGGGAGTTTAACCAGAATTCTATTTTAGTTATTCAAACATTAAGATATTTTCCTCATTTGGCAAAACTATATATTTTCTTGGGCAATTAGTTAACTCATACTTGTTTATATTTTCAAACAGAATGTAAACTATAATAATACTACTTTTATATTTTACACACTCTTAAACTTTTCACAGCAATATGACTTATGTGCTATAGGATGAAAGTAGAGAATAATCTTTTTTTACTCTAAAATCTAAGCTGATTTCATTAGCTTTCCATCTTCCTCTGAGATAAAATAGAAATATCTATGATGATTGTCACAGAACTCTATAATAATAATATTTTCTTAATTTAAAGCTATAAAACATTATTTAGCACAGTGTTATAGTTGGAATTGTATTCCCTCAAAATGTGTATTTTGAAGCCTTATCCCCCAAGGTGACTATCGATGGAGAATGGCCTTTAGGGAGACAATTAAGGTTAAATGACGTTATGGGGATGGAGCCCTAATCTTCTAGGACTGGTGTCCTTATGGAAAGAAGAGGCATCAGAGGTCTCTCTCTCCAGACACACAAAGAGGGACAGGCCATGTGAACACATAGGTGAGAAGGTGGCCATCTACAAGCCAGAAAGTGGGGCCTCACCCAATACTGACACTGACAGCATCTTGATCTTGGGCTTCTAGCTTTGGGAACTATGAGAAAATAAATTTCTGTTGTTTAAACCGCCCAGTCTGTAGTATTCTATTATGGCAGCCCTAGCCAAATAATATAGTACATGACTCAGTTAATCAGTCGCCTTTAATGTTTGATTAGAAAAGGTCATTAAATTGTAGTACCTTTAGGATGTCAAAATATGCACAATTTACATGTATAGGTATTTGTTCTTTCTATTTTACAGTAATAGTCTTCCTAAAAATGATCATGTTCCCCTTATGAGTGCCAAGAATTAAAAGTAGTGTATTTTTTTGTAAATTTTACTGATCCATAAGAAATATTAATATATCAAAGAGATTTTTAAATCATTTACTACAGTTCAAATAGTGTGATTTTAAATATACTTATGCAGGAACAACTAATAACTAATAATTAAAAGAAATCACATGCAACTCTTGAAACAGTTTCTTAATTGCAACTCATTAAACTAAATTGCAGCATATTATCTCTATTATAATACCCAAAATAGAATTTTGTAATGGTCTTTCTGTCACTCTTCCATGCAGCTTAGCATTAATTTATAATACCTGATGTTAAAGTAACTTTTGTAACCAGGTAGCATTTATGTTATAAATCATACGATCTACATTGTTTTTAAATCTCAGAAGTTATCGTTAGGATAATAGTTGAATTTTAATAGCTCGGTCAAGGTTATAAGAGCCAAACTCAATGAATGCAGTTTCTATCATTTGCATAGGCTCTTTTAAATCAACATTTATGTTTGTCATAATCCATGGAACAGTACTTTCCTATGCTATATTGCAAAGGAAAAAAGTGATTCTACTAAAAAATTACAAAATAAAAAAGCCATACTAAAATGAGTTTTATCTCTCATTATATGTTAAATCTCAGGCATTTAAATGGAAATCACAAATATTCTGATGTAACTCTGTTTGGTGAGTTGGATAGACTTTTGGTGAGTCTAGTAAACATATATTGAGGATACTATTTATCTTAAATACCATTAAAATTATGCAATGGCTAGGGAAATTATAAATGAACATTTACATGTAGAAACCATTATCTCTTCTTAAATTTATATGTTATGACCACGGAAAGCCAGAGTAGCCTACTGAGAAAGTAATCAGGGAGTGGAAAAAAGAGGCTTCATCAAACAAAGAATGCAAATTTGGAATGAGATTTTAATCGTCTTAAATAGTTTAGTAAGTAAAGAGCCAAAAAAGCTCAAACATACAAAGACAGTGTTTGTCCACATTTTCTATCTCTGCTTATAATTTTCCTCAGGGTAAGAATCATATGTTTTAGTTTGTTAACGGGTGGGTGTTTTATAAAGATGTTTTATTGCAAGTCTTAACATTAGAGAGACAAATCATCTTTCATATGTGCATTAATATTTTTTGAAAAATCCAAGTGCTTGTTATGTATGATATCATGATTTTATAATGTTTTGTCTTCCGCTTCTCCAAAGTAATAAGATTGATTTGACGTAAACTCTTTCACTTACAGCCTTTCCCATCTTCACATATGTTTTATCAAAGGTGATCTCTGTGACGAGGATGGATTATAGAGACGTGTTGCTTTGTCCTCAACTCAACTTTTACCAAATCTTTGTATTCTGGATTTTTGGTGTGTGTGTTTGTGTATGTGTCTGCTAGAAAGCCCACTTAGATCTCTTTATCTTTAAAAACAAACACACAAATAAGTAAGCTAAAAAATTCTTTTCTGTTTCTGTTTGCCACTTTAATTAAACCTTTTACTCTCTATTTACCTGCAGACAATAAATCCTTTTTTGATCGTCATTTCCTCCCCTCCTATTTTCTGTATATTTCAGAGCCTTCCATCCCATCACCCACAGGAAACTACTAAAGATAAAATCTTTATCTTGTTAGGTTTATCTTGTAACATTTGATGTGGTTAATAATTTTTCCCTTGTCGAAACACAAACTTCTAATAGTTACTCAATGTCACTCTCTTACCACTCCATTTCCGTGTACTTTTGTAACTCTCAGTGACCCTTCATTTTTGATGGCTTCTTTCGGCATTGATTTAAGTATTGTTATTCTCCAGACGTCTAGCCTTAGCTCTCTTAACCTTCCACTTTCTCTGAGAGAATTCCATCACTTCCAGCCCATGACTGTAGCTTCTAATTATTGCCTGCCTACTCCCGTTACCCTTGAGTAAGCCATCACTATCACTCATCTGGCATACTCGAGTATCCTGCTCCTCATTTCATATTCCACATCAATCCCTCCTCAGATTTCTGCGCACAGAAGCCAGGAGCATCTTTTTAAAACTATAAATCAGATCAGGATGAGTACTTGCTTGAAATACTCATGCAGATTTTTATGATACCAAGCATATCATCCAACTTCTTTCCCATGATCTTTATCTGCTGCCATGGACGCCGTTGTCCTCTGAGCGTCCTGTTCCCTCAGCTTCTGCCAGCATTGGCTCCTAAGCTTCCCAGCTTAGCCCCTCCCCAGAAACTGCCTTCATTCAGAGAGAGCAGTCACTCCCAAGGTTATGGCCTCCCACAGGAAGCCCACATTCAGAGCCCTTTGCTGTAAGCCTGGCCTTTCCAGCCCCACTGCCCCTCACAGATCTTTTTAGCTGGATTCCAGCTGAACCCCTCACTTATGCACAATTCTTTTTCCCTTACCCCCCTGCCCGTCACTCACATCCTCAGATCCTATCCCATGTCTCCAATAATTAGCATTATTTTATCTCTCTCTATTTACCTAATGTTTACTTTGTTTGGAATTCCTGTCTCCTATTTGCCTGGCAAATTCTTAAGCTCTCACTAAAATATTACTACTTTGGAAACATTTCCTGATTTCTCCACATTTAGAACTCTTTTCTCTGTGATCTAATAGAATTTTGCTTAAATTTGCTTTACTTATTTTTTTGCAAGTTGGTCTCCTTCAGAGACGTGTAGATATTAAAGCAAAAGTGGTGTCTTATTCATCTTTGTTTTGCTAGTGCCAAGTCCAGTGTTTGGCACTTATATTACATTCATAAAACACTGAGAAAATAAACTAATATATGATGAATGAAGTGCATGGCAGGGTCAGAGAGAAGAATGTGAGTTAAGAACCTGATGAGATACAGGTTATTCTCAAGAGATTGTAAACATAATGTTGAGAGGATACAAAAAATGATTTATGATCACATACAAATAATGTAGTTATTTGGGTTGGAGGGAGGGTCAAAAGATTAGTAGTATTTGATTTAAACTTCAGCAAGTATGTACCAGGGTATAATGGAATGAAATTTAAAGTTTTATTTGTAAAGGGCATTAAAGTCAGCATGTCTGGAAAACTTACATAATGAAGAAGAAACTGGACATTTCAAATTAGAAAATGAAAGGATATAATGGATGATAAGTATCGGGACTATACATTGTGATGGGAAATGTCATTTGTTTTTATAAAATTATTCATTTCAGAAAAGCTAAATAATATTTACTTAATGATCTTTGTTTCACCTAAAGTCAGTGTAGGTCATGTTCAATTAATGTTTCAAAATGTTTTTAATATCAATATTAGGTTCTGTCCAAATTTTAGCCTGTGGTTAAGTGAGGAGGAATTGTTATGCTCTCTCTCCAGTTTTAATATCTCTATATTACCATATCCTATTTTATGGTTATTGTGTTATGAAAACACTTTTAAAATAGATTAAACAGTTGAGAAAACAAAACATATGGAAATAATATTGTTGAATATTTATATAGCTCGTTGGCAGAAAGAAATATTCCAGGCACAAAAAAATAAATAAAGCGTAGAAAAGATTAATTAGCTCAACTTCTAAATATTTTCTTAAAAAGCACAAGTAAAATTAAAATCAAACAATATATGTGTGTATGTATATTTAAAGAGATGAATTAAGATGTGAACAATTCTCAAAGTCATCAAGCGGACATCTTAGTGTGTGTGATGTGGTAGACACAAAACGTATCGTGAGAGCTTTTCAATCCAAAATGAACGAGAGCATGTGAAATGGAGAATCTCTCTCACAGGACTTCAGAAAAACAAAACGTTAAGGACAGAGAGACTGATTTCCTGTTGGTACCTCATTTACAGAATACTAAAATTTATCTCCTGACTGATGAATATTAGCCAAGAATCTCTTCCCCTCAACAAATCAATGACCTTACTGCAAGGATTCTGGCTGGATGCCCCCACTTCTTTGCTCTCCTTGCCCACAAATACAGCCCCCAAAATCTCGAATGGCCTCACACGTAGCTTGCTATAGTTTGCGTGTCCTGAATAACAGTTTTCTACTATTCGCAAATAAACCCCATTTTTGGTAATTCGAACATGCCTCAGTTGACCTCTTTCATCTAGATTGATAGTATAAAATATCAGAATCAAGTATTAATTGTTCCAAATATATTAGTTTTTTGCCTTTTCAGCTGTGTAACTCTAGAGAAGTTATATAATTTTTCTCAGTTTCAGTTACCTCTTAAGTAAATTGGGAACAGTAATCACAGGTGCATAATATAAGTATGAAAAACAAAATGCTTAACCTGGTGCCTAGTCCACAATTATAATAGTTGTTAAAATCATCATTATTTGTGTACAGTATGTATATGGGTGAAACCTACCTGCAAGAATACAACTCTGCTGGATCATATTTTGATCATTTCTATGAAGTGGTACAAAGTGAATATTTTGGCCAAGCCAATTCCTCTGAAGTAATTATTTAAATTATACTCACTATAAATAAATACAATGCCTGAACTCATCACTTTACACATAAATCATATTCTTTGAAATTATTCACGTCTAAAGCAAATAATAATTGTATATGAATAATTTCAACCAACTTTGCTCCTCCAGAATTTTACTTTTTCACAAAGTCACTGAGTACTGATATATTACAGTCTATAAACTATGTTTTGAGGCAAAAAATTTATTGTAGGATCAGCACTATCTGATGTCAACCAAAAAAAATACATATATTTGACAAATGAAAGAACATAATTTCTCTGAAAATTCTGTGGTACAACATCTGAAACAAAAAGATTTACCATTTGTCATTTTAAAGTTATAATGATGCTGTTAACCCTCTTTACTGTGCCTTAAAGGAATGGTCACAAACATATTATTGCAGTTGATATAGAATCATTTCTATTTTTTAAAATATAATTGCTATGAAGACTGAGGTCCTAAAAATGACATTATAGATGACTACATGTTTGGAAATTAATAAAAATAGAGAAAAGTCAGAGCACGGCATAGCTATACAAATAGACTGAGAAGTTCAAGGATAATTTGAAATAACTAGAAGGGGAAAAATAAGAAAAATAGAAACAAATGAATAAACACATCAAAATTGTACATTCTAACATTATTTAGAATATAGTTCTTATATTGAAAAAAAAAGAATAAAAGCATTCTAAAGGTTATTTATTTCTTCTTCACTATATATAAACCTGATTTCATTCTTTTTAAGCTATATCAATAAAAAACAACAACAAAAAAAACAAAACAGAATTTGTTTCTACCCTAAGTTGCAGAGATGTAAGCCAGCTTCGTAGAGCCCATGAGGAAAGGCGTGATCTAAAGGGGAGGAGTAAACAATATATCTGTTGTTTATAACTAGTGTGAAAAGTCATGCACCAAAATTGAAAATCAGATCAACCAGATCTAGTGATGTTGATTTCTCTACCCATCCACTCCACCCCACATCCAGGGAAAATAATTAATTTTTAAAAAATCAACTGCAAAAAAGAAATTTAAGACATCAATCTCTAGCTTTCACCTAATAATTGAGAAGTTGGGTTCATAGAACTTTTCCTACTATATACATACAATCGTTTTAATTTTAAGCTGAAGAATTTTCAATAAATCACAAACTTAAGAGGAAGAAATTTGATACAATTAAATATAATAACCTATAAGTTTCCATACATCTTTATGAATTTCATATGAAGACGGTTTTTAAAATTATTATTATTATCAGTCATTTAATCTTGTTTATATGTAAGTATATTATTTTAGGGCAAGTTTTGAAATCCTTAGAGCTTCTTGTTGCAAATTATCTATCTTGATTGTTGCTATCGATTCAAATGATTCAGAGTCCACTTGTTTTATTTAACATTCAATCCATTAGTGTCTTTGCCAATTTAAAAACAAATTCTCATCAATATACAGCAGGATTTATTTTTTAGTAGCAAATAGCTAAAGTATAACAAAATATGCATTTTCTGATGCAAACAAATTAAAATAATATACATGTAAAGCATCTCTTTTAGAGTTAGGTTTGTCTTGCAAAATATACCAATTACCAAATGGAAAACCCTTGCAAACAGGAGCAACAGGTATTATTATCAGATTAGTACATAATAGGTAAAATAAGCAGGTGATTCCCACTCTAATTTTTATAGTTTGTTTTGAATTTTTTATTATTTTCCTACAGTATACATTACTTAAGGATGTATGCTGAACTAGAAGTCATATATTTTTATTTAAAAGGATCTTTAGCAAACCGTGTTTTCTACATAAAACATTTCTTTTTCTGTAGAAGACGATGATGATGATGATGATGATGATGATGATGATGATGATGATTGAAAACTACAAGGGAAATGAGATTGGTAAAATACTATAATATGCTGTACAAGAATAAAGATGAAGAGCATAGCGGATTAGCGGATAGCTAAATTAAATTGAAAACATAGATGGAAATTAACAGCACAAATAGGTTTAGTGAGGAGAAGCATGATTAATAAATACATCTTTAGATTTATTAGAATAGTAGTTTTACTGTCCTAGTTATTGAAAGGCTCACAAATGGCATAGCTTTGGATCTTT
Source organism: Macroglossus sobrinus (assembly GCA_004027375.1). NCBI lineage: Eukaryota > Metazoa > Chordata > Mammalia > Chiroptera > Pteropodidae > Macroglossus > Macroglossus sobrinus. Next base: position 436,769 of record PVKZ01001039.1, on the reverse strand, counting down.
CAAGATTTGTATGTCACCCATATTATCTGTGAAGTAAGTTTCTAGTTTTTCTCCAGGTAAATGAAGAATTAGTTGTTAACCACACTTAGAGAAGGACATTGAATGTGTGTATAATACTCTGCCTAGTTGAAAAATGAACATTTATTCATTTTGTTTAGAGAGTTCTAAACATCATATTTAACTCTTATCGAATTGTCTAAATTTTCAAATTATTTTATTCGTATCAAGATCTGTAAAATATATATATATATATGTATGTATACACACACACACACACACACACACACACACACAATTAGTAAAAAACAATTTCAACCTAAAAAGAAGGAATACTTTTTAAAATTACTTTAATAGAAGTGATTTGTATCCTGAGGTCAGAACTGTGGCATCATTGGTCCTGCTAGGTTGAATAATTTGCCTTTCACATTTTATCTGTGCTTATAATTTGATTATCATTAAATGAACCAGAAAATAAATTTACTTCAACAATGAAAACCCACAGGCCTTTATGTCAGAATTTTAACAAGATTTATTCTTTAATAGATAGATATAAAATAAGAGGAAAAAATCTAATAAAAGGCAAAATAAAAATTCTCATTATATCACTTCAGGCCACAGACTGAAAATTGAAGGGAAAAAAATGTATTAAGCCCTAATATCTCAAACCACTAAAAAATGTTATAATAATATAACAGTATATACCTGACCAAACTCTGGCAAGGACTCAGGGAAAGCATGAGATTCTTCCTGGTGGCAATAGAATCATTGGTCTTAGCTCTGCTATTGTCGTCTCTGATCAATGTCTTCAGTTCCCTCCAGGGATATGGGGGTGGATGGGGGAAGTGAGCAGTACAAATGCCATAACTTTCATTTGAGTCCTCCTTTAATTTACACATGAGCAGATTCCACTCTTCACTAGGCACAGGTATCTTACCTCAAAGTCATCCTCGCTCTTACCTTATGCTACTCTTGTCCATTCTTCCGCGCTTCTGTCTGTAACATTTTGTTTTTGTATCTTGGAGCCATTGTCTTCAGCACAACCACTTTATACATTTGCAGCATTATATTTGGCCTTCATGGGATTCGAGAAGAAAGTCTCCCCCTCTTCTGTGAGTATTCTGCAGAAATGGAATAGACCCTTTTCCCAAATTTGGCTTCAATTTTTAGAGGAATGACAATTGTTGAAAAGGGCTAAAATAAAAGTCAATAAGCATTTATTTGAGATCCAAAAGAATAACTATTGTGAAAGTACTGATTCTGGCAGGAACCTGGATAGCATTCCAGCTAGGAGTTGAAAGCAAGGGGTACTTTTAAGAAAAGAACAATGATAGGCACAGAAGGAAGGAATTTCTAAAGGTACTATCAGCCAACATAGTGATGCTAATTCTAAAGAACGCCTTTCAATTTCAGTCCAGTAGCCATAATGTCTGCTGTTTTGTTATCTTTGCAGTCGTTTGGGGCACAGTGTTGCTTTAGGCCCAATCCAAAGGTTGTTTTGCCTGCTTTTAACATTCCGAAGGTTTGAGGAGTAAGATGTGCAAGGCAGTGTCTCCTGGATGGCATCTCCGACTTCATTTTAAAGTGGCTCCGTTTATGTGATTTTTCATACAATGCATGTCCACCAAGAGGAAAGGAATATATTTATTATGATCCACATAATGAAGAACATGGTGGCTCCCAAGCAATGCTGAAAATGGATTGCAACAGCCAGAAAATGAGACCATCTTGAAGGTTTTACAGGGGTTAGGATGTGGGGCCAAAGTGAGGCCTTCCTCTGGCCAAGGCCCTTGGTTTTGACCTTCCCACTGGCACCAGAGGAGGAGAGCACTCAGGATCCCTTAAGGTGTTGCCCAAAGGTGGGGTGAGAGGGAAAAGGGGACAGGCGTGGTTGGAAGCTGTCACCAGTACAATATAAAAAAATAAACAGCCTTTATTACATAGTGTAATAAATTTGGAAAAAAGTGCTCCTTCTGGGAAGGTGAATATAAAAAGGCATGGCTCCTCCAGCCTCACAGAATGCAGTGTTGGTAAAACCACAGGAGACCTCTCTGAGAGACAAAAGAGTTCTATTCAGATATGCTTTGCAAACCGGAGAGATGCAGCTTTCAGTACAAACTGAAAGTGTGTTCCTCCATCGCAGAGTTCTGAGTTAGGAAGGGTTTTAAAGGCTAAAATTGTGCAAAGCTGAACTTAAAGGTGATTGGTTAGTAAGGGAAAGAAAGCTATGTGTATATACTATACATGTTCTGGTCGGTTAGAGCAAGAGGGTTTTTCAGTCTCAGATAATTTAGGGTCAACAGGCGTGCTCACTAGATATGGTCAATGGTTGATGTCATGAGATTTGGTCAATAGGGGTGTCCCAGGATGTGGACCTCTGCCTCCGTTTCCTTTAGAGCTTGCAAAACAAAGTAAGTCAAGCCCTGTGGTCAAATGGACCATATAGAGAATGCAGAATCAGAGTTCAAATTGCAGAGCTGTTCGGTAGGCAAGCAGAATCAGAGACAAATTGTAGTAAAAAAGTCCTTTACATTTTTTATTGTGATATTTTTCTATGACCCGTGGAAATGCAGAATTTTGTTGATTGGCTGCCAAGCATTTTTAGATTTTCTGGGTTTTTTTTTTCTGTTTTTAATTTTTTATTCCAGTCTATTGTGATTGGAGGCTATACTTTGAAAACAAGTATTAGTCATTTAAATCTATGAATAATTGTTTTATGGTCTTGCATATATCTTGCCTGGAAGATTACCCATGTGTTAATGAAAGACAGTGTTTGTTGTTTTGGGGCACAGCACTCTACTTAAAAATCAGTTAAGTGGAGTTCTTTGATGGTGTGTTTCGAATTTTCTCTATCCAGTTGGCGAAAGAACATTCAGGCTATAGAACAGTTTCATAAGAGTTTATTTGAGCCAACGTTTTGTGAACATGTCCAGAAGCTAATTCTCAATGGATTGAGAAAATGCTTGGAAAAACGGCAGATTTGCAGCTTATTTTATACATTAGAATCAAAGGAGGAGACGTAAGCAGGGTTGCATGATATCCATTGATGATAGATTAAAGGGGGAAAAGAAAGCAAAGCAAGGAAATTTCTAGATAAAGAGCAAAATGGAGAAAAACATCCGTGCAGATTAGTTAACACTGAGCATTTTCAGCAAGAGACGGGATGCGTGCATCAAGATAACACTGAGGCACCCTGTGATCTTGTGCTCTGGCACTGGCAGTCATGTATGTGTGAGGGGTCTGAGAGAAGATTACTCTGTCATTTCAAAGGTGTGTTATGCTAGATACATAAGAAGAGTGGACAAGGCTCCCTTAAGGTAAAAACTGACCTAAAGAAGATATAGGCCTGGGATGTGACCACTCACCACGGCCTATGTGGTTAGGAATTTTTTTCTCTATGTTGAGATTGTGCTGTGTGGCTACTTTTAGTCACCAAGATTGTAAGTTCTGCCAAGCACCCTGCACCGCGCCCCCACACACACCCAACACACAGCTTACTATGTTTGGTATAATGGCCTCTTTTTCATCCACAATCCTTTTTTTCTAACTCGTTGAATCAATTCTTGAAGCTGTGATAAAGAAATCATCAACTATAATTGCTGAATTATTTATTTCTTTTTTCAATTCTGTCATGTTTTAGGCTTTGTTTATCAGCATATACCTTTGTAAATTTCATATCCTTCTGATGTTTTTACCTTTTAATCATTGTAAAATATTCATTGTTAGATATTAATATTACTGTTTTAAATCCTATATTTTCAGATATTAATATAGCCTCCCTAACTTCTTTATGATTAAAAAATTTATAGTGTACCTTTTTCTATTCTTTTACTTTTCAACATTTTGTTAAAACTTAAAGTGTGTCAAGTAGACAACATGTAGTTGTATCTTGCTCTTTTTTTCTAGTCCTTTGATACCTTATCTTGCATGGGACAGTTTAATCCATTTACATTTAATATAGTTAGTAATATGGTTGCATTTATAACTTCCATTTTATTTTTCTACATATCTCATATCTTACCACCTTCCACATTTCTTGCCTTCTTTCACAATTTTTAAGTCTATCACTTTAATTCTTCTGTAGATTTTTACTATATTACTTGAGTTATTTTTATTGTACTTATTCTAAGTATTATAATAACCATCTTATCAAAATATACTTTACATCAATACTTACATAATTAAATAGAACACAGCAACAGTGCTCTAATATAACTAATTTTCTTCTATTATCTTTTTATGTTTTTATTACCATATATAATATGTCCGGGTATGTTAGAAAACTAAGAATATAACGTATTGTTTTATATACTTTTATAAAATGTAAAAAGTAAAGAGAAAGTACATATTTACACAATCTTTTACTCTTATTTATTGACATATTTATAAATGTTTGCTTTTAATTAATAATTTATTTTTAAATGACTAATGAATAAACATATAGTTTTATCCATTGCCATTCATTAAATCTGTGGAAAATATAGATTAAAAGTGAAGTTTGCTTATAATACCCCAAGTTCAGTTGAATAGATGTTTAAGAATAGAAAAAAATATATAATGAAAATGATTTTCAAAAGTACATTTATTATATTATTACTTTAACATTTAGTGTAAATTTAAAATAGAGAGTGAAATTAAAATATTTTCTCATTTCAACCAAATTCAATCTTGTGGGCTGAATTGTGTCCCCTCCATATTTTACATGTTGAGGACTTGACCTCCATTACCTCAGAAGATGACTGATACAATTACTGCTTTGATTTATATTTAGAAAAATTAATATTATTTTCCTAACTAATGTAAAACCAAAGTATTCAAATATTTGTTAAACAAATGCATATGTAGATTTAAAAAATGTTTTAAATTTAAAAAATTAGGGCTACTTTTACAACAGCTATGTTTCTTAAATTTATTTGAGTCACTTGTGAGTATATGCCAACTAGAAAACTCAGGTAAGTATCTTAAAAAACAAAGTTTAGCATCTCACTTTTTATTATTATCTGAGACGCTTATAACTAACACATTATTTTTTAATTAGCATATTTTAATTTAAATTGTATACATATTTAGAATATAATTTAAATTTAAATAAATATAAGGAAAATTAAAACATTTATATCTTTCTTTCTAACTTTATTTAATAATTAATAGAGCCCTTATGATCTAAATCTTTGTAATATAGGAGCAGTTTGAAGTTGAAAAGAATTTAAGACAATTTAAAATCAATTCTTGACTTTTAAGTGAGAAAACAGTTTTTCTTCATTGTGCCTTAAGTTTAGCACCTACCAAAAATAACCGTAAAGATATTTTCATAATCATCACATAAACTTCTTCAAATTTGTGTCCTGAAAGAACATAATATTCATATTCTGAAGATTATATCTCTGTGACTGTAATGTCATGTGTTTAGTCCTGAAAATTATTGCTCACAATACACAGACTCATGAGGTTTATCTTTCTGATTTCTTGCACATTGTATATAGAGCCTGATTTTACTTATAGTCTTCTTTTGATGGTAGTTAACTCTGTCATACCAGGGAGTTATTAAAACATGATTTTTTTGTGTGTGGAAAAACTTAATGAAGATGTAGGTAAGTGATGACCTGTTGTTGTTTTTTTATGTTATACTTTATCAAAATATACTTAAAATGTTTAAAAAAAAGGAATAAAAACAACAAAACACGGGCACACAACAAATAATGTTATCCAATAGATGGCACTATACCCTTTGCAATATCCTACTCAACATGATCCAGAAAACTTGATGTAAAAATCTTTCAGTTTCTCTGTCAAAAGACAGAAAAAAACAAGCATTTTAATTTTTAAAACCAAAAAATGATTTTATAAGAAGTACAGAAGAATAAGTTATTTTTAGTATGTCTTTGGTCAATCATGCATTTAACTCATAGAATTGAAATTATTATGACTAATCATCCTTAAAATATATAATTTAACAGAAAGAGACATAGATTCTTATATCAAAAAAGATATTTGTATTTCTGAACAACAGAATGAAAAGTCTAAATGTAAGTAAATTAAACACTAATATTAGAAGAATGAGGTATAAATAAATATTAAACATATTTGAAGAAAATGTGTAAATATAAAAATATCTGCAAAACCACACAATGTTTTTTATTGTTTTTTTTATTTATTTGTTATGTGAAAACTAGAGCCTAAGAATTTATTTCTCTGCCACACACATTTTTGTGTTTGAATTATGCTTGAGCCATGTGACTTTATAATATATATTGAATCTGGCCAAGACATGGGTATTAATTTAGGTTATTATGTGTATTCACAAAAAATGTCACTCAAATTAAAAAAATACTTAATTTTTTACATTTATTGACTTCATTGTATGTGAATTCATATTTCTGTTTCATGTTTAGTGTTCTATAATTTAAAACTTAGAACCGGTGATAGAAAATATTAAGATCGAAATTACATTCAAATTGTTTTTCAATGTATTATTAAATTACAGTTACATACTGTTTGGAGTTAGAGATTTTATTCAACATATTAAAATAAACCAAACAAAGAATGCTTGTTACAGTTCTAACAGACTTTGCTTTTTTCCTTTTCTACACCATTCCTCAGTATTCAGATGTTTTAATAATCTGTGAATTTTTGCTCTTCTCATATTTTTCTAGATAACCAATACACTAAAGCTAAATATTATTTTCTAATCTCATAGTTTCTTGTGTGTGCCTATTGGTGTGCCTCATCATTGTGTGTGTGTGTGTGTGTGTGTGTGTGTGTGTGTGTGTGTGTGTGTGTACAATGGTGAGGCACCACCAACAGTCCTACAAGGAGGTGGAAAGCCCTACATAATCTGTCAGGAGTAGAAAGAAGGGTCAGTGCCTGTTGTAATGAGAGACAATCAAGTCAGCTTTTAGCAGCGGTCACAATTATGGCATGCACATGTAGCCTCTGCCTCAGAAACGTAGTCATCTCTTTTAAACTTGAGTCTAGCCAGTCTCATCAGAGAACTGATCCTTACCATGAGCACCTCCTGGTCGAGCGGCCCTGAGAATTTCATCAGCAGCCGTGATCTATATCTTTAGTTTTTAGCCTCAGAAGAGGGTGTATTCAACCATACAATGTGCAGTTTTCCAAGGCAGTCCAAAAAAAGATAGTTTTGGAAGTAATCTCAGAGTCTGAGATGCTTTCCTTGAGACAAATGGCCGACACTTGCAGCAAAAACAAAACCAGTGGACACTGGGTTCCGGCTTAGGAAAATCATCAAGGAACAAGCACAGGCACACAGGAGAACCTTGGTAGATTGAGGCTCTAATTGACCCAGTAGCTATTTTTAGACACTGCAGTGTCAGATACACTTTTCCTAACAGGATAGCTGATGTTTTGTCATGTGATGTCAAGATACTGCCGGTGCCAAGGAGGTTATGATTTTGAGTGTGTGGTTTATATTTCCAAGCAGGATGTCTGGGACGTCCCTGTTTTTTTTAGTGGTTGAGTCTGAGTTGACCCATGCAAAAAATTAAAAATATTGGAAGTACTAAGTGTTGGTAAGGATGTAAATTAACTGGAAATCTTATAAATTTTTTTTGTTAAGTAAATATTTGTACATAACAAAGAAATATATAAATATACATTTAGATATGCAATTTCAAATTTTTAAAAAACAATGCATTTATTTTAAACATTATTAAGGTTTATAAAATATTTTAAGTGGTACATATTAAAAATGCTATATATGTATATATATATGCATATTAAAAAGAAAAAATAGGTATTATTGAATATCGAATGTGTATAGCAGAAAAAAAATTAAAACAATTTACTGAGCTTTCAAAAGTCTACATTAAATACTATCAAATGAGAACTGTGAAATTATTCACATATTAAACTGGAAGAAATAAATCTGCATATTCCGTTGCTTTGAAATAATTATTGCATGAAAAGACAAGCCCTGTATCACTTAAAAATAGAATGTGGAGAGTGATTGCTAATATGTACAGGGTTTCTTTGGCTGTGGAGGGATGTTCTAAAATTGAGTGTGGTGATGGTTTCACAACCCTTTAAATATAATAAAAGACACTGAATTGTACATTTAAAAAAAATAGAATGTGTTGTTATAAGTCCAACTTAAGTACCTTGGGTTCCATTTTTATTGTGGTTGTTTCAACTACCATTTTTGTAGTTTCATCTTTGTTTGTTGTGCTTTGGTTAATTATCACTTCCCAAGCTTAGCTGTGGAATTCTCCTTTAAAAATCATTTAATTCAGTGAGCCTAGTTGGTGCCTCTAGATTCCTACTGTCTGGGATTAAATTCTAAAAAGAAGCAATGTTCACAAATGAAGATATAACGGGTTTATTATATCAAACCATATCAAATTTTATTAATTAATTTAAAGATTTTTTTTAATGTTTTGTTTTATATTTATAAGTTGCATAATTTATATATTAGTTCATTGGGGAGAGAAGGTCTAATTATTAGAAGCTAAATTATTACAATTCACTTCATTTTAATTTTTCATTAAATTTCATGGTTGTTATAAAAAAAACCTTTCACTCTTATTTACTTATACTAAGTATAAATTTACTTATATAGTATAACTCTGGGTTTTCAACTTTATATTGTACCAACATATTTAGATGATGGTAAATTTATGACTGTTTTTCAATGACTACCTTGTGTTCTGCTGTGGAATATCTCATAATTCATCCCATATCATTATAATGTATGTTTCTTTTCACAAAAAAATGTTATAGCAAAGTTTAGAAGACAAGTCTTCTCTCTGTCAGTTGAATACTTCGTTAATTGCTGATATTTTATTTTTTAAAAAATTATTTTAAATTAAAAATTATTGGATCAGCAAAATCTAGTACTTTTCAAGCATACAATTGAGCAGTATGTTGTATACATATTGCATTGTGTTCACCACCCATAGCTGATGCTTTTTTTAAAATATGCAAAATTCCTCCTCATCATTGATAATGAACTCATGTTTTTCAAATTTTATCCTGTTTTACTCATTAAGCTGGTAGCCTTTCTTACATTGAATATATTAAGGCCACTATTTTGTCTACTTTGATGATGTTAAGTGAATTATATAATGTAAGCTAGTAATTAGAAAGAAAACTCCACCAAGAATAAGAACTAACATGAACACTCACCATGATCATTACAGTAAACTATTTCTCTAGCATATTTCTCTGCAAGTGATGTAGTTTTCATTTATGGTACAAAGCAGATTTTTGGTACCAAAGAAAAAGTATAGATAGTAGACAATATTTGGACAAATAAATCATTAAATTCTTCCAAAATTTTGACATATATAGGTTAACTTATATATTATATTTGTGCATTTCTTGATACAGAAATATATAAACATTCACTACCTGAACTGTGGTAATAAATGCTGAAATTCCTGTTTTTATAATTAGAGATACTTATTGACATGTGTGGTAATTTAGTTTTAAAAAACCCACAAAACCTCTACCCTTGAAATTTATTCACTGTAAACATCAGATTCTAAAGATGTTTTAAAAAGCAGCAATTTGTTTATTTAACGAATCATTGCAATTTTATTAACATTTTAAATCAATTGCATGCCAAAAACTAGGTTTTATGGTTTTCAAAAGCACATCAGGACATTTCTCATAAAAATATTACATTTAAAATTAATTTTTGCTTCTGGAGGACTATAATTCACCTGTTATCTTCTATGTGACCATAGGTAAAAGGCTTGAACAGCCTGTTTCTAGGTTCAATTATCTATGATGTAGATTCAATGATGTATATCCTTCATAGTAAACATATTTTTCAATACTTTAATATTTCTGAATATAACACAAAACATTAATATACAATCTGCCTTTTAAAATTATTAGCATTTAGAAAGATAACACCTATTAATATCTGTTTAGGCTCATATGTAAATGCTACTATCAAGCCTTGATATAAGTGAAAAGGTCCATTATCTATGTATCAACATATCTGTATATCTATACCTTTATGTATGTATATATCTTATTAGTCTGCAATATCTATCCATCTATCTTTTTATCTGTCCGTTCATGTATACCTTATTAAAAGGCCTTATATTGCCAACTATTGCAAAATTCATTTTGTTGAATTTAGTTGAATAACTAACATTAGTATTGCTTATAGCAAAATGATTTTAGGAGATTAGAGCAATCTATAATTAGTTTTCAATATTTTCATTTGGTTACAACAGTTAACTGATAAATAGGAGGGTAAGAAATGTGTATTATCTTGAATCAGCTCTGAATCACAAAAAGAAGAAAGTCCTAAATTCCAAAACTCACTCAATCAATCAATTAATAATTTAGTAAATAATAATGACCCTAACAAATTGCTGCAACGTGAAAAAATTACTACCATGACATTACCTGAGTAATATCTCACAAGAAGGAATATGATGAACCACATGTACAGAGTTTGTGGGTCTTGACTTGAGGGCTTCAAAGCAGATATATAAAGACAAACAACTGCTTACCTCTGAGCAAATTTTCTGACATGGTGAATAGGGTTGGTGAACCCAGTAAGGTGAAAATCTTCAAGAGGATGGTGATGAGCAAATTTCTGTTCTGAAAAGTAAGTGGTTTGTCCAGCTGAGCAAACTATTGGCAAGACTAGAAAGCTAGTTGGCCAAGTGAACACATTATTTGCTCACATAATTGGTTTATCAGAATTTTCTACAGCAAACAGTAAGTTATTTACTGGCGCACAGTCTGAGCTTCCTGGGTAAGAATTCTGGGAGCAAACTGTTCAGTGACATTAACGTAGTTCACTTCAATTTCTATTTTCATCAGTTAAGTTTAAGTAGGACATCTCATTTTTCTGTCACACTCACGTTCATCCTTCATTCATCCTAAACTGAAAAATCAGCTGTTATTCTCTACATCTGTGATCTATCCAGCTCTGTACTGACATTTGCAGTGTCAGACTGTCCAACTGTCTCCTTGTATCCTCTGGGGATTTGTTCCAACACCCCCAGTGGATGCTAGAAACCATAGGTACCCTACCCTATATGTACTATGTTTCTTTTTTTTAGACATACACACCTTTTCACTGAAAGGAGGCACTTTATAGCTTCTTTTTGTATATCCAAATTGCCACCATCACTATTCTTGCACTCTGGGGCCATTATTAAGTAAAATAAGGGTGACCTGAACACAAGCACTGCGACAGCTGATGCGCTAACCCAGGTGGCTCCTCAGTGACTAACAGGCAGGAATATCTACAGCGAAGAGACAAAGGGACGATTTAGGTCCTGGGCGAGAAGTGGAGGGCGAGAGGGTTCATCACTCTTAGAATGGCCCCCAATTTAAAATTTATGAATTGTTTATTTCTGGAATTTTCCATTTAAAATGCATTAAATAATTAATTGACTCTTCCTCTTCAGCCTTTTGAGCTATTGGATTCACCGGAACCTTCCAAATCAGCACTGCCACCATTTTCCTTCATAATGTGCACATACCACATGTTTTTTATAGTGGTATCTGTCTTTTCGCCAGAGCAATTGCCTTAGACATAGCCTCTAAGTTGTCTTTTTGTTACCAATAATTTTATACTGAGGGCCATAGAGCTTTATATCTGGGGGCATCTCATTCTGTCTCGGTTGCTTATGATTCTTTGTCATTGTGGGAGCCACATGTTGTTAATTCATGCTGACACCAGTGAAGAGAAAAAATATGGAGTACATTTTCATTTAATGAAGAAAAATGGTTTACAGGACTGTCAGGGGGAAGATAATAGTAAAGAACACTCCTTTCTATATAATGAGCTTTTCCCAATTCTTAAGTAATGATGATAATATTTACTGAATTTACTTCCCTACTTGCTATGAAGGAAGATCTGTAGGCAACAACTTAGGAGGCTGGATTCTTCTGAACTGAGCTCCTCTTATTTTGCTTACAGATGAGGATAGGGATAAGGGAGGCCCTAGATAATAATAAAAAGAAATAAGAGTTTGTCTTTGTTAGAGCAAGGTTCCCCTTCTTCGTAATCTCTCCTCACAGTTGTTCTAGTTTGCTTGTTTTTATTTGTTTCTACTTGCTACAATTTACACTACTTCAGTTAATTACCTATATGTTTATATTTTTAAACCTTCCAAATTTTACAAATATAATTGTATTTGATGTCTTATAAATTACTGTAATGCACGGTTGGTGATGATTTTTTTAGGGATAATTAAGCCCAATACTTGACATAATTTTTTTTCTCTTGTGCTTTCCCAAAATTAATTGTGTGTGTGTGTGTGTGTGTGTGTGTGTGTGTGTGTGTGTGTGTGTGTATGGGTTTTAAGATGGGTCAAAAAGGAGCTTGAAATGCGCTCTTATCCTTTATTCCGTAGTTACTTCTATTTCATCCTGGGGTTTTCTTTAAGATTGGGATCCCCAGTACTCATTTTCATGGAGCTTTTCTAACACTTACGTAATTCCCTGTTTTCTCTCACCTATAAAATACATTTTTCACCACTTCCTAATGGATAAGCAGTCCACCACTTTGAGATCTGGGACTTCATACTTCATATATTTTGGGAACTGGAGAGCACGAACGGTAAATAGAGGAATAAAGTGACACATATTCAGTTCATTAGGTATTGGAAAGGCCAGTGGAAGTGGTGGGAGGGTGTTTGGGCTGGAGCAGGATGGTGGGAAAAAGAAATGGAGTTGGAGAATGAAATATGGCTGGGCCTTAGAGTGTCCCCTTCCAATGAGAATTAAGTGCCACTGTGAACTAAGTGTGCTTCGAGACTAAGCTGCTAACATCTCTGCCTCCTGATGCTGTGCTTTCTGACTGAGAATTAGAAAGTCAGATATTTTAAATAGTGATGGCAAGATAGGTGGAAGAAGAAAAACTTATTTATGTGTAAAAGCTCAAAGGCTTTGTAAGATGTTGGAAGAGGTAATTAGAAGGGATGGGAGGAGTGTACCCTGCTGGAATAACCAAGAAGGCAGATCTCAAAGTACTTGACCTTGTGCTTGTCTCCATTAAAAGTGTTTAACTATGATCGTTATTAGAGAACCCTGTACATATACCATACTTGAACTTGTACAAACCTACGCCTTCTCCTGGGCCATCTTAGCCTGAATCAGACTACTTCTATGAAAAAATAATGGAAGGATTACTATTTTTAATGTGAGAGCATATAAAGAGAGATAATAAGTTTACTGAGAACTGACAGTGTGAGAAGAAAACCCTATAGATTTTATATTTTTATAAAAGATTTTCCATTATTCATGTGTTCCACTTATGGATGTCATAGTTCACAATATCTCAGTGTTATTTAAATTATATTGAATATGTTAAATTAATTTACTGAATTATTTAATTAAAATATTCAAGTTATATATGTCAAAATTATAATCAATGATAAAACTAGTATTTATATTTCATTTTACAATTATTGATGTATATTTTCACAAACACTGCCCTTAAAATATGATTCTGTTAATTGCATATGAAAGTTAGTTTCTCTACATCAATCTGTCTTCAGAATACATAATATGTTGGAAGGATTGTTTTTAACATTATAACATTGTTTTACTTCTCATTGTAAAAGAAAAAAGAAAGATTGCTATTCTGCTCATAATTATGATCGAGAATGCTTTGAAGAACTTTAATTTTGTGAGAGGAAAAGCAGATGATTAAGAATGTTATTTTAAAGATAATATCTAAAATCTTCACTGTCACCAAGCTAATTCTTAGCTTTTCAGAGCAGGTTTAAAGTATTGAACATTTTAATTCTAATATTTAGTGCATATTCTTCAAAGGGGATGATAGGTATAACTATTTCACTTAAAACCAAATAGAACATTATTTTTAACCGTCTGAAATGCTGCTTGTCCCGATTCACAAAGCAACCCTTATAATCAACTTCAGAAGCTAATAATATTGTTCCAGCGAATTGGAACTATATGAAGCAGGACTAAAGAAAGCCAAGCAAATGTAATAGTGCACTTCACTTTTGCAATTGGACAGGTGATTATTATTTCTCAGGATGCCATAGTCCAGCAATTAAAAATTTAAAAATTAATTTTAGAAATCTTAATTAAAACAAATTAATGCTTCTGTTATAAGGAATTGCCAAAAATACATTTGTACAATGATTTTGTGGCATATTATCTTGCGTTTTGCATTTAAAGTTAGGTTAACTATTCTCCATGATTCAGCTGAATAGCTTAGAAAAGTGTTAATATATAATTTGGAAATATTTCTTACTATTAAGTGTGTAGTATTTACTGTTTTTAAACATCCATAGTATCTATTTTTGAAACATGCATAGAAATAACATATGTAAGCTAATACAATTACAGAGACATTAATATAATATATATCAAGTATTGGTCTGTCATAATACAAATTTTTATAAACTGCACTTCTGTAAAGATTTTTTGCTAAAATAATCTAATATGATGAACTTTCACAGACACACAAAAATATATATTTTAATCATGGTAACTTTTTCATATAATGAAATGAATAAATCTTAAATGTGTTAGGTAGTTTTTTTTTTTTAATGCATAGACCAGTGAAATAAACATACCTATCAAGAAACAGAAACATTTCATCACCTTAGAAGCTACTCTGTGGCCCTCCTCCAAATCCCACTGAGAGGAACTCATACTCTCATTTCTCTTAATATTAGTTTTCCTTATTCTATTACTATAAATATAATAATGCCATTTTTATACTTTTTTAATTCACTTCTTTCTTTAAAAATAATTTTTCCAGATTTATTTATGTTATATGTATTATTATTTTATTCTCATGTATGCTGAATAGCATTCTTCCATATGAACTTGCCACATTTTTATTATAGATTCACCAGTTAATGGACATTTTAGTTGTGGTTTGTCTATTATGAGTAAACCTGCTATGTACATACATATGGATTTTTTTTAGAAAGTTAACATGTTCTATTATATCTATCAAGTTGAATGTTTCATATATTTTTATTTTATGGTGAATAGTCCATGTACAATTGAGAATAACACATTTTATGCCATTGTTGGTTTTATTGTCTTTTACTAGTTAAATCAGTTGGTTAGTTGTTTGGCAATTGTTCAAATGTTTTATATCTGTTCTACATTTTTTCTTCAATAATACCATCAAGTGTAGAGAGAAGGCTATTGACTTTTCAAATATAATTGTGGATTTTTTAATTTCTCTTTTTAGTTTGAAAAAAAAATCAAAAGTTTGCTTTAGATATTTAGAATCTCTGTATTAGGGAAAAGTGATCTGATTGGTAGATCTTTATTCATAGATAATCAACTTTTCTTCTTATTATAAAATGACCCTTGATACCTGTTGTAGGACTTCACATTTTGATTTCTACTTTCCTATTTTAATAGAGCCATTCAGAATTTGCCATTATCAGTATTTGTATGACATATATTTTTCCATCCTATTATTTTAATCTGATCTTTTCTTAATGTTTATAGAACATCTTTTATAATAAACACATTTATTCTTCCTTTTTTTACTACAGTCTGACAAACTGTTCTTTTTAATTGTGGTTGATTTCACTAACATTTAATGTAGTTTTTTACATGGTATGGATTAGTTCTGTTACCTTAATTTCTTTGTTTGATTTCTATTTTTAAACTTTTTTCTTTTATTTCTTTCATATTTTGAATAAATCTGCATTTCTTAGTATTATATTTTATCTATCTCTTTTATTGTATTTTTTAAGCAAAGGTTTGCATATGTGTATATGTATTTACACTAGGGTTTAAATATGTATTTTTAAGAGCACCATCTTTCATGAAATAATTTTATATTAGTTTATGTAAAAGGTAGAAACACTACAGCAATGTACTTTCACTGTGAACTTCTTCTCTCATGCAACAGTTTTGGAAGGATTTGTGTTTCCATTCTCCAAATGTTTGGTAGAATTCACAGTAAACCATCTTGTCCTGGACTTTTCTTCATTGACAGGGTTTTGATTACTGATTCAGTCTTCTTACTCATTTTTATCTGTCTAGATTTTCTATTTCTTCATGATTCATTTTTGTTAGATTATATGTTTCTAGGAATTTACCCTTTTATGAGAGAATTTTTTTCTTCCTTGCTGCTTTAATTTTTTTTTTTTTTTGTCTATGTTGTCAGGCAGTTTTATTATTATGTGTCTTGGAGAAGATTATTTTGGATTGAAATCTGAGGGTGACCCATTAGTTTCTTAAACTTGGGTGTCCAAATCTCTCCCGATGTTTCTCATGGTGTCGTGTACCATTTATTTAAAGGAGCCTTCCATCCCTTTCTCTCTCATTTCTCCTCCTGTCACTCCAAGCATGCGTACATCATCTTGATGTTTCACCATGAATCCACCAACAAGAGTACCTGCGGGACAAAAGCGATACAGCCTACAGGGGATCTGTGACAGCATTTCTGGCCATTGGCTCCTTTTTCAGTGGTGAATCCTGCTGTTTGTCTGCAAAGCAGGTCTCTGTAAACCACAGTTGCTCCTACTGCATGGCTACTATTAAGAGCCCCTGCTTTCTCTTTCTTGTTCTGAGACATCTCTGTACATCTCAGCTTTGCCAGTCTGGGTGAGGTGAAACTGAAATGGGACCTTTGCGCAGTGTCCCAGAAGGCTGGAGAATCTGGTTGCTCCCCGCACTTGTGCTTTTTACTGGGGACGGGTGCTCTTTTCAGCTGGGAAGTTTTCTCTGGGCACCGAGCAGTACCAGCCTGGGGCTTGGCACAGCATAAGCACTGTGAAGACATCTTCCTTCTCTTCTTGTGCATCTTTTTTGTTCTATTACGTCGCTGAAATTTATTATGTGGACCTTGAAGCTCTCCCAGAGCTGTTTTTCATCATGGACAGCCATCTAACTGTTGACCTCTGTGGGGGACAGAGAGGCTGGCGTCTCCTCCATCACCATTTTAGCTGTCGAGTCTGGCTTCATCTTCTCTGTGGCATTTTCCACCTCCCGCTGGTTGTCTCTTTCACGGGAATGGAAACCCTAAGGGAGCAGGACGTTTGTTCTGCTCACTGTTGTTTCTCCAGTGCTCAGAAGATCCCTGATATGTAGTGAGCACTAAGTACATAATTGCTCGTTAAGTAAACAACTGAATTCATATTAGAAATTAGGGATGCCAATGCAAGACTGTTTTCAGCATTGATGCAGAACTGGTATAAACTCTGAATCAGATTGGAATTATTTAGGGGAATATTAACTAAGAAATTAGAAGACTGAGATGGAATCAAGTCTTTAATGAGATTTGCAATTCCTTGGCAAATCCAACCTCATGAATAACAATTTAGAAATACCACTTTGTATGTCATATTCAAACTTTATTTACTTATCTATTTATATTTTTATTCACTGTTATTCTTTTAAAAACACATAAGATGAAGTTAGATCCTAAGAAAGATGAAAATGCAAGCATGTTTCTAAATTTGTTTCTAATATAATATTGTCAGCATAAAGAAACTGTTTTCTGTATGCTGCCAAAAGTTTCAGCCAAATGGAGAAGAATTACCACTTAATACATATGCTGATCCATTTTTGTTAATCTTAGAAACTCATCAACTTTTGACTGCGTAAGGACAGACAAGATTTTTTAATTACCTGCATAATTAAGGAAGTGGAAAACTTTCTCCCTCACTATTAAAGTTATTTTTAATTTAAATTGGTTCACTGCAATCTTAAAACTAACAGTCATTTCTGTGGTAGATGTATATTTTTTAATGTTCGTGTTATATGAGTATTATCACATTTAATATGTGATAACATACATTTCATACTATCATTAGTTTT
The DNA here is from genome assembly GCA_004027375.1 of Macroglossus sobrinus. Lineage (NCBI taxonomy): Eukaryota > Metazoa > Chordata > Mammalia > Chiroptera > Pteropodidae > Macroglossus > Macroglossus sobrinus. Next base: position 419,009 of record PVKZ01001039.1, on the reverse strand, counting down.
GAATAAAATTTAGACTTCTATTACATATAAAATATAATTTTTATTTTAAATGCCACTAAGAAAAGCACATTTTCTATGTGCTTAAAATTATTATACTATAATCATTAATATAATATAATTCAGTAGGTGTTTAATGTATGCTTGCTCATATTTTTGCTCTGTGTGAAATACCTTTGAAGCATGTATCAGGATCTCTAAAATGTATATATATATATTTAATATATATTAATATATTAATATAAAATTTATATATTTTATATATATATCATTTTATATATTGTCTGTCCTTACGCAGTCAAAAGTTGATGAGTTTCTAAGATTAACAAAAATATATATCAATTAATAATATATTAATATAAAATATATATTATATATATATATATAATTTTACCACCAATGATAATTTATTATATTGTTATATGTAGCCATTAACTTAACATTCCCCTGATTTCAGGGAAACAGAAAGGAAATGCAGAGTCCATTCTTCACAAAGAAACATAAAAAGAATTCTTGAAATAAGAGAGAGTTCATAGCAGCAACCCAAATGCAGACGACGGCTCGTGTGAGAGTGGCTAACGGAACTCCTTGAAGGGCTACAACACTGACATAGCAAAGGAGGGATGCTTTCTGATGCCGAGCTTTCATGTATTTCATCTTACGTATGCTACACAGACCTTTTCAAAAGGTTTTAATATTCATTATCTCATGTGTAGCTAGTATAACTTTTAAATAAAATTAGGTGCTTTGTGACACTCCTATAAAAGTGGATATGCATATATTTTTAGACTGGGAAGACCAGCCCTAGAAAACAAAAACGATTATGTCAGATTTCCGTTGTTCTTTGCAATGTAAAGTGGACATATTCATGATTCCTGTGATGTGATGGATGTACTTTTTATCCTCCAAACTGCTGTCCTTCACATATTCTCGTGGGGGTGTTACTAGTGGAAACTACGCTGTCCTCCTAGATCATCTGATTATCCTGTCATCACTTTTACTTCCAATTCACACATTTCGTTCTTCATTTCCAGCTTACATTTCATGAACATCTTTTGGTTTTCAAATAGCCTGGACTATTGTATTCTGGCTATCGAAGTGTGTTCAGTCACAATACATACCCTGAAGAAAAAAAAAATACACACACACACACACACACATATGTATGTGTGTGTGTATGTATGTGTATGTGTGTGTGTGTGTATATATATATATATATATATCAACATATATTGCACTTTAATTCTAAAAATGTTTTTAAAATATCTATCCCATAATTTCACTGTCATTTTCTTTTATCATCAAAATCTCAAAAGTGTGAAAAGGTCAATGTTATAATACATAGGATGAGGAAATTAAAACAGACAATGCAGAAAATGATTTCCCAGGGAAAGTCAGCTTATGCGTTTCTTGCTCTTTAATTTTAATGTGTGACTCCTGAGGGTTTTTGAATCAGACACTTTTCTTGGACTCGCCCGCACTCCCGAGGCAAACACCACCAGGAAGACTGCCCATCTCTATTTTCGCATACGAGCTGACGTGTTTTTCTCTGTCCCAGGCTGGGGACTCATTCCTGTGTCTGCCTATTGTCGAGCCTGTCCCAGGGTGAATTCCCTCCCGTTCCCAAGGTGTATTTCAGCCTTCATCTCCATGGTCTGTATAGGTCCGTGTGCCGAGTTCCAGGGCTCTTTCCAAGATGTCCAAGATTTGGTTGCCAGGGCAAGTCGGGACCATGTCTGAATAATATTCACAGACAGGAGCGGAGAAGGGAGCTTAGGTATAAGCTAAGAGCTCCTGGAGAGAAAGAGAAATGCAGATGGAGAAAAGGGGAGGCATTTTTTTTTTATTAGAATATTTTAGACTCAATTTACTATATATTTTTTTCTGTTCTGCCCCGTCATAACTCATTTTTTCTGCTTCTGTACTCCCATAGCGATTATATTTCTACATCACGAAGTCCTCATATTATCTAGGACACTATTGATTAATTGATTCGGATCGACATGGTCTGACCAGGGAGACCATGTGCATATATTTTCTGCTTCTCCTTCCTAGCATGCTATCCTTATGAAGATAAGGGAAAAAAAGTTCATAATCAGGGATGAATCAAAGAAAATATGATCCAGGAAATAGGAAGAAAAATAAACTATGAAATAGGAAGAAAAGGAAAAGATTAAGCAACTTTACGAGGAATGAAACCAGTTAGGAGAAGAATTTGCCCGTGTCAGGTGCTATGGGCTGAATCGTATCTCACCCTCCTCACCACTGTAAAAAGTCCCGCCATCCCATGTGATGTATTTGGAGATGAAGCCTTGGAAAATCAGGCTTACGTGAAGATAATGAGGTTTGACCCCTCCCGGTGGGGTTAGTGCCTCTATATGAGAAACACCAGAGACCTTGCTCTCTCTCCCTCCTACCCACCCCCTACTATGTGAGGACACAGTGAGAAGGCAAACTCTGCAAGGTAGAGACACACAGGGCAGTGTACCTATGATGTATTACTAAATCATATACTTAAACACTATATAGTTTTACTAACTTTTGTCACCCCAATAAATTTAATTAAAAAAAAAAAAAACAGGCTGACATCCCATCTCAGACCTCCAGCACCAGAACTGTGGGAAAATACATTTCTGTGTCTAAGCGCCCCCAGTCCATGGTATTGGTTATGGAAGCCTGAGCTAACTTAGGTTTTGGTACCGAGAGTAGAGATCTGCCATCACCAATGCCTAAGTGTCTTTGGAGATGGATGATGTAGAGGCCGGGAGAGTTTTGAAGTGTATGCTGGAGATCTGCATTGTAAGAATGATTCTGATGAGGGCTAAGACAGAAAAGAGGACCATGTTCTTGGAAACCGGAGGGAAGACGATTCTTGTAAGTGGCAAAGAACTTGGCTGAACCCTGTTTTAGCATTTTCTGAAAGGAAACATTTGCAAGAGAAAAAACTGGATGTTTAGCTGATGAAATTTTTAAGCCAAGTGTTGAAGGAGTGACAGCTTGCTTCCCGCTGACGACCAATAGTTCTCTATTGAACATTTTATCATTTTTAATCATTGCATTAAAACGTGTCATAAATTTAAGGGTTCAAAACAATGCACTTTGATAATCTCACAGTTCTGTAGATCAGAATCTGGGCAGGTTTGACTGGTTCTCTACAGAAAGAGACAATAACAAATGCTGTCAAGGATATGGAGAAATTAGAAGTCTTTTGCATTACTGGTGGAGGTGTAAAATTATTAAACCACTTAGGAAAACAGATTGGCAGTTCCTCTAAATGTTAAACATAGTGGTACCATATTACTTGACAAGCCTATACCTAGGTATCCTCCAAGAGAAATGAAAACATATATCCACATGAGAACTTTACATGCGTGTGTAAAATAGAATTATGCATAATAGCTAAAAAGTGGGAGAAAACCACAGATCTATCAACTAATGAATGGATAAGCAAAATATAGTATTTCCATATCCAAAATCTAGAATATTATTTGGCAATAGAAAATAATGGAATACTGATACATACTTCACCTTGGATTTTCCTAAAATCAACATGCTAATGAAAGGAAACTGCTCACAAATTTTATCAAATATTAAGAATAGGAAAATTTATAGGTAAAGTAGATTAATGGTAGCCTCGGCCTAGTGGCAGAATAGCTGGAGTGGGGAGTACATTAGAATGTCTGCAAAAAGGTGCAAGACTTCTTTTCAGGGTAATTAAATGTGATGAAATTAGATTCTGGTGATGGGTGGATAACAGGGAACATACTATAAACCATTAAATCCTAGAGTTTATAGGGTGAATTTCACGGTATGTAATTTATGTTTCAATAAGCTCTTAAAACTAAGAGAAAGAAATCCTTATCCTCTTGCGTGCATGCTCTCTGAGTTTCTGCCAGGATCCTGGTGGTCAGCTCCCGCATCGCAGGAGCCAGAACTGCGGAATCAGTGTCATTTATAGGATCATGCTGGGGAAGGGGACATGACCGCATTCAATTGTCTTCCTGCTAATACAGTTATCTTTTTCTCTGTGTTTCATTTCTAACCAACTTATCAAGTCTACCAGCCAACATCTTTTTAATATAGCTTATTGATAAAAGGATCTTCTCTCCATTACATTTTCCTCTTTGCTTTTTAAGGTAATATGTAAATACCATTTTCGATTGTTTATTCTGTATCTGCACTTATGGAAGCTCTGATATTTCACTAGTTGATCAAGTTTTTTTTTTCCGCATGTAACAAGAATAATTTGCAAAGGAACTCTTTATCTCTCTTCTTGTCAGCTTCCAACTTTTACTTTTACTTAATACTAACCCTTGGCATTGTCTATCAGTGATTCCTACAGATTTTCAGTGTTTGGAAAATTTGTCAGTGTTGGGAAACATTTTGGTTGTCACAACTGAGATGTGCTATTGTCAGTACTGAACAGAGGCCAGGGATGTTACTAAAATCCTACAATGCACAGGACATCCTGACAATAAAGAATTATCTGACTCAAAATGTCAATAGTGTTGACATTGAAAAACCACGTAACAGACTATTCAGGCTATAATAAATAATAGTGTTAGATCACATCTTTATTTCCTGAATTTTGAGAAATGCTTTTCATGAATTGATATCAAGTGCATCGTTGATGTTTTATTTGAAATATATTGATTTTATTTTAAAAAATATTTTAGGCATACAAATGCATACATGTATATTGTTTATAGAAAATCACAAACATATTCATGTAACAATCATATTTCAATGACAGGTTTTTATTAATCCTTTTATTTTTCCCTGTTCTATTTCCTAACTCAACAGACATATTTAGAAAATTTATTTTAATATCCTTTTATGAGGACTGCTGTATTTTTCTCTGTGCTCTTAAAATGACAAATATGCACATACATTTCTTGGTCACTTATTTAAAAGAAAATATTATATATAAATACTACTTTGCATGTTGTTTTTTATACTCTATAATACCATCTGGAAATACATCTTGGTGTCAACTGGTGGAGCTTTATTTTATTCTTATTAAGGCTGTATAGCATTCATGGTGTGAATGGGTCAGTTGATAAACAATTTCCTCATTTGTCTGACTGAACAGTTTGGCAATAAACATGCATAAATACACATATAATGTACATATATATAAATGTGTGTGAATATATGTATGAAAGTATTATTTGTTTTCATGTGATTGAAGTTATTTACTTGGGTGTAAGATGTGACATTTTTCAATTTATGGATATTGACAACTTTATAAACAACTGTAAAATTAGAATTTTGACAACAAAGTGAAAATTTGAACCTTTTTATATATCTGCTGTCCATTCGAATTTATATCAGTGTGAACTACCAACCATTATTTATTGTCTGCTATATTTATTAAATGATTAAGTAACTTTTATCAGTGTTCTTTTGATATTGTTTAACTCATTATATACTTTATAATTTTAATCAAAATTATTTTATACTACTGAACTTATATAAACTATATTTGTATGAGTATACACATACACATTTTTTAATATCTAAGCATTAGTCTCCTATTTCTAGATTATACAGATACCCACCAAGATTGTCTTGCAAGAATTATTTTAATTCTTTTGCAACATTTTTCTAAATCATCTTAAATTATATCTAAATTTGAAAGATAGCAATGTGATTTCATTTTCATTCATCATGTTAATGAAGCTTAATCAAATTATGAATATGGTAACTGCCCATTGTTAAAATTTCTGTTCTTATGTAACCATTTGTTCTTTCCCGATTGATGTCATTTCTTCTTTGAAGACTGGTAGAAAAGGTTGCAGCTTCAAACCTTAGGTTTCGTTGGGTTATGTTTTTGTCATTGTTATTTGTCTTTGAATCCATGTTAATTTCCATTATCTCAAAAAAGTAGTGTTATTTTAAAGCCAAAATATTTATCTCTTAAACAGGACCTAATCAATAAAACTAATAAATTTTATATTTTGCCTGAATTTTAGTAAATAAATATAAATGTGAATATTTATTATAAGAAACCCAAGGTAAAAATTTAAAATATATGTACATTTTAATGAATACTCTGAAAACATAAAATATAATATTTTCTTCATGAAGATGTTATTTTAAATGTTCTTTTAAAAAAATGTGTCTATAATGCTACTGCATTCAGTACAAAAAAGAAGCTGGAAAGGGACCGCTAAGTTTTAAAACGAAGGACAATGTATTCCACAATACTTATCTGATTATAAGCTGATTATATTTCCTCCATGCCAGCATAGAGACAGAAGAGGAATGAAAGAAAGTGTCCTGAGTATTAATTTACCTATTATCTCTAATGAAATTAAATAATGCATGAGGGATTGCAGATTGTAATAACAAATATGCATTAAAATTCTTGACAATGCAAAAAATAAGTGATCTTTTAAATTCATCTACAGACAAATAATTTTCTGCTTTTTAAAAGTTAGATTACCAAGATGATTGTATGGTTAGCCCAAGTATCAAAAAGAGGTTTTAGAAAGAGTAATCACTTTAATGTTAAACCACAACAGATTTCTTAAGAAATGTTTTTAAAAAATGATTTCTACAAAATATTAAATCAAAACAAACAAAAAAATGGAAATAAGCAGCTAATAGCCAAAGAGGTGATGCTTCTGAATGGACATTGTATGAGTTTAGAAAACATTTGTTTTGTTTTGTTTTGTTTTGTTTTGTTTTGCTCTGTGTCTGAATTGTGGTTAACTCTATGCTTATGTTACTAGGTTTATGTTTTTTATTCTGTATTTACTACTGATATATCCTATATATGTACAATCGATAAGGTATTGTACTTTAATATTTCTACCTTATCTTTTTTAACATTATGCCTTCAAAATGTAATAAACAGGAGTAGACAATATAATGGTGATTTTGGACCACAGTAGTCATTGAACTTGGAATACTAACTTCAGTGTTTATTTGCCATGTTGTATTTTGAGCCTTGGATGAAAGATTAGAAAAACAAAAAACTTAGAATTTTGTGAAAAATTACAATAGGAAATAGAAAGAAGTGGTCTTAAAGAGAAGCTTAAATTTGAATAGTAATGTAAATTATAGATGGAGTTTAAATTGGTAGACCAGAAAGGGGTGGACAATTCAGTTTGATTAATAGAAGAATTGGAAAGTAATGGGGAGAAATTATTCTTGAGCAGAGATACAAAGCATAATTTAAGAAGACTAAATTTTATAGTAGTGTACAGCATTGACAGAAGGAAAAGAGATTTAAGGTAGGAGATAAAATATTTAATCTAGTAATCTAGACAGAATATTATTTATTGACAGTAGTAAAAGAGGGGGATGAATACATCTTAAAAGCATTTTAGAATGAATAAATAGGATTGAATTTTGGTATCTAACAGAAAGAAATGAAGAAAAGACGATGGGATAATAGAGTTAGGTGAAACTACATATTTTTTTTGGATAAGTCTAAATCTTTTGTCTAAATTATGACACACTTTGGGTTTTCTGATAGTTTTGCTTTATACCCCTTCTCTCAGCACTACTTTTGGAAGAGTTTTCCTTTGCTTTCATAAGTGTTATAATTCATCCAAATTATCTATCTATCTAGATATATATATATGTATGTATATGCATACATATATATATATCTAGATATAGTTGTTTTAATAAATAATGGTTTACTTCATCTTCTATGTTAGAAGATCTTGCATCTTACATTTGTTTGCACTTTAATTGCCATTGTTTTTCTATATATTTTGTTCAGTTACACCACACACTTGTATAGTTATAAGTGATAAATACATATTTTTTGGCTTTTAGTTTCTTTGAAATTTTCATGCACTTACTCAGGTTAAGAGTAGAAATTTACATTCAAGAACAACAAATTGTTATATACTCAGTGTTTTGGGATCACTGTGTGGAAGTGAGATGGACTTCTGTTAAGTTTAGGGGTGATGACACTCTACCAACTAAGGTAATTTGAGAGCATGTTTATTCTTTACACAGCAGGCTGACCTGAGTGAATAGTGGGAATGAGTTGGGTTCTTCATGGGAAGAAGCAGTTACTAAGGGCTCGTCCAGATACAAAGTCAAATAAGAAAAGGAGGGTTAGGCTTCCATACCATAGATGGCCTTAAAGAAATTATGACAAAGGTAATATTATATATAGAGAGATATATGTGTATATATGTGTATATATATGTATATACATACAGACAAAATTTATTGATTGATTTTTTAATACTATATATAGAGATATATATGTATATATATACATATATATGTATATGTATGTATATACATACAGATATATACATATGCATACACATATATATGTATATACATAAGCATATTTTATTTATATATGCATATTTTAAGTATATACATATGTATATACATATATATGTATATATATATATGTATATACATAGAGATATACAGATATATACATATGTATATACTTAAAATTGAGATGCATTCTGTTTCTTTGGCTTGATAGGAAAAAGTGATATGGGAAGGGTATTGAAGAGAGTTAACCTTGTGAAATTAAAATGGGTTTTGAAAAAAGCACTAGGAATCAGGAAAATTTATATTGGCTGAAAATATAATTATTTAAAACAAAAACAAATTTTAAATGAATTCCAGTTTCAAATATTTTAGAGAAATAAAGAGAATGTTACAACTATACAACTTTATTACAGTAAAATTTGGAAGACTTTCAGAATTTTTCTTCCCTCATTTCTATACTGTGAATATACATTTGGGCTCTAGAGTTTTTCTTAATGTTTTCCTTGGATATGTTGATTATTTCAATTCACCACGATGAAAAACAACCTAGTAAGAAAACCATCAATCAATAAATTTCCACCCCCTCTCCACACCTCTGCAATCCCCTCTCTGTTCCCTTTCTTCATTCTATATCACAAGTGAAAAATGGGTCAAAATGGGCAAAATTCCTCAGAATAAAAGAGTTTAAAGGATACGATACATATATTTTAGTGGAAAGAGGTGATATTTGTGTGAAGCCAGAGAGACTCATAATGAATAATACTGGCATACATAATGGTATCTACCCCTTAATGAGTACCTGCTGTACTGTGTGCTGCTCGTACACATGCTTGCCCAAATGCATGACAAACTGTAAATTGTCTATTATTGTGTTTGTTTTAAAGATTAAGAAGTTGAGTCTTTTGATTTGGCTGATCCAGATTTATTCTTTATCCTCACTGACTCCCCAAACCATAATCTTCCTACTGTGGCATGTGTAACCTTTATGTGCTGATGAGTTTTGAATTTCACCCTGAAGCCACATTTTCAGTATTGTGATGATGTGATCAGATTTGTGGGTTTATGAGGATGAAATATAGTCAAGTAGAAGAAATATGAGGACCTAGGGGGAAAAGAAAATAACTACAGAAAGACTTGTAATTCCTAAGAAGAGTGTAACCTTCCCAGATCCTGGCCCCAGCCAAGATTTGCCTGTAAAAGAGCATCTCTTAAGATATAACATCACTGTCAATAGGCCACATTTAGAGACATCATTGACATAATGATAAATTATTGTATCAAGTGCATATGATACAGCCCCACTTCACAAAGAGATGCTTTCAAGATATGACAACACCAAGAAGGGACATTTGCCAGAGATTATCAATTTTACAGATATGACAGGAGATATGATTTAATTAAATTTACGGGAATGACATTGGTTACACAATTATACAGGTTTCAAGGATGTAAGTCAACAAAATGTCACATGTATATTGCATTGTGTGTTCACCATCCCAAATTAAATTCCCCTCTGTCACCATATCTTTGGCCCCCTTTACCCTTAACGACCTGCCCCTGTCCCCCTTTCCTCTGGTAACCACTAAACTGTGTCAGTGTCTGTGAGTTTCTGTTTGTCTTGTTTGTTTGTTGCTTTTGGTTTTACAGCCCAAATATGGGTGGTCATATGGTTTTCAACTTTTCTGTCTGACTTATTTCACTTAGCATGATAATCTCAAGATCTATTCATATTGCTGCAAATAGTAATGTTTCATCTTTTCATATGGCTGAGTAATAATTGTCCATTGTATATATGTACCACGGCTTCTTTATCCAATTATCTATCAAAGGGCACTTCAGTTGTTTCCATATCTTGGACACCAAGAATAATGCTGCAATAAACATCTCAAATTTCTTGGGTAAATACTTGGAAGAGAGATTCTTGGCTTATATGATAATTATATTCTTAATTTTTTGAGGATCCTCCATACTGTTTTCCATAGCAGCCTACCAGCAGTATATGAGGGTTTCTTTTTCTCCACAATCTCTCCAACACTTGATATTACTCGTCCTGTTGATGATAGCCATTGTAATGGGTATGAGGTAGAATCTCATTGTGGTTTTGATTTGCATTTTTTAATAGCTAGTGAAGCTGAGTATCTTTTCATATGTCTGTTGGCTATTTGTATGTCTTCTTGAGAGAAGTATCTGTTCAGGTCCTCTGCCCATTTTTAATTAGATTTTTTTTTTGGTTGTTAACTTGCATGAGTTTTTAATATATTTTTAATATTAGCCCCTTATTGGAGGCACTGTCTGAAATATCATTTCCCATTCAAATGGTTGCCTCTTTATTTCATTGATTTCTTTTCTTTTCTTTTTTTTTTTTGCTGTATAGAACCTTTTTAGTTTGAAATCGTCCCATGTATTTATTTTCACACTTACTTACGTTGGCATGAGATATTTTTGCTTTCAAAATTATTTTGTCTTTCATTTCAGAAAATTTCAGACATGATGTTAACATTAAAATATGAAATTATTTATCATTAAAACTTGATTGATAAGAATATGATTAGGAAATGCTTCAAAAGATTATAGAATATGTTATTATAATGTTTGTTTAACTAATTTATTGCCAAGTTTTTATATCATTCATTCAGACAACTTTAGAATTTCATGCACTGCATCCTTGACTGCCTTCTGCTATACACATAAGAAAATTAACAAAATATAAAAGAAATTAAAACTAGTTTCAGTTTGGGGGAAGAAAATAGCAAGAGAGAAATCTTTTGTAATATAAAACTTTTAAGTAAAGATATTACTATGAAAAAAGATAAAGAAAAAATTTATTTATTTTTTAATTTATATCAATAGAGATAGATATCACTAAGTGACTTTAATAATAAATTTTAAAAGATAATTTTCTTGTTCTGGTTAATGTATATTTAGTAAAAAGTTCAAAAATTTATCTGGAATTATTCATTGTTCATGTATTTAGATTTTTCATTCTAATATCTTATTGCCCAGAAACTTAGAGAATCAGAATTTTGTGAAAAGTTTTATCCAATGAAAAGTAAATATGCTAATATAAGAGCTTTTCCTATAGAAATTAAAAGGCAGGTTTTCTATACATGAGAATCATAAATTTTATGTAAGAATCATATTAATGTCATGTACATATAGTTATTCCCTTCTTAAGCCCTCTCTAAATTTAATGTCACTATTGATCTTTTGATGATTCTTTAATGTATAGACTAAATATGGTATATGTTTATCTCATTTTCCATATTTAAAACTGAAAATGAAATTAGTCTGTAAAATATTAATGTTTTAGTGTTTTTTTAATTTCGTTTTAATTTTATTATTCTAATAACATTTTTCTTTTCTGTTGTTTCCTGGTCTGTGATATCATTTTTTTTTTTAAATCTTTAGCCAAGGCTGAATTTGTTCAAACAGTCAAACCATGTTACATTTCTCACTCAAATATTTCCATTTTTGAGTGACAACATCCTAATTTTGCCATTATATTTACATAATATAAGTAATTTGTTGACTTGTTAAGGAGAAGGGATCTTTTAAGAGAGCCTGAGTTCACGTTCCAGACCACATTAACTGAATTTGGAAAAACAGAAATCAAAATATAAAACCTATGTTCTGCATTTTTTGTAACGAATGACTGTCTCTCTGGGTTCTGTTGAAATTTAAATAATCTAGAAAAAGATAGTTAAAATACAATAAAAATGCTAGAGATTACCACTATGTTGACTTGGTATTTATGTGTTTATTTCATATTTAAATTATTTCCATTTTAAATTTATGGGTCCCTTTCTTGATGTCAAAGACAAAAAACTAAGTCTGCTGTAACATAGACAAAGGCTGTTTATTCATAAACTGGCCACAAGAGAACCTGTCTGCCATCACTTACATTTTACCAGGGTCTCAGAAGAGTTGGATGTGAGTATATGATTTATAGGACAAAAAGAGGGGAAAAAAAGCTACACAGTCTCTGAATGGCAAGTATTCAGTTAGGCGGGATTCTTGGAAGCGAGGAGGTATTTTAGTTGGCCTAGTACATTCGGCAGCCCTTGGTTGGCTCTTTCAAAAGAGAAAGAATTATTCAGTGTCAGGCACAGAGTTCTCCATGGTCAAAGCTATTTCCTCAAACAAGTGAAGGTCAATGCTATGACTATGGTCAAATGCCATAATCATGAAGGTCCCCAAGAAAACACCTCAGGGCAGGTGGTTTCTCACTGACACTATTTGTAGAAAACCTCTGCTAAGCTTCATAATTTTAGCTGAAAACTATGAACCTCACATGTTGAGCATTCATCATTCCCCAGTCTGAACATTTTCTGCTTTGGTTTATGGAGCATCATAGCATTCTTCCTACCTCTCTGCAGTGTCCTTTCTTCTCAATCAAAGGTTGGTTTTTCTTATTGCTTGGGATGTATATACATTTAAAAGATCGGGCCTCGGTTGTCTGTTCTCAATAGATTTTTCCTCCTTATCAATTCTTCTCTCAATATGTCCATTGAGAGAAAACCCAGATTATTTCATGTGATTGCATTAAGATAGCCTCTTGTTATACCCACTCAATAAATCTACAGCTGCACACGTAGGGAAATGTCTACAATATCACACAGCCTAACATCCAAGAGTGGCCTTTCTGGTCAGAGTTCCTCTTGGTAACTCCTGTCCTTGATTCTCTGTCACACCGAACCTTTGTGCCTGATTTAAAAATATTGCAGTCGACGCTATGCCACAATCTCTTCTCTCTTCCCATCTTTACTTCACACTTTACATATGTGTGTGGAATTTACAGTGAAGGATGTACCCAATACCTCCTCTCCATCAATGCCTGGTGTCTGTTTTCAGAAAGGTACAATTTTTATGTCATAAAAACAAAAATAGAAAATTACTCAGAGCAAAACAATATGTCCTTGATGTTTTAAAATGCAGCACAAAAGGCATGTTGTCAGTAGTACGTAGCCAACAAGGAACTTCCACCTACGCCAAAGAGGGATGAGAATAAATAAACCTGCCAATGAATTCTGGGTTTACAGTCACAACTGAAATGAAATTAGTGAAAATTCTTGGCATGGTTTATCAATTTATTAGTTCTCAGATTTCTTACTGTCACTGTTGCTTTCTATTATTTTCTAGTAAGTGTTAGATATTGTAGTGTTGGAAAGACTAAATTATATTTGTAATGTGAAGATCAAATACGAAATTAACTGACAATGATAGTTGTGTATGTGGCACTTTATAAAATGCAGTAGATGTCCATCGCTTCATCCAGTCATGATTTCACTCAGGGAGTCAGTCACTGATTCTACTCTGTCAGAGCCCTGAGTCACACTGGTCCAAAGGGCCTCTATCTACAGAGAAACACACAACTTCTTAATCTTGTGGTTCAATGTAGCATCTTCTCAGCACCCATTTCTATCTGTGGGGGGAGAGACTCGCAATGCTCCAGAAAAATCTTCTTTGTAGTTTCTGTTCCATTCTGATTATTGGTGAACTTTGTAAGTAGTTTTTGACTATTTATTTTGACATGTTTTAAATTGTAATATATTTCCTCTTTTGGAAGGTGTATTTAATTTCTTCATCTAAAAGACCAGGAAATATCCTATTTCAATATGTTTAACTGTGAAAAACAAATTTCTGGGAAGAATTAGAAAGAAAATATTTAAGTAGCATAATTGAACTCTTCGGAGAACTCAGATACATTAATCATAAAAAATAAGCCAATGGACAGTAATAATTATAAAATAATAAATAATCTCCTAGAATTAAAAGTGTGAGAAAAAATAGTAGGAAAGTTGGAAGTTAAGTTGAGTAAATGTTCCACAATTTAAAACAAACAAAAACATAATGAAAAATGTAGGCAAAAAAAGATAACACTATTTACAGATTGATAAAGAAGTTGCAATATTACACTAGTATGAATTCCTTTCAAGAAATCAATTAAAACAGAGAAAGATGGCTCTGAATAATTTTTTTAAAAATCCCTGAACTTGTCATGCCACTCAGAATAAAAGAGGCCTATCTAGTGCACAGAAATGTAAGTGAATAAAGACTCACATAAAATTCAATAAAAAGGAAACTGGATGATGATAAAGAGAATTTATAATCATACAAATAGCATAATAACTATACATACATATACACACATACATGTACACCAACATACAAATGAATATATGTGCATTTATGTTTTTGTATGCATAATCAGATGCTAAGTCTTTTACTTGATGTTAATATAATTAAATAATATATGTTAATTTATTTGATTAAAATATCTGATATAACAACTTTGTGATGATTAAAGTAGTACTTAAGAAGCATAAAATTCTAAACTAATATAATGGGCAGTTGTCAAGAAAGTTAATTCAACTTTAAATATAAAAACATAAATATATAAATAATTGGGTTAACAGCCAAAGAATATTAAAATTAAATCACATATTTTAATCTTCCATACAAGCAAAATAAAGATTTTTTGGCTGATTTCATGGAAGCTATATAGCTTTTCATTCCCCATTATTTTTGAATTAGGGGAAACTTTGAAATAACTTAATTTTTCTTTTTATCATAAAGATGATTTGGAAAGAAATCTTTATTTTTTATTCATTAATTCACGTGAGACAGACCAAATGGATTGGCGTGCCTAGTATGATTCTTAAAGACTAGTTATGTTTTATCACATTTTTTAACATTGTGATTGAAGATTCACAATAATTTATTCTAATTGTTTCATAAAATGAATATTAACTTTTAATCGACTAAGTTTTCATTGTGCTACTGAAATGATTTTAACTAGAGAGCTTCTTGGAGGCTATCCACTAATGGTATTAACAGTCTATATCAAATGAGTGAGTTGAAATTATATTGAAAGCTGATATAAACTCTTTTTCCAGTAACCCTTTTAAATAGAGAATACAATTCAAGGTGGTTTATGATTCTGATTCAGCATAAAAGTTAATGCAGCCTTCCAATGTTCAATTAATCTTCACCTTCCCATCCTGAAAACAAGATGAGAAAGAAAAACTGAACTGGTTTGCTAAGGTAGATTATAATCTACTATTTCTATATTTTGAGAAAATGTAAGGAGGAAAAGAGGGGAAGATGATTCTGAGTAACTGTATGAGATGGGCAGTCTAGAATTGTGGGATATAATTAGTTAGTGAGTCAAATAGTCATGTGAGAATGATAAGGTCTTATACAAGTTTAGAAATAACTGACAAGTAACATATTTATAATGCACTATTATAATATGTAAAATTAAATGCACAAATAGAATATGATTGCTGAATAAAGATAATTTTTAATTTTAAAAATCACATAAGAATGACTTTAAATTATGTATGTTCTTTATTTGATATTAAAGTAAACATTTCTAAAAATGAATGAATTAAAAAAGATGTCAAAAACAAGTATTTATACATTTAAAAATTAAACTACAGTGTATTAGATTTTTTCTCCTAAGATTTTAGCAATTTTCTAAAATATTTCATAAGGCATTAATAAACTAAATGGTGAGTTATATAATTTTCAAATATAAAATTTTGTGAAATGAAGCAATGATGGTTTGATTATAGAACATTTTATATATATTGTGCATAAAAATGTTTTCTGGAGAATTTATAAATGTACATTACAAGACCAAACTCCTAGAAATTCTGGCTCTTTTAATTTCAGTAGACTCTAGGATTATGTATTTTTTTTTATAACAGACTTTATTTTTTCAGATAAGGTTTAAGTTCCAGCAAAACTAAGAAGAAGGTAAAGAGATTTTCCAAATACTCCCTGCTCCCACAAATGCATAGTCTCCCCATTATCAGTATCCCCCACCAGAGTGGTATATTTGTCTTAATTGATGAACTTACACTGAGGCATGGTTATCACCCAAAGTGCATAGTTTTCATTAGAATGTACTCATGGTGTTGTATATTCTATGGGTTTTGGCAAATGTATAATGCCACTTGTCCCTCCTTATGAGTATCATATAGAATAGTTTCACTGCCTTAAAAATCCTGTGCTCTACCTATTCACCCTTTTCTGCCTCCAAACCTTGTCTATCACTCTTCTTTTTATAGTACATTTTTTTAAAAAATTAAATTTATTGGGGTGACACTGTTTAATAAACTTATATACAATTCAATAATGTATCATCTGTATATTGCACTGTGTGTTCACCACCCGAAGTCAGATTTCCTTCCATCACCATATATTTGACCCCCTTTACCCTTATCTACCTTCCCCCACCTGCTTCCCCTCTGGTAACCACAGTACTGTTGTCTGTGTCAGTAAGGGTTTTTGTTTATTTGTTTTATTTATTCACTTAGTGCTTTGTTTTATATACCACGTATGATTGAAATCATCTGGTTCTCAACTTTTTCTGTCTGACTTTTTTGCTTAACATAATAAGATCTATCCATCGTGTCACAAACGATAGTATTTCATCTTTTCTTATGGCTGAGTAGTACTCCCTTGTATAGATGTACAACAGCTTCTTTACCCATTCATCTCATCTATCTATCGGAGGACACTATGGTTGTTTCTACGTCTTGGTCACTATGAATAATGCTGCAATGAACATCATGCACATACATCTTTATGGATAAATGTTTTCAATTTGGGGGATAAATACCCAGATGAGGGATTGCTGGGTCATATGGTAATTCTGTTCTTAATTTTTTTGAGGATCCTCCATACTGTGTTCCATAGCAGCTGGATAAACTTGCATTCCCACCAGTAGGGTAAGAAGGTTTCTTTTTCCACATAACCTCCCCAACACTTAGTACTTGTCTTGTTGATGATAGGTACACTATTTTAGATTTACCTATTATGACATAAAGATATAGATTCGGAAAAGAAATCACCTCCCTCTTCAGACTTCTGGCAGTTTTTTCTAACTATAAATCAACCTAGTAATTTTATGTGAATCCTAATATTCCTAGACAGAAGTGTCAGATACTTCATATACAATGATGCAGATTTATTAAACAAAGTAAAGAGATATATATGTATATATATTTATATACACATATATACATACTTATATATGTATACGTAATGAGTAAATTTTATATGTATATGTATTATACATGTAAAATTATAAACTACAGTAAGTTATCTTTAGGAAAACAGCAAAATACTATGAGAAGGAATGAAGAAAGGACTAAGTTTTGATTAGTGGTGATGAGTTAAAGAAGGAATAGCTGAACATGTGGCACTTTAATTAGTACAAGAAAAAAGAGAAGGAGTTAGGTGAGCCAAGATTATAGAAACCACCATTCTGGAGAGAGGAAAAATAGCATTTTGAAGTATATAAGACCAGAAACGTGTTGTTAGAAGAAGATATAGTTGAAGGTGAGAGTAACCGAAGTGTATGTGAGGGATTTGCAAAAAAAAAAACGAAAAAACAAACAAAACAAAACAAAACAAAACAAAACTCCAATCCTAGGAAGGTAAATAAAGAAGAGATATTCAAGGCTTAATATTCCCAGTTAAAAGTAATAACTATCATCTCAAGGTCATATAAGCTTTAAAAATTATAAGTGGGATAATGGCATGATATGCTTCTCATTTTTAATATATCAGTTGGGATATTATCCTCCCCAAATTCTTTTATTGGATCATTTGATTTTGTTATCTGAAAAAGTCCATCTAAGGAACCCCACAAAATTATTATATAAAAAGTAATTTGACTTTCAAATATAAGAGAAGTCACAAAACATTCTGAAGTTACACAGCTCTTATGCAGAAGTATAATAAGAGTTTATTATTCTGGCTTAAGCATTAAATTTAATTATGTTAGAACATTTCTTTTCCACCTACATATTTGATCTGTCAAACTAATAACTAAAAACAATTTAATAATGAAGTAAAAGTTTTATATAAAAATAGCTTTTGGACTTCTTTAATTGTGCATTTTTACATTACTTCAATTGCTGATAAAGAATTTGTTCCTTTTTTGACAGTCGTGACTTAATATATCAGAGGCAGTTTAAACATCCCTACATTTGCCTAAAAGTTTGATCCTGATGTGAAAATACATCCTCTCCTTAGGAGATGATTAAAGTTTGCATACAAATGCAAAAAAGTGAGTCATTTATGTTTCTATAATTTTTAAACATAAATCAAAATATTTTGAATTCTATACATGGTGGACAGAGGCTCTATCTACTTCCATTGTTGAATAACACTGGGGAGATGTGGATTCAGGTTGTCAACAACCTTTTATTTATTAGTTGTGAAAGTTGGAACTCGCTGTGTAGCAAACTCCACAAAACCCATTCAAATATGCTTAGCAAAAATATAACTGTTAGTTTTCTGGTTCATATCACTGACAAAGCTTATTTCAGGCATGGCTGAGTTAAGTGGCTCAAGAACGATCTCATTGATTTACTATCTGAACTTCACTAAGCTCTAAATTTACTTGGTGTGGTGGGTGTCATTCTCAGGTGGTCTGTGAACTTAGAGCAGAGTTGCCAGGATCTGTAATCTAGGCTCCCCTTCTTGGTATAACGAGCAGAAAGGAGAGACCATTTTGAATCTCAACAGATTACAAGAGAAGTCCAGATCATCTGGGTTAAATAACCATCTCAAAGATGATCGCTATGGCCAGCGGTAAGAAATTCACTGAGTACAAGACAGAGTGGAGAAAATGGGTCTCCTGTCATTTGGAGTCTCTTACCTGAAAAAAGGAACACTCAGGGATAGAAGGTAAAAATATAAATGAATCACCAATTAATTTAACAGTGCAATGAGTGAACAATAAAATCACTCCAGAATTTTAAATAATAATGATATAGGAGTTCAGGAGTTAGGTTTAAAAACCATGGTGGACTAAAATCTTTAGTATGTCTATTTTTTAAAGTTGACTTTTTTTTTATTGGAAGTTTGAAGCTATTGGATTTAGGGGGAAAATCGTATACTAAAAAAAGATTTAAAAATTCTAATTTAACAGGTAACATTTTTGTGTTAATGAGAGATTGTTGATGGGACTGTTACATAATGATTCTTTTTTTTTAATCTATTGTAATTTTATAAATTATGTTATCTGTTTGATGTGCTTTTGATAGTTCTTTCACATTTCAGGACATTTTTCTTCATTTGCTCTGTTGTAAAATTTAATTAGGATGTTCAAATAGGACGTGATAGAGTGACTGAGAAAGCTTAGAGATTGAAAGAAGTATGACTGCATAAGCATTTTGTTTCCTTTGGGGGACTGAAGGTAGACTGGTAGATAGCCTCTAAAGCAACTCCAAATGATCCCCATCTCTTGGGACTTCTTCTTTTGAGTCATCCCTCCCCTGGGATATGGCTAGATCTAGGGACTGGCTTGTAATGAATGGAATTACAGCAAAAGTGGTGAGTTGTCACATCCAAGATTAATGTAGATAAAGAATATGACCTCTGTCTTCTTTTCATCTCTCACTGTCTCTTTGGTGGTATCCTTCTGGGAAAGGCAAATTGCTTTTTTTGAGTGTTTCTACAGAGATGCCCAGATAGCAAGAGACTGAGGTATCTGGCCAGCAGCCAGCAAGAATCTTAGGCTTGCCAACAGTCATATGAGTGAGTTGGAAGTGGGTCTTCTCAGGACATTCATTAGCCATCAAGGACCTATGGCCTCCTCGGAGCCACATGAACTAGAAGCGGGTAGGTTCCGAACAGTTAAGCCTTGAGATGCTTGCAGCCCAGTCAACAGCTTTATATACAGCCTTGTGACAGACCCTGAGTTAGGGGACCAGGCGAGACAGATCTGATTCCCAAACCACAGAAATTGAGATCGTAACTATTTGTTGTTTTCAGACTCGTTTGGAATTGTCATGCAGCAATCCATAACTAATACAGACATGTTGGGGGATTATTGTCTGTATTGTGTTTCTTCAACAGATTTTTTATCTAGACTTGGGGAACAGTTCATTAGGTTTTATTATGTATATCTCACTGATATATTCCAAAGGCATATGGCACATTTGTAATTATCTTAATACATTTAATGTCTAAGTAATATGTGTAAACATTTAGTCAATAGATATTAATGGTCAATAGTAACTTGATTTCCCCCCTAATTGAATCAGATTGACAGCAGCGTGAGAAGAGACAGCAGGAAGTAGAGGGAATAGTTGAGATCTGAGATGAAAGGACCCTTGAGACGAGCTTGATCCATGATTTTACAGTCATTTCACTCTCTAGGGCCTCAGTCGGTTTCTTTATATCAAAATAAAGTTGTTAAAAAATGTTTTCTGCTACAAATATTATCTAGCTGTAAATACATTCTAACAAAGAGAAAGCAAGAGTCCACAAACTGAGTGTTAATTTCTCTTCCATCCTTAATCTGTGTTATGATTTGGGGCGAGCTTTTGAAATATGTTTACCTTTGAAAATATTCCCTAAGACTCTCTAATATTTAAAGGATATGACATTACGACTGCATTTTACTGGCCATATTGGTATTTGTACTCATCAGCAAATTGCTACTGGATTAGTTTCAATGTAGGCTTGACTATCATGAAGAAATAAATTTCCTGCCTTATGTTTTCTAAATAAAATATATTTCCATTTACCTCAATACGTGTTTTTAACCTCTAATACAAGACTCAATGCTAAGCAGGTTATTCAGTTATTTTCTCTCGGCTCCCAATCCACTCTTCTGTACTCTCCTTTGCCAGAGCCTCCCTGTTGGCCTTTTTATAAGACGGGGCTCTGGACAGGAGACTTGGGTCTGGAGGAGGCGAAAGGATGTTCTCCAGCCTGCGGGCGGTTTCTAGGAGCAGGTCCTCAGCCTCACTCATTCACCTTGGCAGAAGCACTGCCTCCTGCTCTACGGTTTTTTCAGCATTTAAAAACATAGCCTCATTGACTTTTAGAGACACCAGCACCAACTAGCGAAGGGGCATCCTCTCCCCAGAGGAGGGGTCTCAGCCCCTGGGGAAGGTGGGGGGGGGACGTGCCTCTCAGAGAGACACGACAGCAGCTTAACAGCATCCTCTCCTTAGTGGTCTGAGTTCCAGCTTCTCAGGGCCCTGCTCTAAATTTCGAAATTTTAATAATGCCAATCTCTTCTCTTGTTCCCTCAGTTCCGGAGTAGTAGCTGTTAATTAAGGTCCCTACTTTCATAATATCTAAGAGTTTTTTACTCTTATGCTATTTAGATAACAATTATTTGTCCTAAATTCCCTCTGTATAAAATATGAACATAGTTATTTTTCTGACTGCCCCTCGATAGATAAAATCGCTTGGTTTGTTGATGTTTAATATGCTGACACAATGCAGAGCAAAGTCACTTAAATATACACCAATAAAGCCGGAATCTGATGTCACAGCAGAGTGCCTCACCCTAAAGAATAGGCAGTTTTGAATATTTGAACACATGTTAGAAGAGTGTGTTTAATGTTTGCTTAGCTTTGCAAACGGCTTAGGTAAAAAAATTCTACTTCTCCAGTGTTTATATGAATATTGTATTAGTTAATTTGATTTCTTAAAAATGATTTCATTTTATCATCTTGAAGATGCCAACTTAAATTTTAATTGCACTGACAGATACGTGTTCTATTTGTTCAATATGCATTCCCTTGTGTTTTCATTTGCAATTTAAAACAAGGTAGATTTTTCATTGTAATCCTAATATCAAATATAACCTCATCTTCTCCTCTAACAGCAAAAACTTCATAACTTAATTATGTTAATCAGATTTATAGCAATCGACTCTTTAAGAAAACATATGTACGTATACACTCAAACAAATATACAAGGCTAAAGGTTTTTTATTTGTATTTTTCCCACTTTATAGCCGCATGTCAGTGTATTTTTAATACTTTACAACTTAGTCTTATAGAAAGATTGACAAGGAAATCTTGATTTTCCTCTCGTGATTGCAACTTGTAGTGATCTAAAAACTCCTCAAAAGTACAACCCAATACAACAACAGTTGTACAACAGTTGATTCAGAAAACATTTTATGATTTCTTTTTTCTCATCTGTTTGACTATCGCTAATTTAAGTAAATTATATGCTGATAATTTTCAAAATATCTACTTATTACTTAAATATTCTAAACCAAATGCATTTTATATAGCCAAGAAAAGATTTTTTTTATTAACATCTCAGAAGAAAAGAGGCTTTCTTTAGGACCACTGTGTTCTTGGCTAAGGCACATAACATTTATTTTTTAGAGCTTCTTCCTACAACTACCCCTCTCTTTTTTTTTTCTCTTTTTTAAAATTCCCATTTCTAGAGACTAAGAGATCCACTGTCTTATTAAGACATATAAGTGTATCTTTGATTCTAGCACTTTTATTATCCAGTAATAACTGCTATATCATTCTCTTCTTTGAATCTCATATTAGGTTCTTATAACATAATAGCAAATATTTTATAGTTTTCAATTTCTGCTTAGAAGTTAAAAATTACAAATTATAAACTCATGAATGACCATTGCAGCAACTTGGTGACATTTACTTCTTTCTAACTCAATCCTAGTTTTGGTAGACTATGGTCACTCAATGGATAAACGTTGACTAAAGCTTATCTGATTTCTTTTGGATTATTCTCTAAATCTACTATAATTTATTTGAATCATTTGTCTCTTGAATCATATTTTCTAGACTGAGTAATTTTTTGATTTAAAACTTATGACATAATATCTCCATAATACCTGGTATTAAAATGATTGATCAGTAAACAATATTAAGAAACAATAGTTATTGAATTTATTTGCTTACAGATATCTTCCTTACCAATAAAAAAAATAGGAAATATAATGATACCTGTCTCAACCTGGTATTTCCACATGTATTTGACCTTAATAACTTCTACTTGAAAGCATGAGCTTTATGCAATCATTCTATTCTCTTGCCATTAACATATTCATTTGTTTTTTCAAAATTTCATCACCAACTACGTTTCTACTTACATTATTTTCTTATAGATTTTCAATGAACTCTTTGTCACTCAAAACAAGGAGATTTTTTAAATCAGTTTTACTTTGTCTCATATTAAAACAATATTCAGTGGAATTCCACTTTTAGCGATATTTAAATAGATATTTTGCTAAACAAGCTTCCTTCTGAGAACACTTAATTTTTAAAAAAGACAAAATTAAAGGATGGGGAAATCATTTTAAAGTACAGTGGCATCAAAAAAAGTCATTGTTTTTTAATCCATAAAAAGTATGCTCTAAATTTTATGAATGATTTGAATCAAATTCAAGGTGATAGAGTGCATCGTGAACTGATGCAGATGGAATCTAGGTATTTTTAAAATTTTTTGAATGTACTTGTTTATAGTCAATATTGATATTTTTTTAGTGACAATTTTAAAATATGGATAGTTTTCTTCCAGTACTGAAAATTTTATAATAGCACAAAACTCTGAGTTTTATCATTCCGGCATTGCCCTCTCGATCATGACTTTGTAACTTTTTCTGGAACATATCTTCATACTCTCTCAGCAAAAGTAGACTTTGCCTCTAAAGTTCAGGGTATATTACCTATACCTCTCTTCAGACTCTGTAATAATTTTTTTTGTAACATTACCTTCTATGTTTTTATTCCCTTTTCAGCTGTTTATATGTATATATCTCTCATGATAGTCAAACAATGAAAGCAGACATCAAAGTCTTATCAATGTGTCTCCAATACCTAGAAAAATACATAGAATAAAGTAAGAGAAATCATCATTTAGTGAGTAAATTTGAAAATGAGGTACAGAGATGAAATTTTCAAGGGTATTGGCAGAATCTGAGATCATGAGTAATATTTGGTATAATGTATACAAATTATTGTTTATAAAGATAAACTATTCTTTCTTGGTTATGTATATAATGTATGCACTCATCCTGAATGGCAACTCAGTGTATCCAAGTTTAAAAGAACAAGTTTAACATTTCCGTGGTATGACCCAGAGGTCCCCAACTCCCCGGCCACAGAGTGGTACTGGCCCATGACTTGTTAGGAAACAGACTGTATAGGAGGAGGTGAGGGAGTGAAGCATCATCTGTATCTGCAGCCGCTCCCCAGCACTAGCATCACCACCTTAGCTCCACCTCAGATCATCAGGCATTAGATGCTCATAGGAGTATGAACCCCTAGAGCCAAAAATGTTGGGGACCGCTGCTATTACCAGATTCTCAGTATTTTTAGTATGTGATTCATTAAATCATTCCCCCTGCAAAAATCAAACACTATCAATATAACACAAATTCGTTACTTTATAATTAAGAATATAACACTTATGAAAATATAATATACAGCGAATTTAAAGCAATTCCAGCACACATATTCCTATGTCAATGAACATCAGCTATCATCAGTGACAATTTAATCTAATGTGATTCTAATTTAAAAATAAAGGTACATTGTATCCTGTATCCCATTATCAAGCCTGAAACTTTTGGGACTCTGTCATGGGACACTGTTGACATGTCTCTGCTTGACAATGCTTTTGAGGGTAGGCCATAACTAGCTACTTGCCCTTCTCAGGGAAAACCAAAATGCATAATTTTACTTTCTTCAATCCTAATTATCTTCACAGCACAATATTTCTGTTTTCATGTGTCATAACAGGAAAAAGAAAAATGGTGAAAGTCCTTTACAGTACCCTCCCCATATGAGATGAACAAAACAGAATGTATAATTTATAGATTAGAATGTTATGCCACTCACATATTAACTCTGGCAATTGCCCATTTTAACCATTCTATGAAATTTACTCATGCTTTCCTTCTTCTCCTCTTTTTCTTCTTTCTTTTATAGATTGTTTTATTGATATTTTTTCACTAAAAACAAAATTTTATTACTACCAATCATACATCAAACATTTTAAACTTGCTAATAAGTAAAGCAGGAAGGTGAGTGGGTAGGGGGAAAGGGTTCAGCGGTACTTATATAAGCAGCTAATTTTAAGAAAAAGAAAGCTTTGCATTTTTCATTTATAAGTTCTTACAAGTCTCACATCGTATTGACTTTTACGTAGGGGGTCTGGGGCTGGGTGGTGAAAATGCCAGGTGTGCGGGCTACCAGTCTGGAGGCAAGATGAACACATAGAGGAACTAAATGAGGAGGCCACATCTGTGTCCCAAATTGAAATAACAGGATTTTACCACCTATCAGGAGGACCCAATAGGGCTGACAAGCGTGAAAGCAGGAAACGGTGTCACACGGTGATCATAAGCAGAGCACCAAGCAATAAGTTCTAATTTTAAAGAAGCCGTCACCAGCTTTTTTTCCAAAGCTGCAAACGATGAGGCAAAACACAGTTTGCTCATCTTTTAGTTTTAACACTATTTTCTTTCTTGAATATCCCACAATACAATATTTGTATATGCTGCCTCATTTCTTTCTTAATGACTCTGCATTATCCATTAAGAATGTTATATTAGGCATGTTTCTGCAACCCGTGAAAAGACAGTCAACTTTCAGCATTATGAACCTTAATTAATTAAAGCTCAGTTAAGATTTTTATGCATATTATTCTTCTCTCTACCCCAATAAAGTATTAAAAAAATATGAAATTATCTCGTTCTTGTTCTTGCTCTATTCTACTTTATTAATCTTAATATTTTTCACTCTTTTGT
This sequence comes from Macroglossus sobrinus, assembly GCA_004027375.1. NCBI lineage: Eukaryota > Metazoa > Chordata > Mammalia > Chiroptera > Pteropodidae > Macroglossus > Macroglossus sobrinus. The sequence continues at coordinate 393,187 of PVKZ01001039.1, read as the reverse complement.
ATTTATATAACTGAAAACATGGAGATAATTATCGTTTTTAATAAGACATAATAATTCTGCACATACTCTTATTAATTTTGTCTCTTAATCTTGCAATTGTGAGCATCCATTGGCAGAAAAAAATAAAAATATTTTATCTTATCTAAATTTTTCTTGTGTATTTACTTTCTTATCTATACTTTCAATACCGAGGAATGGTGTTACAAAATGCTTACTATCTGAGTTTACATATAAAATTAAACAAATGTATATACACCGTTCATCATGGATAAGAAATTTTGGGACAATCTTTGAAGGCAAAAGCTTTTTCCATCTTACTGGGTTTTTCTAGGGCTGCTTGCATGGAGCTCTTGGTTTGTATGTACATTCACTCAGAGTTTAAATTCAGAGATGGTGGGAGAAGAATACTTCATGTATTTCAATGATAATTTTGCATAGTAAAAGTTTGAGAATTACAGTGATGCTATTTTCTCTATCTAAATTCAAATATGTGGCCAGGAAAGATTGCCCACCTGAAAAAAATCTCCTTTAACAATAAAACCATTCACAATACAAAAAATATAAACTTTTAAAATGGTTTGAGCCAGAATTATTAAATATACCTTCCCAGGAAAGAGAGTTTTATTAGATGACATAAAATTATGAAAATATTATAAATGCTGCATTCTCAGTGTTTTGGTAATATAAATCTCTAAAGTAAATAAATAAATAAGTAGCAGTTAGGGCTTACATATTTGACCTTATTCTAAGCAATTTGCACATATCAACTTTCTTCATCTTTACTACTACCTTGGTAAGTATCTTATCCCTGTTTTATGGGTGAGAAAACTGAAATACGAAAAGTTCAGAGAACTTACTGATTGGAAAAAATGCACAAAGATGGCTCTCTATGCTCTCTAATGTATATTTATTTCCCCAATAAAATAATGTTTAAATATTTTAATAATTATGCATATAGGATCCATAAAATATCAATGGATTGCACAGCTGAAGATATTCTTTTGAAACATCAAACAATTCATTTTCAAAAAAAGCTACCTGTTAAAATACACTGACATTTACAAAGACGATCAAGTTTTCAGACTATTACCTATATTAGAGAATTTTATAATACTTAAATTTTGAAATTATTTGTATATAAAATATACATAAAAGGAAAAAATTATAAACAGAATAAGTATAATTACTTTGTGCTCATTTTAAAATATAGATGTTACTATATTTTAACTATACCTGCTTTGTAGGATATAATACTTACAAGAAGTATTAGAAAAGTATACAATGCTTAATATGTTATTCCTACCCTTTTTTTTATCAAAATATTAACTCAAGTAATTGGTTTACTAGCATTATTTAAAGCGTTTATTAATTTAGTTTGTGTTTGAATGTAACACTGTAAAACAGGTTTGAGACCAACCCTTTAATAAAATTTAGGATGAAATGTTAAAAGTGCTATGATGGGAGAAAAGGCAATAATGTTTGAATTATATCTGAGGAAGGAGGAGAGGTTAGAAAACATTAATTGGCAAATAAGCATCAACTATAAGGTAAAAAGGGAATGAGAAAGACAATAGTAAAAAAAATTTAATTTGATCAACATTATTGTGGATAAAAGTGGAAATAATTACCTGTGTAAAATAGCAAAAATAATTACCTGTGTAATAGTTGTTTTTTTTAATTAAAGTTTATGTTTTATTAAGTTAGGCTTTGAAATAAAGCATAAATTTTAGAAATAATCACACATTTTTCTGATTTTTTTTCTAAACAGAAATCATTGTTTTTTGATAATATTCCTAAAGGCTAGTGAATGAGATATTACAAAGATTTAAAATAAATTAATAAAAGACCACATGCACTGCTGATCACATATTAAATCACTTCAACTTTCAACTGATCTTCAATAAAAACTTACTGGAACTAAAGGGGATTTTTCAAAAACTTTGATACAAATGACTCTGACCAGTTGGCTTAGAAGCCTGCCTCCACTGAGAAGAAAAATGGAAGGAATTGAAAGGTTTTTAAATCAAAGATTCTGGCCAGTTTAGCTACAACCCCTCGCTGACTATAGCCCTGTGAAATATATACCTGTCTAAAGATTTCCTTCCAATTGTTTTAATTTTGATAATTTGTGACTTTCAAGCAATCTGTCCAGTTCAACCAAGTTGTCAGATTTATAGACATAAAGATTTTTACAATATCCTCTTTCTGTTTTCTGAATGTCTCTAGGATCTGTGGATGTTTTTGCCTCTGTAATGATGAAGTTTCTATTTACTTAGTTTTTTAGTTTTTTTTTTCTTTCTGGATAATATTATATTTCTTTTTTAACAGTTTACATCATCATCTTCTAAGCAGATAAAGGATCATTCTCTTAATCATTAGGAAATGAGCTGAGGAGGGTAAGGCTTAGTCTATCTCTCTCTGGTTTACCTCTGCTATTAAGGTATAAGCCTCAGAAATTCAAACCATAAATCTGGATGTTTACTGGGGTCCTTCCTGAACAGTGTATCTCATATTCTCAGGATGAAAAGAGTCCCAGGATCTCTGCTCTGCTTTTAAAATGTTTTCTACTTTTCTTGTGTAGCTTCTGAGTGCAGCCTACTTTTTGGAAAAAGAGACTGAGTGACAGATCGAGTTCTGTTCTGCTTTTGTCTCAGGCTCTTCATCTTTGTAATTTCCAATATTCTCTCACAAACCCTCTCAAGTCTCTGCTTGTTTTTCTTCATCTTCTTATCGATGCTCAGCTAAGGAAACTCAGACCCTCAGCTTCTTGTAAAGATACTAAATTGGCAAATGTCTCAGGAAAATGCAGTTTTTCTGACATCAGACATTAAGTCACCTCACTTACATTTCACCATTGGTAACTGATTGGTATTTCATCTTTTCAAATTCTGGTTGCTTCAACACACAAACAAATAATTAAATAGCAATATAATAAACATAATAATATATGTTATAAATATGATGACAATAAATGCCTGTTACTGGTTTATGTATTTACTATTTCATACATTTATTGTTATTTAAAAGTGTACTCTTTTTGCTTATTTAAAAATGTCATTGTAAAACTGTGCCGTGTTACTCCGACAGCAGCCTCATCATACATCTCACGTTCACTGCCTCAATTTCACAATGTCGCTTGTGCTTGGTTCAATCCCGTGTTGTTTTGTGCAGTAACATGTTGTGCAGGTTTGTAACCCAGGTGTGATAGGCTATGCCACAGAATCTAGGCACGTGGTAGGCTGTGTCATCTGTGTTTGTATAAATGTGCTCAGTGATGTTTGTACAATGACAATTGCCTAACGACACCTTTCTCAGAACGTGTCCCCACCATTAAGTGGTACATGCGTGTACGTACATAAACATATACTCATGCACACTTTATTTAACATTAGCCTCTTTCAGTTTCTTCCTTATGATGTTTATTTGGTACAGTTCTTATTTATCTTCATAAAGTCCCAAACTAATAAGATTAATATATACATGGGCTTAAATGTTTCTTGTGATCTGACTAGTTTTAGAAGCAACAATTTAAGTTACCATTGTGACAAGTATGCAGTTAAATTTTGATTTTTTTTGCAAAGAGTCAAAATCATGAATGACCATAATAAAGACACTTATTAATCTCTCATTGAAGATTTAAAATGCCAAATTAATTCTCATCAGATTTCAGATAAAGAACATCCTTTGTTTCTTATGATGGTATTTCGTGAGTCATTTTATCAGAAAGTAAGATCTACATAACTCACTTGATTTCATTTTTTTTCCAACAGACTAGTAGAAGACACTGAGTTAATTTTTAGGTTCAAAAGTTTATGCTTAGGGCATCTCATGATTTTTAGTAAATTTAGCTATTTCTCTCTTTTATTACTTATGCTTTGCTCTTTAGTCTATTTTCAAGGTATTTGCTGCATCCCTGACATTATAATCAGTGTAATTGTATTTTAATTTACCTTTTGGGCCTATATGAGAGCATTTTAAGCAATTTTGATATGAGTTTTATAGAACTAGAAAATGCATAGTCTCTTGGTAATTTTATTAAATAAATTTACCCAGATGACTAACCATAGAGGATTGTATTATATTGAAAAAATTTTCAACAGAAATAATCATTATAAATCCAAATGAAAGTATTTCAAAGACTTAGAACTAATTTAGAATAGTATTTCAAATTATCTAGTTAACCAGAGGCAGTAATTGTATGTTTTTCTTGGGTTTTTACAAATAATAAAAAATAAAAAAACCATAGAAAATAACTGGAAATAAGAAAGGTAATAAATGTGATTTATATATATTCTCATTAACTAGACTTCAAACGAATATACAGTATGTCTATTTTCAAATTGAACATTAACAAAAATAAAATATAGTATATTGTAATTGGACATTTTTGTCTTTATAAAAATGATTCTTCTTGGCAGACTCATGGAAATGTTAAATTTGGCGATCAAAGTTAATGTTTTCTTGTTGCCTGGGTAATATCAATAGATCGCTTTCATATATTTATTAACTTTTTGTTTTTTGTTATTTCTTAACACCTTTAAACACTAATTAATACAGCAGTAAGTCTATACTTGTCTGCTCTTTCCAAAATTAGATTTTGTGGATTCCTTTGACAATTTCTTACTACAAAACATGGAATGTGATGATTATTTTCACAAAAATTATATGTAATATATTTTAGAAGATGCATAATACCCCCCCCCCCGACTGAGTAAAATGTATCAATCTTTGCTTTGTTTTCCTATATTATAGCCATCGGCCACATGCAGATATTTAAATTAATATTAATTAATAGGAAATTAAAATTTAGTTCTGTTACTAGTTGCATGTTTAGCTGCTATAACAAACTACAACACATATATGGAACATTTTTATCATCAGAAAAAATTCTGTTGAATATCACATGACTTTACATCATTTGGATTGGAACTTTGTTTAATATTATGGCTTTTTGTGACAGCATTATAAAACATATAATTAACCCACTTTTTTCCTGTATTAGTTTAATGGAGTATTTTAAAAAGATTTTTAAGAACATAGTTATAATCTCCAAAAAAAGCAACATAAGTAAAAAAAAAAAGTCTCTTTTGCTAATTTCTCTTCTGAAAAATATTCTACTTAAAAGTAGTTGTTCATAATTGGTCAACTGACTTACTTATATAAACATTTTGTTGTTGTTTCAAAAACTCCAAGATAATATAATGCTTTAATCTGGGTACATATACACAGTTTTCTAGAAAGTTTATCCTCTTGGAAAGTTTTCAGTATTTTCCAGTTTAGAAGCAGGATGTATATTTAGAGAAAATTTATTTATTTAAGTTTATTTATGGTAATTAAGGGATTATGTTAGATCACTTACCCGAGGGTGATTTGTAGCTGTTGTAGAGCATCTATGGGATCAAAATTATATTCGAATGTTATTGTCTTTACAATTCAGATATTCTACTTATTTATTTACTCACCCATTTATTTAAACAAATAATATATTTAAAGCCACTGAAAAAGCATTGTGAAGGGTATGAATATTAATCAGATCTAGAACTATCCCTTGGAAGTCTTATAATCCTGTGTGCAGGTTCAGATAGATACATAAACTAACTCTCTGTCTCTGTCTCTCTGTCTCTGTTTCTCTCTCTCTCTCTCTCTCTCTCTCTCTCTCTCTCTCTCTCTCTCTCTCTCTCACACACACACACACACACACAAACACACAGAAATAATTGAAAGTAGGGAGATAGAAGTGCCATAAGAAAGACTATATAAAGGATATATATGTATATGCATCTTAAGATATATATGTATGTTTAACATATCTAGCACAAGGAAAATCCCAAATAAATTTACAATTATTACTTACATTACAATTTGAGAATTCAAAGACGGGGAGTTTATTTATACACATGTAACATGGCAGTCTTGTAGATTAGAAAGGCTGATTTGAGCTAGGTACCTAAGAAGATGCCCAACAGTGTATTAAAACCTGACTATGACAATGAGATAAGAAAATGCAGTGAATCATACATTTTATCCATTCAAGGAAAGGTCTCAGATGAAAAACAAAATGTGAGCTGGAATGACATTAAATGTACTGTTTTAAAATGCATAAGTGAAAAAGAGGCTTGATTTGTGTTTAATTAAATTCTTCAAATGAAATAGCTGACTGCTGTTAATTCTAACACAGACCTTTTTGAATGTCTCCAGAAGCTTAGGAAACAATTTATCGTCTTCTTCCCTGACCCTTATTCTTCATTCCGTGTCTCTTAGTGTAAGACAGAAACTCAGAACTTAGTCACATTCTTCCTAATCATTCATCCTTGACATGACATAAATTCTCCAGTCTTACTGCATCTCTAGACTCTGTCTTGTCCCCTTCATCCTTACTACTTTTATTTTATTTTTTCATATAAATCACTTGTCCTATTTATTCTCAGCTACTAGTGGAATACTCAGACTTTACTTCTGCCCCTTTGCAGTTAATCTCTCTATCAACATCCTAGGAAACTGTGACTAGCACTATTTTGTAATTACAGATTAGGTTTCACTAAAGTTTTACCACAATGTGGGTATTTCCACATTTTACTGGAAATTTACATATTCCAAAATACTGGAATTTTACATATGCCTATATAGTCAAATATAATATATAATAAGATATGTAATATAAAAATATATAATATGTATTATAAATCATGAATTCCATGAAAAAACTAGAAATTTGAGAAAGAAAAAAGATATTATAATTCTGTTGTAAAAGTGAGTTATTAATAAACATAGAGATATTACTAGTGGCATCAAATGGCATCAGGATGAAAGCGAGAGTTGGCAGTGCTGACAGGCAGAAGGCAAAGCGAGGCTGGCATTTCAGGGACCAGGGCTGGGAGAGAAGTGGTCGCGATATAATTGATCAGCCTCGTTTGTAGCTTTTGCCACATTATACCTGTGTTCCTCTGTTAATGAAGAGCTGTTCTTACAGATGAATGTTTCTAAGTTTATAATCCTAGTACATTTTATATAAATCCCATAGATAATATTAGAAGTAATAACACTTTTTTAGGATAAAAAGACATCTTTAACATGGTAATTTTGGGTTGCCATTCTGGATAGTACTCTTATCTTTTGTAGGTCAAAAAGCTTTGTCATTCAAGTATTCGTATTATGTTATATGAAGAATGTGTAACCTTGATGTCAAACTCCACAAATGGTTATTAGAGAAAATGAGATCGATAAGCTAACCTCACAGATGAGATAGGACACAAAACATTATAAGCAAAATATTAGCAAATGGAAACCAGCAAATATAAAAATGATTTCTATCGTATATTGAATTGGGGTTTATACCATGACTAGAAAGTGGTTAAAAAGCAGAAAATAAATCAACATAAAATTTTTTTTGATGAAATTAATTTTGCAGAAAAATTATTTGATGCAATTTAACACTTACTCAAGATAAAAATTTCTTTAAAGCAGGAGTTTAAAGTCTGTTAGCACAACGGTGTACGCATGCGCTCATGACTCGTGTTTTTTCTATTGCCTGAGAAAAACCTCTCTGAGTGGCTGCCGTGCCCTCAGTCCAGAGCCCAGATGTTGCAAAGTCGCTCTGCCACTGGCCAGCCACACACACATTTGCAGTAGATGTTTAGTGTCCCATGCCCCTGACAGCTTGTGGTTGATAGATATGCAGTAAAAAATTATAAAAGCTTTCCTATCTTTCACTTTCTATCCTTTTATTAAAATTCTCTTCAACTCATATGATGTTTGTGCTTTCCTGCTTGTGGCTGAATGCCTTTGTAAATGCATACTAAGATTACAACAAATGCTTTTGTGCATGATAGGTTTGAAACGTCTTCCTTTTGTTCTCTTATGTCTCATCTACCCTTATTTCTGCTTTTCCAAAGCTTGTAATATATTACATGTTATTTTGAAATATATAATTTAGAGTATATCACTGTAAAAGTAATTTCCATTCAGTGGGTGATGAATGGTGCTTAGGGAAATTGAAGTGCATTAAAATAGAGATTCTTTTACAATGTATTATACAATCATCTTGAATTTTAGTCTCCTTAAAATAAATATTTGTCCAAAAGAATAAAATCTCAATTTTCAAAATGATTATTTTTTATAAATACATTTGTCATATGTTTTACTGATGATATATAAAGATAAGAAGACAAATTAACTAATTTAAAGTTTTCAAAATCAATACAGGGTTTATATCATTTAAATTAGAAAATTGACATAAATAAACAAAGGCAGAGGCTTTGTAAAAAATTGAAAAATTTTGCAATGAAGTCTCAGATAATTTGTTTAATTCATCTACTGCTTTGTTGATAGTGTGTTTTAATTTTTTTATTTAGAGTTTATTAGAAAATTAACTTTTCTTTATATATTGATCATTTGAATGTAATGATCAATATAAGACTGCTTAAATTGATCATTATAAAAAAATTTTCAACCATATTAGTGTCCTGAATAATATAGCTTTCTCTCAAGTCTGATCTTTCAATGGCTTTAAAGATTTTTCATTTTTTTATGAACCCTAAAAATATTTCTTGACTTTATTGTAGGTATTTCATATTAAATACTCTGTTCAAATAATTTAATATTAAATTTCTTAATTAATCTGTTTGTAATATAATGAGTAAATATTTGCTCAGTCTCTACGTTGTATTAACTATTCTTGAAAGAGTGGTGGGGATAAGCAGGTAAGTAACAAGTCACAATCTCTCACCCTGTTGAGCTTACATTACATGTGAAACTTTCAAACTAGAGGCAATATACAATAATAACTAAGGGAATAGACAGAAACTCTGTCTTTGATCTCTTCCTATGAAACTCATCGCAGGGTGTTTGTGAAAAAAAAATTGCTTATATTTCTTGAATAGGTTTCTACAAATACAATGGGATGGTTTTGTGGATGAAAGTAATTAATATGGGCAAAAAAAAAGATGATAATTTTCCCCTTATTTGTATGTGTGTTTTTTAATGAGGTAGACGATAAACATAGTGCATAATTAGGTAATTATATCTAGAGTTCATCAGAGTAGATGACAGGACTACAATTTCTGTTAAGGTATTCAAGGTAGAGCTCACCTGCAGTGGGTCATTTAAGCAAACAATTGATGGAGGGGATGGATGTGGATATTTAGGGAGAGATCATTCTAGACAAAGGTAACAGCCATTTACAAAGCTCTGAGTTGTGTTTGAGGAACACGAGGAAGCCAGATGAGTGAATCACGGTGAGCCAGAGAAAAGATAGCAAGAGACAAAGTCATGGAGTTTATAAAACCCTAGATACTGTACGGCTTTGGAGACCAATAAAAGATGTGTTGTTTTTATGGAGTCACAGAGGATATTTAGGAAGAAAGCATCACGAAGAATATTAGAAAGGAAGCAACATATCATTTATGCTTTAAACGTATAGCACTGGCTATTCTGTGAAATGGACTGTAAGGGAAAGTGAGCAATTAGCAATAGATGAATCAAACAAATTATCTGAGACTTCTCAAAAATCCTCGTGAACATTTCTGGCGCAGACAAGGGAGTTAGTCCTATGAGTGCTGAGTGTCCTGGAATAAATATTTATTTTAAAATTTTCAGATTCGTCATTAAAAGTAAGTCTAATTAATGAGTAATATGAATTAAATGTCCAATTGGAGAATTATAGCAAGAACAGACACCATAAAAATGTTTTGTTTTTCCTTTTTCAGATCTCAAACCTATCCTCAATATTACCAATTCTCCATGTAATTCTGTTCCTCCAGGAGAAATCGCATCTCTGCTCTCTCATTCATGTGTTCCCTGAACACCTTTTCTGTTCTGCGTGTACCTTAGATTTTCTGTTCCACTCTTCCTATAAGCCGTGGTGCCAGGATCTATTAGATTTTACTATTTATTTTTCTAGACATGAGTAATTTATGTTTTAAAGAAATATTTCACTTCTTTTTTTAAGGATGCAGGTGGTGACGATATGTAGATTATACCTCCTTTTGTTTTCTATGATTTTTGGAACATGAGTGGAGACATTTTGCTTCAGGTACCTCACTTTCAATGAAACACAAAAAGAACCAAATTTATTTTAAAAAATAAATAAACAGACAAACAAAATAGCTTGATAAATGGTGAGAATGATTGCAGAGGAAGAGCACATATATATTAGACTGATGGCACAAATTAAAAATATCATGAATAAAAATAAATACTATAATCATTACAAAGAGAATAAAAGACTCTATTGATGAATAAAGGACTCTGTTCATCAATAACTATAGGATGATAAGTACATATGTGAAATGGGAAAAATTCTAAACACAAAAGACCATTTATACAATTAACAAATATTAAAATAGAAAATTGGAATTGTTTTCTGTCAGTTTGAATTTATAACTTAAAATATTAAAAACAGACATGCCACAATTATAATTTGTACTGAGTTCTACTAAATTTAAGAAAGAAATTAAGTAATCCTATTTTTTAAATATAAGAATATAAATACAACTCTCTTCTTTCACACTCCTGGACTCACTTTCTACTTATGAAGTCAGCATTTCTTTCTCCTAGTTGTTTTTTATTATTTTTTCTATAACAGGTATTGGCTATTTTTCCTATCACGGAAAATGTCTTTCTGTCTTTCTACATATGGTTAGATTCTTCTCATCAATTTTAGGGCCAGTGTTTCTTTAGATGATACAGAATAGAGGAAGGAAAGATAATTGCAAAGAACTAATAATTTTTATTATCTGACATTTTAGATAACTTTGAGAATTGGATGTGAGCGATAGAGAATTCTTTACTGCAATTACAACAGCATCTAACTCGTGATAAAACCTACAGAGGAAAGATCCTTCTCTTCAATATAAACCATGAACAATCAGCTGCAGGATACTAAAGTTTCCACTGTCTCATTTTGACATTCCTTTAGCTTAACTTATTAATGTTTCTCCAAAGGATTGAATTTAAATCACCACTGGGCATACAATTCAAGAGTAACTCTATAGTTCTCCTTCTTGATTAGGTTCTCAGAATAGTATTTAAGCTTTTATTTTCTTTCATTTTGTAAAAGAAAAAAAAATAAAGCATAGACTAACTGGCTTCTTTGAGTTTCGATAAATGATTTGTTTCATCTGGGATTTGCAAATTATAAACCCCATTTGCAAAAGAACAATCTGATCATAGCTGTGCTGCTCTGCAGTTTAAATTAGAATTTTGGAAATCTGAGGATTTAAATTAAAGCTCATACCCAAGGTAACAGAAAACCCTCCACTCTACACTCATAGAGAGGGTAATTATATATGAGAACCTGAAATTAGAAGCTGAAATTAGAGCTATATTCATTCAGTCCCAAAGAACAGCTATTTTTTTAGACCTCATAATGAAATGATTCCAGGTAAGATAATATACACGTCAGGGCCATTCTGTGCCACATTTTCTCAGGTATTGGTTTTTTTTTTTTCTTTTTTTCTCCTCAAATATATTGAATCCCTTTAATTCTCTTTGTTGGTAAAAAATGTTTTAAACTATTTATAGAAGTGAAATATTTGACAAAGGTTTTTTTCTTGCATATAGAAAAAGAGGTAAAAGTGCCATGTTTAAATAAATCTTTTGGTTTTATTTAACATTTATAATAGCAAATTCAAATAAAATTAATCAATGGCTTTAGTTTTACTCATCACAGTGATAAGAAAAATAATACTTTTATTATAAAATAAATTAAATGTAGTTTATAATTTGTAACTTATTTTATAATAAAGAATATGGAGAAAATAGTCATAAAAATAATAACTAACATTTATCAAGCCCTTGTTTGTACCAGACATTGTGCTAAATAATCACAAATATTGTCTCATTAAATCTTGATACCAATCAACTGTTAACATCTGTAATATGGTAAGGTGCATTTCTTTTAACTATGTTGAGTTCTCAACATAGAAAAGAATCATTTATTAAAATAAAATCGGTTGACATATTTCTAATACGTTGATTTTGTGTTTTATATAACATTAGTTTTACACTAGAATATAAATATATAAATAATAATATATGTATAAAACTGAAGAAATGCAAATTACTAAATCGAATAAACCAATCAATTAGAACCAGATTTAGCAAGGCAACAATTGCTAAAACCTAACTTAATCTTGCAGAAATGATATTTTGGTGTTCTCAGTAGTGGTAAAACCTAATAACGATCTTTTATCCTGATGGAGCTGTCTTACCTGCCTCAAGTAATCCAGTAGTTTATTCAAGTTCACAAAGTCTCTAAAGGTTCACAGACACAACTTGTGTCTGTGAATTTCAAAAGAGTTCGCAGTAGCCCCCAAAAAGCTTCACAGAGTGGACAGTGGCACTCCATATGCTTTCTTAGATTACATAGCTGCAGTTCATCAAATTAGCTATATACAAACTTTGATGTTTCCTCCTTATAGACTTTATTTTAGCAGCTTTATTGCAGTAAAATTGACAGGATATGCAAAAAACGACACACCTTTATTACAATTTGATGAGGTTAGGCATTTGCATAAACCCATGAAGCCATCCTCACAATCAAAGTAATGAACATATCCATCATTTCCAAAAGCTTCCACCTGCCCCTTTGTTTATTTTTTCAGCTGCGGTAACTGCACTTGACATGAGGTTTGCCTTTTAAACACAATTTTAAGAGAACAATACAGCATTGTTAACTACAGACACGATGTTGCGCAACAGCTCTCTAGAATGTATTTATCTCGCGTAACTGAAACTTCACACCTGTTGGATAACAACATAGACTACAGAATTTTATAAAACTTCATTTTTTTTGGAATGAATCCCTTTATTATTTTATCATTCTTATAAGAAAGAAAAATGAAGGAGTGGGACTATATGAACTTTGGACTTATTTCTAAAACCCATCTCCTGATTTATAAGAAGAAAAATTGTATAGTAATCATATATAAGCTATAACTTCCATTTGGAATATGTTTCTTAATTTGTAATTGCAGGCCACTTTATTTCCTTTAAATTATAGAAAGAATTTGCCGATTAATCTCCCAATTAAAAACATAAAAAATGTCTTCTTAACACTGCATTAATATGAGAGTATAAATAGGTATGACCTTTCTGGAAGGCAATTTGGTAATGAGTATCAAAAGCCTTAAAAATGTGCAAGGAACAGTACTTCAGAAACATATCCTAAGGAAACAATTATATGAATAAAAAGATTCACAAAAATTTTATCGCAACGGTGTTTATAATAATAGTAATTGGAATTTTTTAATTGACCGACAACATGAAGTAATTTGAATAAATATAGTATAATACGATCTCATCATTTCAAAGCATAGAAAATCCAATAATATTGAGCAATTGAATTATAAAAGTATCAAATAGTATTAAGAATATAATCAGTTAAAACTATATATAGACACACATACACATACTCATATTAATCATCGTAGTAGTATTTCATGGGAAAAAACTGATATGAAATTAGTTGAATATAATAAGTATCCAAACCCCCCAAAAAATTAGAATAAAAAAAATTTTAAGGTGACTGTTCCAACTACTATTGAAAATAATTTTTAAAAAGAAATCATTAAAAATATATTAGATGCAATATGACATTAAGTTAAATGAATGAGCAAATCATTTTCAGTCACTCTGTGTTTTACATGGCAAATATTACCAGGTTTACTTTGGGAAGAAAAAAAAGTGGAAATGATTTGCATTTTTAATTCTTGCCTTTGGTTAATAACCACTTGAGTATATTAAAGAGATGTTCTTAGATATTGCCTTCTTACTGGCAGAGGGCACATTTACACAAACGGGAAGCCCTGTCTGTAAATCCATACTTAAAAATAGTTATGATCATGACATATTCCAAATGTTTAACAAAGATACCTTATTTAAAGTAATCTCTTTTGAAAATAAAAAGATAGATGCTAAATCATTTGATTATTAAAAGGAAATGTCTTTGTAGAAATCATATAGGTTAGTCTTGAATAATTGTTTAAACATTGCTCCCTGCATTAGAGCATTTGGTATTACTTATTCCAACTTGTTCTTTTTCTGTTTAGTTCACAGTGAAGTGCAGTGTCCAGAAGACTGCCCAAATGTTTCAGCACACTTACTTCTCATTAATTTTGCATGCCTAAATAAGCTTTGATATTCTCTTCTCACTACTTTTCCCAGTCTAGAATGATGAAATCTTGGCTTTTCAGTAGATATTTTATAGCCCATAAGCATTGAAATATACAAATACGTAATTAAATACCTATATACATACAACTAATAGATTTTCTTCTGCTATACAATAGTTTATATTCTACTCTTTCCACAATTATTAACTGCATGTGATAGGAAGACTGTCTCAGAGATCACCTCCTTGCGTGACAGCAGAAGAAGCTCCACTGACCCACTCCCCAGCAAAAGTGTTGAAAATGCTTATTTTTTTTAAATCTAAATTTTAAATTAAATTTCAAATTAAAACTTCTGCTTTACAAAAAACGAAAACAAAAACAAAAACAAAAAACACTGTCAGGAGAACAAGAAGACAAGCCAGAGACTGGGAAAAAATATTTGCAAAACATAAGTTACTGTTTTCCAAAATGTACAAAGAACTCTTAAAGCTCAAATATAGAAAAACAAACAAACTGACTTAAAAAATGAGAAAAGACCTAAACAAAGAATGGAAAAGAATACACACACACACACATTATATGTTATATGTATTATATATAAAATAGTAAACAAGTACATGGATTTTTTAATTCTAAAGTTGCATGTTACCTTGTTTTTATTATAAGGGTTTCTTCTGTAGCAAATCCAAAGACACAGACATGGACATTTATAGATTGTTGAATTGTGAATGTACATTTGGCCTGCCTCCTTCTCAATTAATCAATTAGTTTCTATGCTTTATGAGAGTTACTAAAGACAAGAGCAATATCATTTTCAAAGTCAAAGTCATTTAATTATTCTTAATTTGTCTAATTAAGTCAAAATGTCTTACCATCTGCTAAGATATTCATTATACAACCAAATCAAAGTACCCAAGATAGATCTATGGTGTCTCTCAAATTACAGTAATTTCAAATAAAAACGATTGTCATATTATTGCTAACCTGACACCCAAAATCAGCATATGTATTAACTAGTCTAAGCTTAATCATTAAACATTAAAGCAAAGTTTTTTTTTAATCAAACATAGGAGAAAGGAAACCAAAAAAATCAAGGTTATTGGAAATTAATTGAAATCAAGAAGATTGGAAGCAAGTAACTATATTGGAGTGATAGTGCATCGGCATAGAATTTCAAAACAAGATGAGCTAAAGTTCAAAGACAGGGAAAGACTACAATAAGTACAAGCTGATATGAATATTTCTCTTGTATTTATTTTTATGTTTTAAATTTAAATTAAATTTATTGTGGTGATGTTGGTTATTAAAATTATATAGATTTCAAGTGTACAATTCAATAATACATCATCTGTATATTGCATTGCTTGTTTGCCATCCCAAGTCAAATCTCCTTCTTTCACAGTATGTTTGACCCCGTTTACTTTCATCTGTGTCTCTCCATCCCCTTTTTCCTTCTGGTGACTATTAAATGGTTGTTTGTGTCCATGTTATCACTTCTCTTCTAGCTTCTATATTTTATGTGAGAATGATATTAGCTGACAATCATTTGTGGGCTTAGTACTCAGAGCTAAGCCTGATGGTCTACTTTTAAATATTAACAATTTCATAGAACTTCACCATCAATTAAGAACACACTAAGATTGTGATGAAGTAAGACAGTTTGTCTAAGCACAGAAAAAAAAAGCAATAAACATACTGTGCAAATTACAAAAAAACTCTGTCTCTGTCTCTCTCTCTGTCTCTCTCTCTGTCTCTCTCTGTGTCTCTCTGTCTCTCTGTCTCTCTCTCTCTCTCTCTCTCTCTCTCTCTCTCTCTCTCTCTCTCTCTCCCTCTCCCTCTCTCCTGGCTAACATGAGTGATTGCTGCTTTTTTACCAAGAACATTTTCACTCTCATGCTAGTCTGCTCTCCTTCTAGATAAGATTTAAGATATCAAATCACAGATTTACTCCTGCTTTCTAATATCGAACCAATCCCATTTCTTTGAATCCTCCCCCAAATCACCTAACAGAGATCCAAACTAAATGGGAGTCCTTTCTCATACCTTCTTATTAGACAGCCCACAGATGCCCATACTGTTGGCTTCGCTGCCCTGAGTGATACACAAAACTTTTCAATTTCAGTGACATCCTAGTGGTCTCGAATTAGAGTTCACTGACAAATAAAAATAACAATATCACAATTATTTGTTTATTCTTCTCTTAATAGTCATTTAGAGTAGTTCTACTTTTTTAATGTGCTTCTTTAAAAGTAAATTTATTGGAGTGACAATGATTAATAAAATTATACAGGTTTCAAGTGTACAATTCAATATACATCATCCATATATCACATTGTGTGTTCACCACCCCGAGTCAAATCTCCTTTCGTCACCACATAGTTACCCTTATCTAATTCACCCCCTCTTTTCCTCTGGTAACCACTAATCTGTTGTCTGTGTCTCAGAGCTTTTATTTGTTTGTCATGTTTGTTGTTTTCAGTTTTATATCTCAGATATGAGTGAAATCATATGGTTCTCAACTTTTTACATCTGACTTATTTCACTCAGCATAATTATTTCAAGGTTAGTTCTATTTTTGATAATATCCAAATTACAATAAATGTTATTGAAACTATCACTTTAAACATATGTAACTAAAAAAATATGTACTCAGAAATAATATTGGTAGGTTTTTGCATGTGTGTTATGATATTTTTTTTTCTCTGTCTCTATGCTTAATGATTTTACAATTGCCTTTACTTGATCTTCCATTTGAGAGTTTTAAAGCAATATGGAGAATTTGACCAATTATTTAATTTATAGTGGTTTCTGTACATTCTCACTTCTTTAGAGATTTCATTGTTTTAAAGCCAACATCTCAAGCCAAGTCGAACATCTCTCGTGTGTGTGTGTGTGTGTGTGTGTGCATGTGTTTACATGTTAAACTGTTTTTTCCATAATGGATTGGGATTTGTGATATATTCCAGTCACTTCCTGTAAACGGTGAGGATACATCTAGTGATTCATCATGTAGACTAAAGTTAGTATTCTTTTCTGGAAGATGCTGATCTATTCTTCATAGAGTGTCTTCTCTTACCTTCATTAACCACTTCTCAGATAGCTTACATGCCTCCTTTTCACATCTCCGAGTACTTAGTGCATACCTTCATTATGGTACCTATTCCAGTTCGGTTAATACCAAACTGTTTTTCAGTGGAACACTGTGTATATTTTCTGTTGTCCTCTCTGTGCAGAGTACAGAAGACTGTGGGACTGGGATTATGAATGAAAGAACCAAGAGACTGTCTTGAATATTTTGGTAGGGACGACAGTAAACCAAATACAGGAAACTGTGTGTTGGCAAAGAAAAAGATAGCAGTCACCATGAATGCAAAATTTGGAGTGACTAGAGAGAAGTGGAACAACAAGTACAGAAAGGTGAAAAGTAAACATGAACTGGAAGCCATGTAATAAGAGCAAGGAAGTTAGTTAGAGAGAGGGAAGAGAAAGTTACAATATTTCTAAGCGTACCAACATACTTATAGGCTCTCTTTGATAAATTTCTTGGTACTGCGAATGATCAAAAAGCTCCTTACAGCTCAAGTGTCACTTGGGTAAATTTGTAAATAAATACATGTTATTTCTATAATGTAAAGGAATATAATTTAAATTTTAAAAACTTGTTTAATTAACTATTGATGTATCTTATTTATTTAAGGATGGTGCTTATCAATTTGTTCCATATCTCTACTAAGAGGCCTATTTGACAATGAAAAGTGAAATAAAATAAATATTTGTAGCATAAAGTTCAAAGTTTAGGAAATGAGATAATAAATAGCACAGGCAAATTATTAATATGCTATTTCTCAAATATTAGTGAAACTATGACTAAAGAAAACCTACTCAGTGGGCTTCCTATAAACTTTGTAGCCTAATCAACTCATATTAACATAAATGTATTCAGAATAGTCTTCTTGAAACATGCCGCAACTGAGATAGAAAGTAAATTTTTAGTTACTTGATTAGAAAAGTTTAAGTAAGCTAGTGTATTTGAGTAGAACAGACAATAATAATATTAAAAAAATCATTTACATGGGAGGAACATGCTGAATGCTGCTTTTCCTTCTTAATCCTTGGAAATAAGCTTGAATGGTACTGAGTTGCTTGCTACAGAAAATTAGATGGATTTTCATTTCTTAAAAAAAAAATAGTGTGTATCAGGACATGTGGAGGGAGCTGTTGTACACACTGGAATGGGTTTCTTCAGCCAGTAATAATTTCTCAAAACTAGTAATTTTCAGGCACAGACTGGCCATGCTGTGACATTTAAGAAGTGAGTTTTTACCTTTTCCTTATAAGCCAGGGAGCAAATACATATTATTATTTCATATGTATATAGATTGACCATATTAATGAATTAAAGACTAAAAGTGGACATCAAAATCAAGCCTATAAAATCAAAGCGATCAAAACATAAATGCATTTTCTGAGCTACTCTAGGAAAAGCACTAAATAATATTTCTCAGTATAATTTAAATCCTGTGCCTCTTTGTCATAAAGAAAGAATGCTGTAGTGTTCTTTAAGATAAAAAGTTATTTTCATTACAGTTAATATGTATATGATATCTTAATCTATTGATCCATGTTATATAGTATGAAATAT
This sequence comes from Macroglossus sobrinus, assembly GCA_004027375.1. NCBI lineage: Eukaryota > Metazoa > Chordata > Mammalia > Chiroptera > Pteropodidae > Macroglossus > Macroglossus sobrinus. Next base: position 374,434 of record PVKZ01001039.1, on the reverse strand, counting down.
CTATTATATATTTAATATAATACTATACAATATAATATGATATAATATAATATATAATATAACATAATATAATATAATATAATATAATATAATATAATATAATATAATAATCTAAATAATATAATACCTCCTTGGGGCATCATGTAAGTGATAAAACCTAAAACACTTGTGAAAGAATCATGTTGTCAATTTTGAAAATTTGTAAGGACTTACTATCATTCTGTAACACTTTAGTGTAAACTGAAGTCTTAATTATTCGATTTGAATAAATTGTAGGTGAGACGTCAAATATTTTCTGTGAGGTTAATTGAGCATCCTTCCCTAAAGAATATCTGGAGATTCAGTATTGTAATAGTGTTAGTAACATAGTTCTGAGAATGAACAATAGGTTGCTTTATTAATACCTGCATAAACCTAAACTTCTTTGCTATCTTTATTATTTTGTCAAATACTGATATTCTTCGAATAGCAGCCCATTTTTTCTAAAATGTGTTTTCATAACAAAAATGTTAATCTTCTAACTAAGAAGTTTCCCTTAATTAAATTTCAAAAGAAAACAAATAGAAGGTTAAACATCTGCCAACTTTTCATGAATTGCGTGGAAAATGTTTTCTTACCCCAATAATAGATCTGAATTCTCTGGACCTAGCAATTAAAAATAGACACCTCTGTGAAAAGCAAAATTCTATAAATAAACAGGGTTATATTAAATCTCATGCCCTCCTGCCAACTTCACCTAAGATAGTGCATGTGTAAATATGGGAACTATCAGAAAGTAAAAAATGTGCCCCTTCATCTTCACATTCACTGTTTTGCTGAGACCAATTCCGAGGAAGGGAGCAGGGAGAGTGCGGAGTTGAGAATATATCACAGCCCTCACAATTTCTCTTTAACGATGCCTCCCTGGGGTACCGTGTTGAAAGAATAAATACAAAGGAGGATAAAATGTAAAAGAGAATAGAATTAATTTGTTTTGAAATGTGCTAGATCAAGATAGAAGATAGCAAATTAAAATAGGTACACAAATAGTGAACCATAAATCACAGTTCTATGTACTCTGACAGTATACATATCACATTATTCTTCAAGATATAATATAACAAATACCACAGTATAAATGGCATCTCACCAGTGAATATATCGCCACTAATTCCTCTTCACTTGAAATACCTCTGCTTCTGTTGATAGTCAAAAACTGAGATTTGAAACGAAATGCACTGTATTCTACCCCCAAGAAACTTGGTTAACAGTGTAAATACAAAGACTCTTATAGGTTAAAAGAAAATTGACTGAAAACTATAGGTCATGCTAAAACTTATTTAAAAAAAAAGTCAAAACAAAGACTTTTGCTTCTGAAAATGTATCTGGTCCCTGGTACTCCATCTTGACGCAGAACATAAATGGCAATGTGCCCTGTTAATGAAGTTGCTGGTACATACTCATCCCCTTATAATGCTGTGGGAGTGCAAACCATCACATCTGTAAGGAGGGCATATTGGTTACATTATAATTACAATTTAAATATTAAAATTACAAATAGATTCACTTTTTGACTCAACTGAGAAATATCCTATGTCTATACATTTCTCATTAAGGTCATTCATTGCACTTGTTTGTAACAGCAAAAACAAGTTAAAATAATCTAAGTGTTTTTCAGCAAGGGAATGTTGAAATAAATTACAGTGTGACAGTATTATAACATGCTGCTCTAATCATTGAGGAAGCTCTCTGCGTACTTATATGAAAATGGACACCAAAGTATATTAAGTAAGAAAGCAAAGAGCAGAAGAGTAAATATGTAGTATAGTACTTTGTGTATAAAAAATAGAGGATAAGTATACATTTACCGATTGAAGAATTTTTGTTAATATACTCTGGAATGACAGTTAAGAAATAAATACAGTTATTTATCTGTGAGAATTGTGGAGCACAGGGAGAGAAGTGAGAATTTCACTGGATGATTTAATCACATGAGTGTATTATTCATAAAAAAATGTTAAATAAAAAAAAAATAAGCAACGAACATCAAAAATTAAAACAGCAATTCCATTCTGATGCAAATAGATTCATTCACATTCAGTGGGATCCTAACCATTCTCCTGCTTTGTCTGGTTGTTCAAAACCCATTATTTTGTCTTTCCATTCATTTTCTTGCTATTTTCATCTTTGGAAAAGTTAATTATCTCATGCAACACAAAGAAAAAATAAAACAAAACTTTAAGTCATGTTGACCCATGTAATGAATAAGACAAGACTATATCACAGTATCACGAAATTTCCAGAAAATAATGTAGAAAAGAGCTGGTGGAAAACTCTTGCAAAAAATTGAAAGGTCAAAAATGAAGAGGCTTACCTTTGAAAATGGTTAGAATGACAAGATTTTTACACCTGGAGGTTTTTTTTTTTTCTCATTGTTTTGTTGTTGGGGAAAATGAAATAGTTAATGTACAAAGACAGATTTGTGAATGCCTCTGAGCATGAGCAAAATGAACTTAGTTTTAAACTTTGTCTTTGAAATAGTTATTTTAATCATATGTAAACTTGTTTGAAGTAGAATGATTTAACCATTACTTGCATTAATATAAAATTAATGTTAAGCTTTTCACATGACATAGTTTATGTAGTTTTGAAACATTTACAGATTTTCTAAGTCATGTCAATTCAGGGATTATAATCACTTGTGGACAGTACAGTGATGAGCAGGACAATATACTTGTTCCCTTTCTCATTGAAAAAAATATATAAAATATTCAAGTGGAAAATTTTCATTCCTAAAACCTAACAATTCATTTGTCAATAGGTCTCTGGACTTCAATTAAGAAAAGTGCCCATGACTAATGAGTAAATTAGGCATTTTTACATTTTACTTAATTTCATTAATACGGCTTCAACATATGGAAGTAGGTATTTTTAACCTCATTTAACACACATTAAAACCAATTCAACGAAAGATAAATAATTCAATTGCACGTCTAACACAAAGTATATTAACTAAAATATAAACTGAGTGGTATCCTACCCATTCACCATCACAGAGCTTTCCTCGTTAGTCACATGGTATGCTGCCCCAATCGAAATACTCAGTGACATTATCAAGTCTGCGTTTGCTCTGGAGTTTGAATCATCAGCATCCAGTTTGCCCAAATGTGAGAATAGTTGGCTTCGATGTTTTTGCAAGTGTGTTTTGTTTCAGATCTAGAATTGCATATAAGAACGATAGTTGACTTGGAAAACTTCTTATCTTCATGAAATAAAAATAATCCTTTCCCAGCTACATCAATTAGTCTGTTGGACAAACATTGCCCTGTTACTAGGTCTTTGGTTATGTTTTACGCACATAACATAATTTGGTTACATGCATATGAGAATATCCTTGTAAGAAGCTATAGAAAATAGGTGAGTGAGAAACAAAAGTGCATTTAAGTTTAAGCATGTCACTTAAACTTAGGTTTACAAAATTATTAAAAATATTGAGAAGAAAAAAATACATTTTTTCTGAGTATATGTACTGATTTGTGTATTCAAGAGAAGAATTCTTTCTTATCAACTCTTGGTGCCATCACTAAATTGGAGTGAAAAGATAAACTTTAAAGGCTACTCCAGTCTGAAAGGAATGTTTAATGTTTTGTTAAAATATTGTGGTATCAGTGATTCTGTGCAACATGTAAGATATCCAGTGCCAACATCGACCAAGCATTATTACTTTCATCCAAAGGAAAACAGAGTTTTAACATGCTCCCCACTGCTACAGTAGAGCAGAATTTTAATTAGGCAGAATATTGTGGCTACTTGTTCAAGGAGCACAATTCATATTAGAAACATTTACAGATGCTATGATAACATAAATAGGATGAGAAAGCATTCCTTATTAATAAGTAACTAATTGTTAAAATTTATTCCAAGCGAATTAGAGCAAAGAAATCCTCTTGAGTGTATCATTTTAAAGACTAAGTAGTTAAAAGCAAGTTTAATATCTTTATATGGACACATAAGAATTTCCTGATAATATTAGCAGAAAGATTTAACCAGTCTTTCCAGGCAGAAGGAAACATGAAAGGATGGCATGGTGCATGCAGAAAATGATCAGAAGAGCAAAATTCTCTTGAATCAAAGAAAGAAAGAGGAGATAGCTATGGGACAACAGCAAAGACAATTACTGAGATAAGGGTTTTCATCATATCCAAAATGGTATTTTAGTGTGCATAATTATACTAGTTGAAAAATTTATAATTCTTATTTGAAACTGTATGTGATTTTTGTTAAATTATTTTTTTGGTAGTTTTTACAAATCAGTGACTAAGATAATTCTTTGAGGTTGATTGTTGTCTGGGTCAGTATTTCTAGACATAAAGAGCCTTGATCTGGTAAGAAAATACAGTACAAAGTATTGCTTCTGTCTATAAGTGTATGTTGGTCCATGTCTAGGCTCCCTTCAGTCTTATCAGATATACATAGATTGATTTGCATTTATAATGATCCAACTCAGTCTTACAATATATTTCATATATTTCATCTCGTGAAAATTTAGAAGTGATAAAGTGTTCTTTTTTTAATCCTTTTTCTCTCCTAAACTTAATTATACTCTTGTGTTCAGAAAAAGTATAGATAAATGCGTTTTGCATTGCTACCAGTATTTGATAAGTAAATCTTTTGCCTATTATCATATGATTCTAATGAGTACCTCATAACCTTGTCCCTGTTTACTACAGAGTTTTAGGGCAAAGTTGTTGTTTAGTTACTTTTAACTTCACCGATGGACACAGAAAGATAAAAGTCCTTTTCTATCAGGCAGTATTTTTGCATGGAAAATAAAACTCATAAAATAGCCTGGGTTTCAGAGGTATAATGTAACCTTATTTTTCATAGAGATGTAACAATAAATAAATCTACACATGTTTTTGAAAAAAATAATTGAAGTGATATATGATAATGAGATTTGGGGTTTTTAGTATACATTCCACAGATTTAAACAGAAATAGCCATCATATGCATGGTACTTATGAGAATATAATATCAATAAAAAAAGAAAGGTAGCAGAATACATTTATATTTTCCTTTTTTAGCCTATGGCAGAAAATACTTTTAAAATAATTTACTGCTCCTTTAAAAAATTTATCTTGGATAAGCAATTTTTGGACATACACGTTATTTGGTTTGTTTTCTGGTATGCTGTGGTAGTACCTCAGTCCCTTATTTTTTCTCAGAACGATGGTTTTCTCAATTCTTTAAATACATAACTTAGTGGAGAGTTCATTAATCATGAGCAAATGTTAGAGAAAAATATATGATCACTTTGCCTCTTATGTGTTATAGTCATTACAATTCATATTATCTTCAAATACTCCATCCACGAGTTTCATTTTAAAGTGTAATTATGGTCAGAACAGCGACAATGTCAGAACATGACATCTATAGTCTATATTTATTCTCCAATACCGACATCCCTAGTTATTTTTTTCTCATTTTACAAGTCAAAATAATATTTTCTTTCTTTGAGAATAGCAGTTTCAACTGTTGTATAAATATCACACTTTCTTTCACTTTATCTCTTTGAGTGTTTGAATGGGTGACTCATTTCTTTATATAGTACTAGGAAAAAGACCGAAAATCATGGAAATGGCTTGAATAAGAAAATAATAACTAACGCATTGTCCATGCTTAAAATAGGTTAAACTCCTACTATTGGTGATATAATAAAGTATTTAAAAATAAAAAAATGATATAATAAGAAAGATTATTTACGAATAACATTTATTTAAACACCTATAACTGGTATGCACATTTAACACCTAATATATACCTGTAGAGTGATGGATTACCCAAAAAGTGCATGGCCATTATCATTTTGGAAGCAATGGAGTGAATGGTTTAATATTAATTTTACCATTTAACTAGAATCTTACCACTACAAAGACAAAATTGCCCTTCCCTCGGCAGGTCTATTTTTGTGTTAAATCTTCTTTTTTTTTTCTTCTCCATCCAAACATAACATTATCTTCTCCACAGAGAAGAAACACGTTTATGATCATTAGTAAAATCAATTATGCCACTGACTATCTTCATTTTTATATTGAAAGAGTGAGATATAATTTGTTGGCCCATAGCAGCCCAAACAAAAATACTTTAGTATATCAAGTGATGGCCTCTCATCTCTATGAACCAGGACAGTGATAAAGAAGGGTCGATTGCATACTTTAAATGTGGCTGTACCATCTGCTCACTGCGCCCTTGGCAAACAGCCCGACTTTAATCAACCTCTTTTCTCAACTACAGAGTGAGGAGGTTATAATAATGTAACTTCATGCGATTGTTGTGAAAATCTGGTGGGGAAATAAGCCGAGTAAGTGACTCCTAGGCGTACACCGATTGTTCTGTCCCTCTGTACGGCTGGCCCAGACTCTGTGTCTTCTTAGACTCCTGGATTTCAGTGAAGTTATCTAAGACGGTCTCCACTAAGGTTGCTCTGTCAGATCTTCTGTTTTATTTTGTCACAGTTAGGAGCAAGAGCATTGTGTTTCTATGTAATATTCTTTAGGGAAGGGAAGGGGCTTAGCTCCACCCCTTACTGATGAGTCCTGACGCCCTTGCAGCATCTTTGTCTCCAGCTGAGACACAGTCCCGTGTCACAGGGAGAGCAAGATGGAAAACTGCTTAGCTTCTACCTTCCAAGTCTTGGCACCATCCCTTGGCTCCCACACCTCCGAGAGACCACGGCCGACGGCTGCCATTTTCAGCTGAGTAGCTCCGGTAAATCCAGTAATAATCCCACCCAGTGCACCTCTGGGTGCTCCACTCACCTGCAGGTTCTTCCACCCAACTCCAGCATCTGCATCGTTCACAGGAGAAACTCAAATGAGTCATAGGTACTCTCTTGGATGTCCTCAAATTTCTGTATTCTCTTTGTTTCCTTCCCATACTGAGAGAGGACGGTTTCCAATGACATGACCATTTTTTAACCATTTTTCTGGTAGCTTTGTCAAACTGAGGCTTTTTTATGTTTTTGAGTTATAATCTTTCTCCCTCCTTTCCCCACTCACACTCATAAACACACAAAATACATACAAGATGCAGACAGAGTACGGTAGATATCAGTCTTACACATTTCCAATTCGAAACTAGTCTTCCTTCTTCTCTCCTCGATGACTCTAGTTACTTGCTTCAGTGTTTTAGTTTACTTTACCAACTGTTACCTCCTATTCATCTCATCCGCCAGATTGGTGCATTGAAAATATCTTCATATGCCTCAGTGACTCATTATGTACTCTCCACCACTTCTGTTCATCACTTCTTCACCACTTCTCGTTCCATTATATATGTATAATATATATTTAATTACATAAACTGTAAATTTATATAAATATATATACTGCAAATTTAGTCTTTTCTAGAAGAAAGGAGAGCTGGGACTTTTCCTTGCTATATTGCCAGAGAGTCTGGGACACTCATTAAATGTTTACTAAATCCATTAGTGATTATTATATCTTCTGTTCTCTTACCACTAAGTATTATCCAAATTCCTGTCAAAGATCAATCCTTCTCTTGATATACCATCTGGCCTACTCAAGAACATTTCTATTACAAATATTCTGTTTCTTCTTTATGATTCATGTTTTCACCTCTGCTCTATCATTTTCCTTAGCATGTGAATGCTATTTGTTTTACATCAAACAAATAAAATTCCAGTATTCCTTTCTTCTAATATTTTTTTCTCCATTCTTTCATAATATTTCTCTCCCTTAAAGAGTAAATAATACTTGCTACCTCTTCTGCTTCTTCTTCAATTTATTTCAGTTGGACATTGTGTTCCCATGCTCTACAAAAGCAATTCTTCTCAGATTCACCAAATCCTTGATCTTGGCTAAAATAGTTTTTAGTTATCTTCCTTCATGTGGCCTGAACTTTCAACAACACTTATCTTGGTGGGGCATTTTTCCCCATTAAGACTTATTTATTTTCCTTTTTTTTTCTAAGTTGCTGTGAAAACTTAATTTTTTTCCTGCTCTATCTAGAGTAACAAGGCAGGTTCAATGCCAGATATTTTAGCCAATCAACACTTACCTTAGGTGATCAGAAAAAGTCTCATAACTGTGCTGTCATATATATCCTAATGACTCATAAGTCTAAATCTCCATCTTCTATTCAATCTGTGGGCTCCTACACATATGAAACTGTCTGTTCAGCATTTTCACTTAGAAGTCTAACTACATCTCAAAAATAATTCACCCTAAAATTATGTCTTAGTTTCTGCTGTAATCTGCTCCTTTTTTATTGGCATAAATGACAAAATCATCATTCATTTCACTGAAACTTTCAACATTAAAACATAGAAGATACTATTTATTGCTCTATTTTCTCCATGATCTTGGTCTAGACTATAAGCAATTTCTTTTGGTTCAACCTCAAAATGTTTTTTCCAATTTTAATTACACTTCACCATCTCTACTTTACAACCTCTTTCAAGCCACCATCATGTCTTGAATGGAATATACTGTGTTTCTAATCAGCCTTTGCATTTTTTTCTTTGGGCACAGTAGCCACAGGGGTCCTTCGCTTATGTAATAAATAACATCATAGGAATGTCCCACTTATTATCCTCTGCCAGTTTGACTGCAGGCAAATCCAAACTTATCATGTCCTATAAGACACTTTCCAAGTTGTCCTGTTCTCTACCCTCTGACCTCTTCTCCAATTGCATTTTCTCTGCCTCACAAGGATCCTGATACCGTATCCTGACTTTTGGTTTATTTGCCTGTTTTGGGGTTTTATATAAGATTTGAATATATTTTCCCAGAGCTTTTTTATTATATGCTGTTTCTTATGATCTTTGTCTGGCTGATGCTTTTTTAGTATTCACAGTATAGTTCAACTTTCATGTCTTCAGAGATTCCATTCCTACCTAAATTATTCGCTGTCTTAATATCTCAATATTTTTAAAGCATCCATCATAATGCGTCACTATCTTTTTTGTATCTATCAATCTTTGTCATGACATATATTTAGGTATTTTTTTCTCTCTCTCTTTCTCTAGCATATAAGCATTATTTCTAAGATCTCAGCCAGCGAGCCTCTTTTCTTGTGAACTACTAAACTATCAGGGCTTTAAAAGAATCTCCCATTTTTTGGGTGTTCAGTGTGTATATTTAATATATTCCACCATGCACTGGTAATAAAATGTTAAACAAGAGAATGGCAGTGCCAACCTCTGAGGAATTTACAGTTTAGCAGAAGAGAAAGACAATTAAATATGCAATTACAATTAAGAGCCTTAAATTAATTATAAAATAAGTATTAATTGTAATAGAAGTACATCTTAAGGACAATAAGGGAAATCGTATTTTCAGGAAGGTTTCACCCAAGTGAGACTGTGGTGGAAGGCTGACGTGTCTGACAAAGTTTATTCATATTGAAAACACAGTATGTTCAAAAAGTCCACAAGACAAGAAGGTGGACAATTCCTCCAAGAGAGGAGAGTTTCATGTGGCGTACACAATAGTTCGACATGGTAGAAGATGAAGCTATTTAAGGGAGGATGTGTCAAACCAAGTTTAAGATTAATTGTAAGCAGAAATAACTTTAAGCATGGCTGCATCATAATTACATTTATACTGTAGACTAATTATTCTGACTGGAAATAGAAAATTTATTCTGAGTAAAGCAGGTCATGAAACAAAGATTCGGTTAAAGAACTGTTGGTAAATACATAAGACAATGACTTCTCATTAGTATGTACTTTATTTTTTTTTCTTTTTAGTTAAAAAGCATTTTATTATCGATATAGTTCTTGTTTTTCTTTAGAGTATGAGATTTCTAAATGCTTTTCAGGTAATTAAATGTATATTTGTCCCATTATTTTTAGTTGCCACACAATATTTCACTGGCTTATATTTTTTTATTATTATTATTTTGGTAAGAACACTTAACATAAAATATATCTTTTTAAGAAAACTTTAGGTACACATTACACTATTTATTTAGTTTTTCTTTGATTCTCTTCTTCAGAGTTTATAGTTTTCATCATAAATTGTGTACATAACTTTTAGACTATTCCTAAGAATTAAGATGCGAACAAGTTTAGAATTAAGACATCATTTTCTATGGGTACAATGTTGTACAGCAAATCTCTAGAACTTACTGATCTTGCATAATTGAAACTTTATGCCCTTTGATTTTTAAATAACAATATTTCTCCCTTCCCCAACTCCTGCCAACCACAATTCTCCTGTCTGTTTGACTATTTTAGATACTTCATATAAGTGGAATTGTACAATATTTGTCCTTCTACGACTGGCTTATTTCATTTAACATAATGTCTCCCAGGTAATTCAAATTATCATATGTTGAAAGATTCTTTAATAAAGCTGAATAATATTTCATTTTATGTATATACCATTTTTTTAATCCATCCGTCAGTTTATGGATACTAAGGTTGTTTCCGTATCTTGGCTATTGTGAACAATCCTGCAATAAATATGGGAGTCCATGTATATCTTCAAGATCCTAATTTTAATTTTAATTATTATGGATATATACCCAGAAGAAGTATTGCTTTTTATGGTTTATTTCTTTGACAAAGTTCTGTACTAATGTGGTTTTGTTCCTGGGCTCTCGATTCTGTTCCATTGAACTATTTGTCTATCCTTTCACTGTCTACATTAGTGTAGCTTTATAATAAGTCTTAAAATCAGCTAAATCCTCCACCTTTATCCCCCTCCTTCAATATTGTGTTGGCTATTCTGGGGTTTTGCCCCTTCACATAAATTTCAGAATTATTTCTTTGCATATCCACAAAGTGATTTGCTTTGAATTTTATTGGGATTGCATTGTCTTTACAAATCAAGTTAGAGGAATTGGCATCATGATAGATTGAGTCTTCCTGTTCATAGACATGGATGCTATCTCCATATACTTAGTTTTTCTTTGATTCTGTTCTTCAGAGTTTATAGTTTTTCTCATATAAATATTATACTTTTTTTAGAATATTCCTGAGAATTAAGATGTGAAGAAGTTTAGAGTTAAGGCATCATCCCGTGTGATGTAGCATTTCAGTCAGTCTTCTCATTCCTTTTTTTAGTCCGTTTGGTACATCCCATGGTCCAAAAATGTGTTTATTTCATTAAAATTTTCAAACTAGCAAAATTTTTTGACAGTATTCTAGTAATTTATTTCTATTTTTGTATTTATGTATTTTTCTATCTATAATATTATTCTTTACATTCATTTGCTCAATTCTTTTTAGACTTTGTATCTTCTCCTCAAGCCATTCTCTACATTACAGTCTGAGAAATGTTTAAACACATACATCTGATTATTTTATTTGATTTATTAATATCCTTTGATGTTTTACTAATATACTTAGAGTAAAGAGCTTTTATATCACTTTCAACACTTTTAATATATGGCCCTCACTGTCCATAATTTAGCAACTCCTTATAGAAATATGTTCACCTGAAAATAGAGTTTATGATCTCTGGAAATACAAAGAAATAGAGGCTTTACAAGGTTTCTGGTTTGTAATTCCTGATGTAGCACAGATAATAGTTTGTATTGTGCTGGGGGTATTTGGGCCAGGAGATATTTCTTTTGATATTGTTTTTTAGACCATTAATGTATTTTCAAAAATATGTGATTTTAAAAACTTTCAAAAAAGAGGAAAAATACAAATTCTTCAATTCAAAAATATAAATTAGTAGTATTCGTAAGAAAAAGGCTTTTACAGATGAATGTTAAATAACATATCTATTTTTTCGTTATTTCAATCAGATGAAAAGTAATCAACACAATTACTCTTTATTCATCTCTTCAGCCTAGAACCAGCATAGCACAGAACTAGTAGCTATACCTACATCTACTAGGGCTTTATTTTTTTAAAGAACAATTTTTCATAAGTATGGTTTCAGAGGCCATCTTTAGAGACCACTCATTAATATAAATTTTGAGGTAAATTTTAAAACTGTGTTACTGTGATCAGTATTGATAAAACACCTAAAAGATCATTTTAAATACCTACTATTAAAATTGCATGTTGTGATAATCTGTATAAAATACAGATTTTTGATCTTATAAATTTATTTGACACATTCTAAATTAAAATAATAATACCCATTTTTAGAATTATGGTGACATCTAAGAGGAAAACATTGGCAAGGTGACAGTGATATAATTGATGTAGAGTATATCGTAAATGATTGATAGGTGATTTCACCTAAGCCATCGCAGTGATAAAGAAGTTCTGTGTTTCAAGAACTACTTATTAATGATCAGACATAAGTCATGTACACAGGTTCTTTGAAATTTAGAATTATTAACATAGCAATATGAATTGACTCTTGTGGAGATGAAAGACAATTGCATACTGTTTTTTTTTTCATTTCCCATTGAAGTGAGGTTAGCCAACTAGCTCTCTCCTAGTATAATACGAACTGACTTACAGTTTAAAACATGTAATTTAAATACATTTTCTGATAAACTAAATCATCGCTTCCTAGTGTGTTATATAAATAAATATTTTATATAGTTATATATGTAAATAGGCGTGTGTGTGTGTGTGTATCCTGGACCTATATCTTTTTTACTCTTACCTCAAATAATAATCTACCATCCATCTCTCTCTCTCTCTCTCTCTCTCTCTCTCTTGCTCTTTCTCTCTCTCTCTCTCTCTGCACATGAGTGTTCTTGTTTATTCCATTCCCATTTCCTACAAATTTCACATGAAGCTACTAACATAATTGTTTCTATGATCAGAGCACAGACTTCTTAAAGCCTAGAAGATAATGTTAGAAACCAAGAAATAATGTTTCAGAGAGTTATGTGCAGTCCCAGTATCATCTGTATTAGAGTTTTCACAATAATCATCCAGATCACAATCGGATAAACCTAAAAAACGGCATCACCACATTATTCACAAGGGTTATTTGATTAGAAGTAATTGAAAATACCTTTGGAAGGTTCCAGAAGCATGGATGAACATGGCTGATTGCAGTCAATATGATCAAAAAGCGGGTAACTACTTTATTGAAAGACTGGAGATTTTAAAGTTATCTCTCAATTGGCCTTTGGCAATGAATTTTTATACAAGACTCCAAAAGGTCAGGCAACAAAATAAACAAGTAAAATTACATCAAACTAAAGACTTTCTGCACAGCAAAAGAAACAAATAAAGTGAAAAATCAAATCTACAGAATGGATGAAAATATTGGTAAAACATATTTGATAAAGGGTTAATATCCAAAATATGTAAAGAGCTCATGCAACTCTCATTTATTGCTGGTGAGAATGTAAAATGACACAGCCACTTGGGAAGACAGTCCCGTGGTTTCTTACAAAACTAAATATACTCTTAACTATATGATCCAAAAATCATGCTTTTTTGTTATTTATCCAAAGAAGATGAAAACTTATGTCCACATAGAAACCTGCACATGGATGTTTATAGCAGCTTTATTCATAACTGCCAAAACTTGGAAGTGCCCAAGATGTCCTTCAGGAGGCAAAGGAATAAATAAACTCTGGTAGCCCAGACAATGGGGCATCATTTGGCACTAAAAAGTAATGAGCTATCAAGCCACAATAGGGCATGAAAGCACTTAAATGCATTATTGCTAAGTGAACGAAATGAATCTGAAAAGTCTACATACTATATGATTTCAACTAAATGATATTCTGAAAAAGGCAAAATGTACAAGACAGTGAAAAGGTGGAATGTATAGGATGTAGCGTAGAGGATTTTTAGGGCAGCGAGACAATTCTGTGTGATATTATTATAATGGTGGATGTATGCAATTGCATGTTTTTCAAAGTTCATGGGTAATATGACATTTCATACAAGATTGTTTAACATCAAGAGTGAGCCATGATGTACACTGTGGACTTAGGGTGATAATGATGCGTCAATATACGTTCATCAACTGTAACAGATGTACCACTCTAGAGAAGGACATTGACAATGGGGGAGGCTATGTATGTGTGGTTTAGGGATTATATAGAAAATCTCTGTTCCCAACTCTCAATTAAACTGTGATCCTAAAATTGCTCTAAAAAAGTAAAGTTCTGAAAAAAATGTGGCAGAAGTGATGCTGCATGACTTCCAAAGTTACATCATAAGAGGTTATAGGGCTCCTGCCTGGCCTTTTCTGTCTTAGAGCACTTGCTTTTGAATACGGGCATCATTCTGTAAGGAAACCAAACTAGCTCTTGAGGGGATCCCACAATCAGGAGATACCTAAAAAACAAATTGAGGTCCCAGTTTGACAGCCAGTCAAGCGAGTGCATGGACCTTCAGGTAATTTCACCATCCAGCCCTCGATTCTTCAGCCTGAGGTCATAGAAATCTCAGAGCTTCTATAAGGAATTGCCACTCTTTTTCTCAATGTTCTGATTGATAGGATGTTCGATAACAGTAAGTTTTGGAATAAACTGTTTCAATGCTTCCACTATCACATCTTTGTACTGAGCATTATTACTTTTCTAATTTTCCACTTTAAATTTCATTGTCTAACTTCAATAATATTGCCTTGCAACGAGCCTCAGCATGTGTGTCACTTTCTTGCCTCGTTGTAAGTAGCTGGATTCAACCTTCTGACTACCGTATATCTGCACTTATTAGGATGATCACGTCTGGAAACAAAAAATAACTAATAAAACTCAACCATGCTTGCTAGTTTTATCTTTAAATCATGACCACCAAGTCCAGTAGACCTTTAATATTTGTTCGGATCATTTAAAAAAGAAGTCATTTTACCTCATGTCACATCTAATAAATAACATTGATGTCTTGGATTCTATCTAACACAGTTAATATTACAACTTATGTTTAGATCTTATGTGAATTTGCTGTTTTTCAGGAAGTGGTAATTTTTGATCCATTCTTTTACATAACATTTTTTGTGAAAATTAAATTTAATTAAATTATGTGTTAATAAGTATTAGTATTAACAGATCTAGAGCATGATATTATTTCTCTGCTTTTTTCATTCCTTTAAACTCAACTTAAAATAAAAAATTCTTAAATTTTTGTGCAGATTTGTAAAAAACGATATTGCAACAGAGAAGTCATAATTCCACTTAAGAATTAATAAAGGATGATAGGGCACTGTAATATTATATAGATCAAACATTGTGATAAAATTAAAAGTGGTTGCAGTTTTTATCTATGAAAGTTATACCTCTCTTTGTTAATTCTAATCTGTAAGAAATTTTTCAGTGACATCGTTTCATAAAATTAAAATTAAAATTAAAATTGTAAAACATGGACTTTTTAGTAATGCAGCAGAAGTAACCCACATGATTTAGTAATATAACTAAATATGAAAACATAGAAACAATTATTTAAATTTCAAAGTATAATATTTTTTTTATCAAGTGCCAAATCCCATGAGGTGTACTAAAGCCTATGATAAAAGGGTTTTCATTTATACCAGAATGGTTTTATATATATACTCTCAGAAATCCATATTTGACTTTTGTATTTTACTCTCTAAAACTATATAGACTAGAAGCATTTCAGTTTCTAATTAGGAGGCAAATTTTCTGAAACTGTATAATAAATTATTACAATAGAGACATCTTACTTGTACAGGTAGAAAGCCAGGGAAAGACAAATAGTCTAAAGTAAAAAAAAATGATAAAGGGAGCTCAGTGAGATACACATCAGAGAAGTCAAAGCTTCTTGGTTCAGTGAAGGCTCCTAGCAAAATCATTTAACACATAGCTTTAAAGTATTAAAGAAAAATATTTTACTCTCCTTTATATAGAAACTGTGCTCTAGTGATATATTACATATTGTTTGATTGATTTCTTTTAAAATTAGCAGTATATTAGGCTGAAAATGGAAAGCCAATAGAAGTGTTAACATAATTTATACAGGCTGCAAATGTTAAATAGTTTTATTCATTGTGGGAATAAATCTATCCCTCTGTTTAAAACTATTAATTAAGTTGAAGGTTAACATTTATTAAAGCAGATGTATAGCATGCTCTTCAAGACAAGTAAATGCTTTATCTATCACTGCTAAGTAAATGATTATAAGAAAAAAAATGGCATGGGGAAGATGATATTTTAGCTTTCAATTTATATTAAATTAGAAGCAAGCACATGGTTATCTCACATTGTAAACTCTAAGCACAAAGGCTCTACACAGGTTCTCAAACATGTTTTCATACTGTCCTTCACTTTCAATTAGCAAATAGAATATTAATTTTTATAAGCATATTTGAAGCAAAAAAAAATGTTCAAAGAGGCAAAAAATAATTTTTATTGAAAATACTACAGAAGAAACCGTGTATTTATTTCTTGTGGAATTATTCTCCTTGATAGTTTTAAGTATTTATAATCCTAGAAAAAAAAACCCTCAAGGGATAGAAGTTATGATAAAATAAGTATTAAAATCTCTAATTGAACTAAAATAGGTTATTATTATTTTGTACATAAAATTGAGATTCAGAGACTGTGACTGTTAGTCCATAATCACTGGGTACTATTTTGAGTTAAGATTCTAACTCAACTCTGTATCATTTCCAAGCATGCACACTTTCCCAAATGTCCCATTGTCTCCCATAAGACCGTTTTGGACTATAATACATCAATAAGATTAGCAATTCAATGGAAACCATAAGATTAAAAAAAAAAAGATTTTTCACACATAGAAAAAAAATAATCATTTCTAAGAAAAATAGTGTATTTAGAAAATTTTGTTAGCTGTCACTTAAATTGAAATCATGTTTTTTCACTATAAAAGAAAACTTTAATTTACCTAAATAGTATCTGTCGATTCTTTTTGTAGTTTTGATTGCAGTACTATCCAAATTTTATTTGTAACACCAAACATTGATTCTTCTTTCAATCTACATCACTGCTTTTGTGGAAAATAAAATTATTATTTATAAAAAGAGTTTTATTTCTAAAACGAGATTTTTCTGTTTATTTCTTTTGCCTTATTTTTTTCTCCTACTTATTCAAATTCTCAAGTCTTTCTCCATCTTATTCTTCTATCCAAACCAAAGAACAATAATTATTTCAAATGACAAATACATACAATTTCCATGTTAGGGGAATTGGAGGTTATTGATTTCTGTAGACATTAATACAGTATGATATGACACACAGTTGTTGGGTTCATATTCGAATATTTTAGAAACAAGATATTATTTATCACTCTCAAAATCTCAGAAAGTTTGTTTCTGTTGACAATCTGTGTAGTTCTACTAGATTGACCATTGACCCTAAGTATCTGTTATATTGTATTATTGTTCAAAACATTTGCTGCTCCTCTTGAGAAAGGATTATACAACTGTAATCTACCTATGACAATCTTGTCAGCATAATTTGCAATGACCATCTCTCCAGAAGGATTTTACTTCCATCCCTGCTGTTATCTCAGAATTAGTCATTGTGATTTGTGGTGATCCAGCCAGAAAGAGAATTGTACATTTTTGAAATTTGAAATCCAGAGAGGTCATTTAAATGATTTTGGCCAATGAAATTTGCGTGGAGGTGATACGTGTCACTCGTAAAGCTGTAAAAGTCAATTCACAGTGAACCTTATCGATTTTCCCCCTGCCAAGCTGCTACTTGTTCAGTCTGGACCTAGAGGAAGGATAATTTGAAGCAGAGATTCATTCATCCCACAATGGACATTTAGCATGAAATAGAAATAAAGTTTCTTTTCATAAACTATGAAGCTTTAGAGTAGCCTATTAACACAACATAGCATATTGTATCCAGATTAATACCTGTTATAACTGAACATTCTTCAAATCAAATTTGGAACAAAAAAACTAGCTTTGTGGCACAAAATTCTTTATGCATAGATGTGAGGGGCCTTGCTTTATTATGAAGGTCAAAGTTTTAATTTTATGATGGTAGCTATATGATGAGAAATAAATTTTTCATTCAAAGAAATTTATTTAGAAATTTTACTTTATGGCATTATGACTGATTTTGTTTTTCCACATTGTAATAATTTATGTTGGCACTATACGTTCAGAGACAATGGGTTTATAAATACACATAATTTCAAATTGATGTTAAAGGTTGTGTTAATCAGGGTTATTCAGAGAGACAGGATCAACACCTGCTATAGGAGCTGGCTTACGTAATTATATTGCCTGGAAAGTCCAAAACCAGCAATGTAGACTGGAAGACAAGAGACAAAGGAGAACTGATGGAGAGGATGGCGTGGAAGGCGATCTGCTGGAGAATTCCCTCTTGGTCTGTTCAAGGCATTGAATTATTATTATTTTTTATTCAAGTCATGAATAGATTGGCTGTGGCAATATTATGGAGGATGATCTGCTTTTCTCAAAGTTCACTGACTTAAAACGTTACTATCATCAAAAACACCCTCCAAGTCAACACACAAAATTAATCATCAAGGGAATATCCATCTGTTCATTTAGATAGATGGATAGATAAATGATAGATCGATGATAGATAGATAGGTTAATAGATAGATAGATAGATAGATAGATAGATAGATAGATAGATAGATAGATGATAGATAATGGATGGATGGATAGACAGACAGACTATAGTAAAAGTTGACAAATATCTTGTGAATCATTAAAAAATTAAGGGACGGTTTTAGTTTTTAAGAGAAAAAATGAATTTTCTACTGTTATATAGTCACTCAAGATTAGTTTACACGTATGATATTGTCTATTAATTATGTTTAATATGACTGTTTGTACATCCATAAATCTGATTGCTGCCATCCATATCAATTTGAAAATATATGTCAATAGGCATTGCTTTTGCTTTTGAGAATTAGTTTCAGAGTTTTAAATGGAATTTTATTGATAAAAGCTTGAAAATTCTAGTAATAATATAGAAACTAATTCCCAAAAAGAAAAAAAAAATTGTTCCTAGGTAGTGAGGTCTTTATAAAATTTAGTTTTAAGCTAACAAAAAATATTACAGGGTAATTATAAAAATTTTATTTTAATTCATAACATTCACATGGTTATCCCCTTATAAAACATTTTAATTTTAACTGCAACTTGTGGTACTTAGAGCTCTCTTTGATAAACATAACTAAGGAGTGTTGGAGTTAGTTTTTTTTCCAAAAAAAGGCAAAGTGTCATAAAAATAGAAATGTAGTTTGGTTTGGAGTGATCTAGTCACATTCATTCATTTTACTAGAATTAGCAAAGTTATTATTATAATTTTCAAAATCTAGAAACTGTAGAAACAAGTTGATGACTTCTTTATCATCTCATTTTTTTCCCAAAAAGCACAAATGCTCAGCTATTCCTCTCAATTTATTTTCTCAAGAATTTATCAAAATTTTAATGAATACATGCTATAAGAAATACACTTACTAGCATGGTGAAAAAGTTATTTCTGTGGAAAAAGATTGAACTATCACCGCCACTCTTTTCTGTACTCTGAAATAGGCTATGAGGTTTTTTCCTTAAATATACAGAGATCATGTTCAGATTATTTGTATTGACTGTCAGTAATAATACTACTCATTGGTAATGAGAAACATTATTTTTATAGTTTATTGTTTATATGAGTTGAGGAACTGCAGTTTTCATCCTTGCTATTTCTATGAAGTAGACTCCAAAGCTGTTTATTTATATTTCTCTTATATATTTGTAAATATGCAAAAAACAATTAAATTAGCAAAAATGTGTTTTAATACTTCTGTATGCCTCAAAATTTTATGTAGTGAATTGAGTTTTTTTAAACTTAATTATCTAAAACAAATAAATTTTATTTTTCTAATATGCATATCTAACCTAAGCACAGTTAAGGAATAAAGTTTTTGGACAATGAGACATATTTCATTATTTCTTTGGAGTTCTGAGCAAATTTTTAATTTTTCAGAATCCAATGTAGTTCTATTTTATTATAGAATTCAATTTACCTTCAAGTTGCATCTTAAGAGTTTTTATTATTTTTTTGAAAGGATATATTTTTTAAATTTATTCTGCATTCACAAAGTGTTAATAACAAATATCCATTTTGTCTAAAAATAAGGAATCTAAGCATCATGGAATATTCATTCGTAGAAGCAAATATCATGTCTTCTCCCTGAGGAGACTACAAGTTTATTTACAGTCAATTTATAATATGTTGTCATAATCTTCTTTACACAGTTTTCTCCAAACAGGATTTAACATTGCTGAGTGAAATTAATTTACTGACTTCTGTGGTGTTAGATTGATTCTGTTGATAGATAATCAGGTGTTTATTCAGCTTTCACTGTGGTTTAAAATAAGTTGCCTCAATTCATGCAGGTAAGATAAGGTCCAAACTAGAAAAGGATCTAAAGACCTAATTCACTTTAAAAAATGATCATTTTAGTAACTTAATTTTTTTCCAACACTTCTGTATATCTATAGTTTGCAAAAAGGTAATCATACAATTAATCATATTTTGATGGTACATTTGAGAGTGAAAAGAATCTTCTTAATAAATTTGATTTTTATAATGGGCATAAATATGTAGTTTCCTGGGAAAACAGGACATAGATTTAACTCATCTATAAATAACTTAATGAAAGGTGCCATTTCTCAACTGTATCTGGTACATAACAGACACGTCATAAATAGTAGTAAAAATAAATGATGGATTAATGTTCCAAAAAGTAGTCATTATGCCTTCCTCTTAGTTATTTATTATGAAATGTATGTATTATACCTGCAATTCAAATTCTCTTAACTCTGACATTTTATACAAGCACTGTTATGTTAATTATTTAGGTCAATTTATGTCAATTTATAAAATGGTCTTGTCTACACTCTATTAATATTATTTATCCTTCAGTGATATCAGTTTCTGTATCAAGTAATATACATACACAGTGACCTCATTTACCCACATGTTAAGTGTTGACTCAGTAGTGACAGAAGCAAAGCAGCGTCAAGCTTGGTACCTTACCTTTACGAGCCAAGTCAGCGATTGGGGAATCTGTAATGTTTGCGTCTACCTCTTCACTCCTGGTGATATCAAGGGATCTGATGCTTTGAAATAAGTTTTAATGACAGGCAAATAATTAAAGTCTAAATGGACTACACAATCTTGTGAGCCCAGTTTCCAAATGAAGTCGATATTTATAGAATTCTAAGTACATAATGATCAATAGGAAAGCTTAGAAATGTTGCTTTGAATAGAAAATAAAGTATAACACTAGCTACCTATTTCCCAACTGGGTAACCTAGATTTATGGAATTATAATGTTAACTACAGTTTACGAAAATTAAAACTTCATCTTCAGTCTTATTACAATGATGACGAGCAGAATTCTTTCTTTTGCATAACATGTGAATGAGACACTGCCAATAAGCCTAATTAAAAAAGAGAAAAAAAAGAAACAAGCTGACAAGTCTTCGCTCTATGAATCTTTGATTGCACCTGTGATAGAATCAATATAATGATGTTATTTACAGTAAACCTCTAATATCATTGGATTGACTCACACGATCCAAGCAACAGTGCAATTTTACACATCACCTTGACCTGCTACAGAGCTCTCTCTTGCACCATTCTCATTCACTTGGTAAATGAGTCTGAACAGTTATTTCCAAGAATGGCATATACACTATCTCCGATAGAAAGAGGTGCAGTGAGGCCTCAGTGCTTCCTTCTGACATTAGGGAGCGTGAGGTAAAAGCACATGTCATCCCTCTAGAGAAGAGGCTTAAAGTCCCACACATAATTAGACTTCTAAGCTTTCCCAGATTGGCAGGTCTCTGAATCTTCTGAGGGTTTATATCATTATTAAGATATTCAGATTAATTATCACTTTCTAATCAAAAGATACAATTAGCGTGATGTCACCGTTTCAATGACAGTGAGGAATGGTGAGATATTTGGCAAAACGTAGAAATGATCAAGGCTCCAGTGTTCTATGTGATGACAAAGAACAGAAGATTTAACAGATCTTTAGAAAAGCAATGGGAGGTGTCCCGTTCTTCCTGCGTAAAACAAACGTCCTTGAGTTTTCATGTTGACGGGGTTTGAAAAGAGACTGCTCTTTTTTTTTTTTCTAATTTGTTTTCTCTTTTGTTCAGATTAGATCATTTCTCTTGTTCTATCTTCAAATTCACTGTGGTCAGAGATCTTTATTAAGCAAAAACATATTTTCCTGCTACTAATTTCTACTAATGAAGCTGACTTCTACTCCTTAAAAACATTCATTCTGTCATCAACTACACTATGGATTAGTGGCTTTTGGGGAGGGCAAAAATTATATATATATATATATATATATATATATATATATATAATGTATAATATTATGTATAATATATATTATATATAATATATATTATATAATATTATATATATTCCATATATAGTATATATGAGTATATATATTATATATAGTATTATATATTATATACATAGAATATATATATTATATATATATAATACTATATATATGTATATATAGTATTTTAATGATTTCATATCGCTCCTTATTTATTCCCACTCTGTGCCTGTGCCTTCTCTGTTTTGTGGGGGTTTCCTCCTTTTGCTTTTCATTTTTTTTAACCTGTTTATGTTCTACAAGGGTGAATGTTTAGTTCGGTCCTACTTTCATTCCCATTGTTTAATTTACTTTATGCTCACGTTTGTTACCATCCAATCTCTCAAGCTTGTGAGCTTCGTTTTCAACAACCAATTGAACATTTCTCTCTAGTTGTTTAACAATTAAAAACAATAAAATAAATATATGATATTACATCATCATTTTTTTTTTTTTTGCCAATTAAGTCTGAAGCCTAGAAAGTGCCTGAAACAGTCACTTTTCCCCCTGAATGTTCACATTCAGTCTTATGTTTCAATTCCTTTGTGAATTCAAGGATTTTCATTCACCAAAGTGTACAATTTTACATGACTTTAGCACAATGTACCAATCTCTTATGACATAAATTACCTTTATAACATCACTTGAGTCTTAGCTAAAATCACTTGGGACATAGAAAGGAAAAGTTGTCATCCTTGCTTTTTGGTTGAGAATTCTGCTTTGATCTGTGAACATCCTCTAACTTGAGCTTCCTTCTGTGCAAGATCTCTGAAGTCCAACTCTGGAAAGCCAGTTTCGTAGTTTGGCACTTCTGCCTGTGAACACACATCACGTTGTGATAGCTATGAACTTTTCCCATTCTAAGTACTTCGCAGATATATTCTTTATTTTCTACTTGAAACCGTACTTTTCATCACAGAAAATCTCATGGCTAATATTTGCCTGGAATAAAACTAGGCTTGTATAGCTTAGAGGATATTAGTTCTGGTATTTTTAGCTGATCTTTATTTTTCTGGATAGGTGGTGCTTCTTTGCTTCACTTGCCTCATTTCTCTTCCCTTATGCCACAAAAGCTATGCTAATTTTATCCTGTTGTCTACTTCTTCATAACTTAACATCTACCATATTGCTAGATAACTAGTATAAATATGTACACAGTGAACTGTAATTTTAAACAAATGCCATGTTTGAAACTAAGTGTATTTTATTAAATGTTTAAAGATTTTCACATCTTTCATATTATTTAAGTTGTAAATTTTAACATACATTTAATCTACATTCTATATTGATTGTAGACAGATTTGTGTATGTATGTATATATTTATCTATAAACATATTCTATATTTTATAAATAGTATAAAGAAGGATGATAGGAATCGATTGAACATATGAAAACATATTAGATTTCTTTTTCTACTAAGGTAGACATTCAGAGTTCTTATAGTGAGTATTTTTTTAAAGGGCAAATTTTACTTGGTTAAGAAAGAAAATGCCAAGATAAGCTCAGTTTCTCCATACCTAAAAAAATGTTATGTTTGGTAGAAAGAGTCATTATTTAGTATTATTTGTGAACTGTGTTTATTAAAGCATTTGATTGCTTTTAAAGTTTTTGTTCAACATGAACTACCTTCTTTCTGTTTTTACATCTTGGTGATTCTCTGCTTACCAAGCCGTTTATGGCAGTGTCACATTGCTGGAGGTCATAATTCAATATATATTTTAAGTGCTTCCCTTTTTCTCTTTGTCGTTACCACCATTTCACCTCTTCTCTGCAATGTCGTACAGGAATGCTTTGAGATTTTATTTGTATTTATTCCTCATAAATCTTTAGCCTCTCAGGTTAGTGAACCAATAACCATGTCTTTATTGCCAGTGGACTGGCTGACTTCCAGTACCTAGTCATTAGTGACTCTGTTTAAGTCTTTTCATGTTATTTGTTTAATAGCATAATTTTTAAAGAACCTACTGAATACTGCTGTTTATGTTCCTCTTAATTGAACTATCACATTGGTACAAGAAAATATGTACGAAAGGTCAGAAACAAAAGCACGAGAATAAGCCAGTTGAAAATAAAATATGTTCTTTAGACAAAGTTGTAATTCTGAGAAAATGAATTAATTTTATTCATAGCCAACTAAATAAAAGACATATAACTATATTGCATTATTTGAGAAAGTGTTGGCTCAATCCTTGTGCATATACTCAAATCTTCATCATGTGAAATGATATTTTATTCTTCCCTTATTTATGTTCCCAGTCTTCTACTCAGTTTTCACAGGCTAAACATAAATTTCTGTCACTTTGCCATACTATAACCCATTTATATTGAAAGAAAACAGCTGACTCAGTGTTGTGAAATATTTTATTTAGAATAATCGTAATTAACACACGGGAAATTTTCATCTACGCAGTCTATTCTAACTTCTTATTTTAATACGTCTTTTCTACTTGAAAGAACTATTGAACATAACATTTCAACTAGTATATGTTTAAAAGCTCAGAATTTGCATTCTATGGTGTTCTCTATTTGTTCTATGTGCTAATCTTAACTTTTACTAAGTTATTCAAATAATTACATTTGAAACAATACTGCTATTTAACAGTTGACGGGTTCATCTTTGGCACATAAAAATTGGGTGGTTGGAGTTTAATATTCTGTGAAAAGCATGCAATATTCCTCCCACGTTACTAGAATGAACAAGTATAAAATTAAAGCCTTGCATAAGCTCTTGGAGTATAAAAAGATTAGAAACAAGAGACTCAAATGATAATTATCAAAACACAAAACACTTCATTAATAGCACAGAAATAATACATTTTTTAAAATGATAAAATCTGGAAAGTGATGATAGAGAAAGGGGAAAAAGGTTTGCTTTGATCTCTTTAGCTTATGTGTGTATTATAAAAGAAAAAGAAAAATGTAAGAACCTGAGAAATAACTTTATTCTCTTAATTTAATCACTTGACATCTATGGCTCTGTTGTAATATTAATGTTGATGACTAAATCCATGTGGATTATAAAACATTAAAAGATTATTATTGATAGATAAGAATAAACTGTTGATTTATTGGCCTAAAAATTAGCAATCTCTATTAAAATGCTGCCAACATTCTTATAGCGTTAAGTACTATCAAACCAACGGTTATACTGTTTATCATCTAGTTTAACATTAGATAACATTGTTTAAATGAATATCTGGATCCTATGATATAGAAATTTAAATGACAACATTGTTTTCACGATTTCATCAACATAGTTTATCAGCTGTAACATTTTAATTAAGCAATATTATTAATGTATACATATATAAATTTAAAAAGTTTATTCTTTTAATTACTTAGTATTAAAAATCTCAGATTAACAAACAACAGTACAGTTTGTAGGCAAATGCTTCAGAATTATCAGTGCACACAAGACAATTAAGATGTAGAATGAATATACAAGGGTTTTCACTCACTGGCGGATACAGTCACAACTGTGTTGCTTCATTAATCATGTTCCCGTCTAAATGTTCATTTTAAAACAGCAGATTATGTTTGACTATTTGACTATTAATATATTTCTGCATCTGATGAAAAGTATTTCGCTTTATGAAATGTAATAAACGTGACACCAGGTGTATAATTTTAGTGAATAAGACACACTGTTGCAGAGCTGATATTCTGTAAGTGAACACGAATGTGTAATGAGCTAACACAGAGCCATGAGGCCTGTGTGCATAATTTTCTATCTTGGCTTCACCAGAAATCTCCAGATGGCAAATAGTCGAGCCTGTGCTACCACACTAGTGTGCATTATACGTCTTCAGGCGAGGACCTGCTGGGTGCGCCTCTTTTTCCCATCATTCTCCCCACTATTCTGCCCTACTCTCTTCATCATTCTACACCTACATCCCTGTGTACGTGATCACTGATATCTATTCCTCTTCTACCAATGGGCTCTCTGAGTCTCTTGGAAACATAGCCCCTTCCCATAGTTCTCTTCATTCTCTATGGCTGTATTTCTGTTACTATTTTAATATTTTCTGAAATGTTATGAAAAGTAAGCATTTACAGTTTTTAAAAATAATAAAATCGAAAGATTTTCTTCATAAATGGTAATTTCAATATTAATGCTTTTTTAAAAAAAATGAACAATAAAATTTCCCCCTCGAATTAGTCACCCTTTTGTTTGATTAAAAATACATAATAAATATATACATACATACATACATACATAAAAGCAAAATAAAATTTAAAACTTTCACTGCAATTGTGAACTGACATGGTGAAATTTATTTGATGGAGCGATATATTCTTGTACTAAAATATATTTTTTTTTGGTCTTGAAAAAGTTATTCCCAATTACAACTTGCCTTTCATGTCCACTTACCTATTCTCAAGTTCATGCACAGATAATTACTAGAAGACTGATAGGAGAATATGAGCTCCAAAAGGACAGTATTATATTGTATCATTGATAACTAAGAACAATTTCAGAAACATTGTGGGCATTTATTAAATGAATGAATGGATGGCTGAAGTAGGTTGATCCTATTGTATTTTTTTCTAAAACCATATAATTATCTCATATTTTTCTTTAATTTGCAAATACCTAAATCACAGTCTTTCAAAAACTTTTTAGTAACTTCAACTCACTTTACTTGAACAAATTTCCTGACTTTTGAAATTTAATTAAATTATATTTTTTAAAAAAGAAATCTATGTTCCAGATATGACTTTGTGTTACAGGTTTGACAATGTATCTACTAGCACTGCTTCTTTCCCAACTAGCTTTTGGCCTAGCAGTGTACTTTTCAACAGGCACATGAAAAGATGCTCAGCATCACTAATCATGAGGGAAATGCAAATCATAACCACAATGAGATGTCACCTTATACCTTCAAGACTGGCTGTTATCAAAAAGACAACAACAAATAACAAGTGTCAGTGAGAATGTGGAGAAAAGGGACTCCACTGTTGGTGGGATCACAAATTCATGCAGCCACAATAGAAAACAGTGCGGAGAGTCTTCAAAAAAACTGAAAATAGAACTTCTAAATGATCCAGAAATTCAACTTCTGGGTATCTATCCAAAGAAAACAAAAACCCTAACTTAAAAAGGTATGTGCACCCCTCTGTTCATTGCAGAATTATTCACAATAACCCAGATATGGAAACAACCTAAGTGTTTGTTCATCAAGAAATGGATGGATTAAGATGTGGTGTGCGTGCACACACACATACATGTGTACACACACACACACACATACACACACACACACAGTGGAATATTAGCAGTAAAAAAGAATGAAATCTTGACATTTGAGACATGCATGGACCTTGAGGGTATTGTGCTAAATAAATCCAACAGAGAAAGACAAATACAACATGATTTCACTTACATGTGAAATGTTAAAAAGTAACAAAACAAAACAAACAAACAAAACAAAACAAAAGGGTTGCATAGATTTAGGAAACAAACTGATAGCTTCCAGAGGAAAGCATATGAGGGATGGGAGGAAAAAAATGAAAGGAATAAGAGGAATAAACTTCCATTTGTAAAATAAATATGGTATAAGGATGTACTATACAGCATAAGAAAAACAGTCAATAGTATTATAATAATTATACAGTTACTAGATTTATTAGGGTGATTATTTTTAAGGTATATAAATGTTGAATCACAATGTATACCCGAAACTCATAATATTTAATAAAAATACTTATATTAGAAATGTCAACTAAAATTTTTGGGTGCAAAGCATTATTTATATTTCTGGGAGAGCCTGGAATAGAGCTAAAAGATAAAGTTTTGCTGTTTCTATACATTCTCCAGCTCCTAAGAAAATTGTGCTGACTGTGAGAATACTAAAAAACAAATAAAAAACACTTTCCTTCAATAAACATCACAAACGATAAATCAAATATGTCTTAACATTAAATAATCTATATTTTATTTTTGTCTACAAGCAGGAGAGAGAACAGGTCAGCATTTACTCAGTCTGATTCTGTGGGTAAATAAAAAAAATTCTAGATACTAAAATATTAAAATCCAATTGCCAACTTATTGAGAGTATTTCATTCATAACTCTTGATATCTTTTTTTATCATGTATAATGTAAATAAATTTGATAATAATTTTGTTTCATTATAAAATATATTTAAATAATGCTATTATATGAAAAAAGTGACAGAGAATAAACTTGGTCCTCTCTATTACTTTCCTTACAATAATATGCACCATGAATCTTTTTTTATAAAATAATACAAGTTCAAATATTCTGAGAGTATATTGCAAAATGCATAATGGAAAGGTAAAAATGTGCAGTGAAGTGAAATATTAACATGATTAAATTTTTAATGAAGATGTGTCACCAACCACCAACCACCAGCTACAGTATCTATAATACAAAAGGGATCTAACAAACCCTGTACAATTGATCGTGGATAGCTAAGGTTTATTTATTTAATTAATTTACTTCTTCAACAAAATAATTTGATCATGTAGTCAGCCATCTTTTCCTTCTAAGTTCCTGCATGTGAAATGAATTTATTCTTCATTTAAAATAGTAGGGGGGGGGGGGGAAACTGATATTAAAAATTAACTCTAATAAAAAATAATAAACTAAAATCTGATAGTTTTCTTATAAACTTGGCAAACACTAAATACTAAATGTGCCAGATAAATATTTCAAGTTTATAATAAAAATCCTTTAATACTGTTTCATTCAATAAAAACATATCTAAATATTTAGTAGTGAGCACACTTTATTTTATATTTTGTGTCTCTCTGAGTGGCAATCTGTAATCCATTATCCATGTTTTCTCTCTTGTATCATATACTCATATTTGTAATTTTTCAGATTGATTTTGAAACAATTTATAAATCTAGAGAATTATATATATATTGATATAACATGTCATCATATCTTAGAAGTAATAATGATGCAGTGAAGGTGTGGCATTGATGTCTGTACACAGATAAGTTATGAAAGATTCTTAATATAATTTTATTGTAATTTCATGGTCATCTAATAATATGAGAAAAATCTGTTATTTAAAAAAATATATTTTGCAAGGAGTCAATGGTACTGTAATATCTGCCTTCAACAGATGTTACTGACTCCAGCTCTCATCTAAAAATACATTTTCTATCTGCCTATTGGATTCAGTACCTCCTTCCATCTTGGGAATTTTATACTGTTTTTTTCTGCTTTCTCTGTCTTTTTCCCTTCCTCCCTCTCTTCCTCCATTTCTCCCTGTTCATTTCTTTCCCCCCCTCTCTCTCTTCCAGGCAACTTCTCCCTATAACATAGCTTTTATGTTAATACTTTTTGACATATTTAAACTTTAACCAAAAAAGTTTTTAGATTTAAACTCAACCCTGCTGTGTTTGTTACTCAGTTCTTTCTGTCTCTTCATAGAGAAAATTTTGGAAAGCAATGTCTTCATTTCCTCAATTTCTATTTTCTCCTCATAACATTCAGGTTTATTTGTCACTCAAATGTCCACATTAACCCAGGTCTCATTAAGGTTTCAACAGCTTCCAAAACATCCAATAGATATATATATATATTTTTTTTTTTTGGTGCTCACATCGTGTGACTATTTAGCTACCCTGGAAATCATTCTCTTTTTTTTAAATGCTTTCTTTCTCTGGCTTCTAAATACATTTTTCTGGCTTTCTTCCTACCTCTCTGCTTCGGCCACATTAATATTTTGTGGGCATATTTTCATCAGCTGACCACTAGTGGGCTCTGTGACTTAGTTCTTGGTCATAAGCTTCTTTTTCCAGCTACATTCTCTCTGCAGCTTATTTTACCCATGCTCATGGATAGAATTTCTCGCAAAACTCTCAATATGATTATTCAATTAGGACAGCTCTATGACTTATAGGCCCAATTATTTAAATGCACATGTTTCAAAGAATTCTAATATTCAAAAAATTCAGCCTGTATGATATGGTAAATGTTGTCATCACCTATCCACTTAAATGAACCAGTATCTCAGATGCAATTCTTGACCCTCCCTTTCCTTAAATGTATATATTCAATTCAAAACTTAGTTCTATTATTTTTATCTCATACCTACCTCTTACAATAGTTTTGATGTTGGTCAACTCATATGAAACATTGCTCAATTAAAATGCCTCTGAAATGATCTTTCACTTAAGTAAAAATGCAAATTTCCCCACTAAGTAAAAATGGAGTTTCCACTGCATTGCCTAGAATACATCAGTAGAATTTAATAAAGTTGTTGTATATTCATTTGTCATGTTACCTAATTGATGTCTGTTTATATCACTAGAATAAAATTCTTTGAAGGCAAGGTCCAAATAATTTTTTACTCATTACTTTATTGCCAAAAAATATTAGAAACTAATTAAACATATTTTAAAGGAATGCAGAAACCATTACATTGTGTTTTCCCTCTAAATGAACTAAAACGTTTTTTTTTCTAATTTTTTGAAATATACTATAATTATTTCATCACACTAAATCAAATTATAACTGATTATTCGGCCATTCTTAAATTACATAAATATATTTCAATTATAGGTTAGCAATTAATCTGAACTATTTTCTGTTCATTTACTTAAAAAACTAAAGTAAAAGAAATCAATATTAAATTTAAAGCTCTGAGTTGAAGAAGTATTTTTTTGTTTCGATATATGAGAAATAACATTGATGATCCAAAACATTATGTTTCTGTTTAATTTCCATTTAAACATAAGCTAAGAAAGTTTTAATTTTTACTAAATTTTGATAACTTCAATCAAAATTAGTAAAAATAATTTTATAGTTAAATAGTCTAAATAATTCACTTTAAATGAGTTAAATATGTCTGCATTGGTATCTCATACAATATTTCCCTAGATTATATGAAGATTATTAAAAATATTTTCTCAGTTTTAATGAGATCAGAACCTACAGTCAGGTTTTATATATTTTAATTTTATTTATGATTCTGAAATTTTCTTGAAACATTACTTCACTGTTATCTCTGACAAAATTTTGTCAAATTTTGACTTATTATTTGGCATGATACAAGATGCCCACAAATACTAACATGAAGAAAAAATACTCTATGGTTATACTTATATGTGGTGAACACAATATGAAAATATTTAAACTGGGATAGAAAAATAAATATAGGGCTATATATTTAAATGTCCTCAACTTTCTCGATATTTTGAAATTTATAGTTTCAATGATAGTTTTTGTTTAGTAAAAATTTTATTACATTTCAAAGACTGAGGCTAGTTTGATCCTCATATTATTTGAGGCAGTTATTATAATATTAAAATTAAATAAGGTTAAATATAAATGCATTACATAATTTGCTAGAAATCATAAAAATAGTGAATGGCAGTGGAGATATTTTAAATGCCTTCTATTAAACCCCACAATCTATGTATTTGAAGACGACTATATACCTCTCACTTTATGATAATTAATGAGTACTGGCAATTGCTATTTCATTAACTCCTTATCATCCCGGTGAGCTTAAAATGAAATAATTATTAAATTAAAAAATAATTGCGATCATGATGATAGTTTATTTGTATTACTTCAAAATACTACAGGTAACTAATTTTATAGGGAATAAAATAAATCACAATGTTTATTTATGCATCTTGTTCTTAGTACTCAGAAAGCCAAACATAGTTGCATCATGGAAGGTGTAAAGAAGATAGTGGAGAGAATATTTTGAAGTCCTTTGAGTATTTAAATACAATTGAATAAGAGTGTCTTATAAATCCTTGGCTTAAGGACACAATACTCGAAGACGTAGTTCTTGATGAAAGCAAAAGCAAGTTTATAGATGATTGGGCTTGTAATACCTGGACTTAGAAGACTATTTTCAGCTAAGGTGAAATGAAGAGAATTTGGGACAAAAAAAATCATATTTATAATACACTAAGCAAAATCACCAAGCAATAGCTTTGAGAAACTTATATCTGCAGAAAATCTTGTTGGTTCTGAATTCAGTCCAACCTTGTCAAAAATATTGATGAAAAAAATGTGTCTTTAAATTTAAGTAAACATGAAATTAGGAACCTGATCCTAAATTCAATTCTTTCCTCCATAGAAAGGTACTTTTTTCTTTCAAGCTATGCTATTTAGGCAAGAAGATTTAATTAAGACACTGACAATGCCAACAAAATTACTTTTTCATTGAGGCACTGAAATAGCTATTGATAAATAACAAGTATATCGAAGATTATAATCATGTCTCTGCAAACTGCTGTTATAGCTATTTTCAATAAATAATTAGTTTCAATGAACCTAGCTTCTTTCAACACAGATTCAATCACAGCCATAGTCAATACTCAAGCTATAATCTGCTTCTAAAACAGGATCTGAACATGTGTTAAATTTCTCAACCTATTCTACTTTAATTTAAATTTAATTTAGATTTAATTTAAATTTCTCAACTATACTACTTTACTTCAATTACTTCAGTCATGCCTAAAATTAGTCATACTTAAAAATTACATCTACAAAACGAAATCAGAATATATAATTAATTTTGTCTTTCCCAAACAATCATTGTCAAATAACATGCCCAGATAAGTATGCACATAACATGTATTGGAGAAGGATACAAATCAGACCAACTAGTTTCTGGAGCTTTTCTTAATTGATATGTTCTTGCTTGATTGCAGGCATATTTTCATCTTCAATTTTAAATAGTCATAATTTTTTCTCTTTTCTCTGAATTATTAAAAAATTTAAATTGTAATTTACATTAAATTACTCCAGGTTGCATGCAGCTCTTGCTCATATTGTCTCAAAATATATTTTATTATGATTTGTTATAACTCTGAAAATTTGGGAACCATATAATTATGATATTCTGGTGAATTTTGAAAGTGTAGCAACATAATAAAGAGAAGTGTTTCATTAATTAAAATCTTAGAATTCTGGTCTGATATTATTGATGCATAAAAAAGGGAATCCTACCATTTGCAACAATGTGGATGGACCTTGAGGGTATTTTGCCAAATGAAATAAGTAAAACAGAGAAAGACAAATACTTTATGGTTTCACTTATATGTGGAATCTGAAAAAAAAAAACAAAAACATTGTGGGAAATCAGTGAAGGTGGTCCAAAGGTACAAACTCCCAGTGATAATATAAATAAGTCCCTGAAATGGAATGTACAGCATGACGACTCTAACTAGTGTATGGTAATGGATTGTATATTTAAAAGTTGCTGAGAGAATAGAACTTAAAATTTTTTATACTAAGAAAAAAAATTTTTACTATTAGAGGTAATAGAAGTTAAGTACATTTATTGTTAATCATTTCACAATACATACATATATTAAATCATTTTGTTGTACACTTTAACTCAGGGGTCTCCAATCCCTGGGTCGTGAACTGATACTGGTTCATGGCCTGTTAAGAACCAAGCCGCATAGCAGGAAGTAAGTGGTGGGCCAGCCAGTGAAGCTTCATCTGTATCTGTAGTAACTTCCCAGTGCTAGCATCACTGCCTCAGCTCCTCAGATCATCGGGCGTTACATGCTCATAAGGGCACTGGTCCCTGGTGCCCAAAAGTTGAGGATCCACTGCCTTAACCTACACAATGGTATATACCAATTATATCTCAGTAAAACTGGGAAAGATAGTTGGTCTGGAAGCATTTCTGAGGTTTGCTAAAGCAGAGTAGCTGCTTTAACATCACCCTAAGAGAGCTCATTCTTAGGTATGCCTGTCCACAGATATTTGGAAGTAATAGATTTTGCAAAACACATTTCAACTTTTTTCAGACAACTAGCTCTCCAATGTTGATATTAGGTTTGAAGATTAGCTGAGAGAAGTTCAAATAATAAGAGGAAAAAAAAGTAAAACATACCATTTTCTTTATTCTACTAAATATATTTAATGTAACACATAATAGCATAACTGACAAGAGAAAAATACTGTGATCAAATACTCACATTTTCCTGTGAAGGAATTGCTGGCTTTCTAGTCTGGATTAAAATAGAAGTATCTTACAGGGTGTTTTATTCTGGGCTACACTGGGTAAGCTCCTGTGAGAAGACATGAAAATAAGGAAGAGAATTTCCAGGAAATAATTTAAAACTTTTAACAAAAAGCTCACAGGAATACACAAAATACAATATTAAAAAGTATTGCTTCTTATTAGCCAATTATCATTTTATATATATTTGAAAAGTATACAAACCCCTCTCAAAACAATGTGTTAAAAAATGTTTAAACAAGATGAGAAGGGATAAAATACAAAAATGAGCACTTATTGTCAGGAGGGATTTTTTTTGTTTCAATTTTTTATTTTATTATTTTTTTAAATTAATTAATTTTTATGGTGACATTAGTGAACAAAATCCAATATTTCAACTGTACACTTTAACAGTAAGGCATATATATATATTTACACTTTGTGTTCACCTCTCATAGTTAGATTCCTTTTTGTCACCACATATTTAACCCCCTTTACCTTGTCTACCACCCACTCCCTGCACCCTCTGGTAACCACTAATCCATGTCCATGAGTCTGTTTGTTTCTCTTGTTCATTTGCTGCTTTTAAGTTTATATTCCACATATAAATGATTTTCAATTTTTTCTGTCTGGCTTATTTCACTTAGCATGATTATTTTGAGGTCCATCCACATTGTCACAAATGGCAGTATTTCATCTCTCCTTATGGCTGAGTAATATTCCATTGTATATATGTACCACAGCTTCCTTAGCCAATCATCTATCATAGGACACTTTGGTTGCTTCCATGTCTTGGCCACTATGACTTTACATGTAATTTTGGGAAATACTTAGGGCATGGACTATAGACTATGAACATCGGTATGCAAATATCTTTTCAGATAGGAGTTTTTCAAGTGTTTGGGGTAAATACCCAGTAGAGGGATTGCTGGATCATCTGGTAGATCAATTCTTAGTTTTTCGAGGAAATTTCATACTGTTTTTCATAGTGGCTGTACCAATTTGCAGTCCCACCAACTATTTTTAGAGAAAAACAACAACTAAAAGTCCAAGAGCAAGGAATAATTTTTCTGTTTCTGAAGTGGATTACTATTTCTGAAAAAATGATCATCTCTTTGAATTTAATTGATATAATTTCTGTGTGAATTTCTGATTCCCAGCATCGATGTGTAAAGAATCCAGAGATCATGTGTATTTTGTTAATTCTCTTCTAAAAATTACTATGACTTTACATGTAATTTGGGGAAATACTTAGAACATGAACAGATCTTCATGAATATCAATTGTTCAACCTTACTAGTCACTGTTCATTAAGTGATAATGACATAGCACCAAGTGCAAGTTCAGTTGGGGCTACATGTTTGTCTATTTTGTTTCAAGGTGATAGTACATTTTAATCAATGATTCTATGTTGTTATTCTCCAATTCTTTTGTCTAGATTTTCTAAAAATTGTATAGGAATATTATCAAAATTAATTTTCAAGGGTTAATTGGGAAAAAAGAAATAACAAATTGGAATATTATATTCAAATGCAGATCTTGGTAAAATTTATCACATATAATTTAAATAAAATCTCAGTAAGTCTATGCTTATGCAATGCTAATACAATCCTTGAGTAGTAAAATAAATATTCACTGACTCCATTTCATATTCTGTATACATATGATACAGTAAGTTCATGGATACTCTTTCCTCACAAAAAAAAATGTTAAGAACTGGTTTTGAAAATATGTAGTCTGTTTAAAAGCTAATATGTTAGCAAAGAATTTATCAGATTTTCAACATATTAACTTATGATATACTATAAGTCATATTAAAAAATAGATTTTTTTCTTTGTTAAAGGTATTTGATTAGTCACTGATGCCTTCCATATATTTGTTTCGACATTTGAATAATATTCATGTAAACATTTTTATAAAAAAATAGTCCTGTTAATATTAATTATTATCTAAATCTTTCATTGCAAATCAATTTTAGAAGCATTGCAGGATATGTGACTGCATCCTATTACATGATCATTTTAAAAGACCATGACCAAGAATATGCAAGTAGGAACTTGCAGGTTAGTGAATATGTAGAGATGAGGGAGAGTGTCTTACCTGGAGAGGGCATGGAAGCTCCACACCCCTGCCCACCTAACTTGCCCTTTGCATCTCTTCTATCTGGCTGTTCCTGAGTTCTATATACCCTTTTATGATAAACCAGCAATCTAGTAAGTAAAAAAAAAAAAAATGATGCAAGGCAACTTATTGCCTGTATGTATACAGACACTAGCATGAAATGGTGGTATGAAGAATTGGTAGTTACATATTTTCATTTTTTAATAAAGAAACTCCTTGTCCTCTCCTCCAAAATTTTCTTTGAAAACTTCTCTTGCATTCTCTCTCCCCAGCACTAGCAGTGTTTTTCCTAGCTAAATACTAGGCCCTCTGGCCATGACACTTCTTTCTACCTCACATAAAGAGTAATTTCTGCAGAATTTGCTTTCCATAATCTAGAAGATTATGTTGCCATGAAGAGATGCAGTAAGCATATAAAGCAGGAATTCCAAATGAGGTAATAAACACATTCCACTGGTGACAAGAACAGTTTAGAGAGAGCATGCCTTTGAGGTTCCCCAGAAATTCATTGCTGTGTAAGGCATACAGACTATAAATGTCCAAACTGGATTCCACACACAGAAAAGCAGTTAATACTATGGGTGCTTTAGAAATTGCTCAAAAATGAAATCATTCATCCCTTCTAAAAGAGTTTCTAATTTTTAGTAGTTTTGGTTTTGCATTAGTGATAAACTGAGCAAGAAAAAATATTGTTCATCTTTGTTCATGAACTCCTGAGCACAGGTCACTATCTACCTGATGAATACAGACATTCTGCATTTTGAACAATCATCAGGCATGAATTATGCCTATCTATAAGATATCTGTAAGTTTTTCCCTAATATAAATAGCCTTAAAATAATACCTTGACTTTCAAGAAGATACATCTATGCCATTATAATAGAATATTGGTTTACATTGTTTTAAACAATTAATATTTATAAATTAAGTTAAAATAATTGTTTCACTTATCAGATTTCACATTTAAACTTTAATAAAATAAAAATATTTCTGTCCTCATCTTCATTTTGTCCTTTTATTATTATACAAAATGTGTGCTTATAAATCAACCCCAATGTTATTTAAGTTTTAGAGAAAAAAAATAGCTGAAGTTAGCAGCAAAAAAATAACAAAAATAAACTTTGATGAAAAAAATAATGCATGTTTCTTTAAATGTGCATATTGTATGTTGAGAGTTATTCTTATAAAGTATAAATCTACTTTTACTACATTTATATTATATTGGCTTTTAATCTGATTTTTAATACCAGAGGCTGGTTAAGTCTCTTCTAATTTTTATGTATGATCTATATTTTGGAACTCTGTGTATCTCATTATAGTTGAGTGTTTAAAGATCCATTTTAACAATTTACTGCAGGCTAAGAAAATGAAATAGTATTTCTAGGAAATTATAGAGGAATTGGGTCAATTTTTAGAGCATAAATGCCAAATTTGAAAAAATATTACAATAATGTAGCACTCTATTGATATGACCTTTAGAAAGTAATTTTTAAGTTTTAAGTGTTTAAAATAAATAATGGGTTTTTGTCCTTTTTACCTATTTTATTGTGGTGCTCTTATGAAATAACATTGATTTGTATTATAAGGCCTGCTTAAAGACTGTAATGAGTATTCATTTGATAAAGTTCTATTTGGGCTGTCCATCGTTTATGCTAGATATTTTGCTAGTTGAAGTTTAGTTGCTTTATTAATGTTAGGATGAAGGAGTCTAGTAGAAAAACAGAAGTATACTCTTTGCAGTTATTTTGTGTAAGTAAAATATGAAGTGACAAAAGAATAGTCCTTAATACTTAAACAGCTAATAGTTTATATCCAAGTAACGAAGTATAGGAAGCCATTAGACTTAAAATGAATCAATAGGTTACATATAAAGTAAAATTGTAATTAATACTTCATTTTAGGAATAAGAAAATGTACAATAACTTCTTATAGTATAAATAATGGAGAAGGGGGAATTATTTATAAGGAGAAAAAAATTTTGTATGAATATATCAACCAAAGAAATGACACGGTTCCCAGTACTGAGAATATGACCTTAATCGGACATAGAATCTTTGCAGATTTAATCGAGTTAAGCTGAGGTCATTACCTTGGTCCCAAATTCAATATGATCTGTATCCTTATAAGAAGACACAGAAACACTAGATGGACGCCATGCGAAGACACAGGTCACAACTGGAGTGATGGTTCCACAAACCAAGGAACATCCAGGATGGCCTGCCATCATGAGAGGCTAGGACAGAAGCATGGACCAGATTCTCTTGAGCTGTCAGAGGGATCACTGCTGGCTCCCTGATCTCAGACTTCTAGCTCCCAGAACCTTGAGAAAATCAGTATTAGTCATTGTTGGAATACAACTTCTATGTGATGCTTTTTAAGGGCAGACCCAGGAAACTAATATGCTACCTTTAGGTCTCAACATTCAAGGTTCTGGCCATTTTATCCTGTCTGCTGGACTGAGTCGGTGCTTCTATCAACTACACTTATTGGAGCAATGCGTGAGATATTAGGTGAACATATTTCGATGTGCAATTTTGACTGTGAGATTTTATTTGTCCTTAGACTCAAATAAACAAAATTTATTCTAATCTAGACCAGACATTTTTTTTTTCCTGTTCTTGATTTTATAACGTTGCTTTAAATTGCTCTTTTTAGGCCTACTTTACACCTGGAGGCAATGTTGTTGTGAAAACACCTCACACCAGCCATCAGGGTTTGTCCTTGGCCTATGCGGATGCAAACCCTACCTGTTTTTACACTCCTTCTATATGCCTCACAGAGTCTCTGAAAATAGGCTGCAAAAGCTGAATGAGCGATGGATGGAGCAGTTTCCTTAACTTTCCTTCTCTGATGCCTTTACAGGAGCAGCTTTCAGGGTTTGCCCAAGTCCCTTAGATTCTTACTAATCCAAGTGTAGTTTTTCTTCTTTCTTTGAAGCAGTTAGATATTCTGATCAAAATTAATCAACCAAGCTTTATATCGACTGTCTTTAACTGGTATCAGGATACATCCTTTCTTCCTTAAAATGGGAATTTCTAGAAGTGGATGACTCTCAATTATTGTACTAACCTCAATGCATTTTTTCACTTTAAATATTCAGTGTTGCTTGAGTTGAGTGACACTCCTCCACTTTTACTTCTCATTTCTGACTCTGACCTGACCACTTAATTTGAATCCATGATGCTCACCTTCCATATAAAATTGATTAACCGTTATAGTTATCAGTTTATTAAATATAAAATCAAATAATACTATGTATAGATATATGTGAGTTTTAGAGGAAACACTGATGTATCTAGTGTATATTTTATAATAGATCGATATTGCCTTTGGAGCCTGCTGTGGGCCCTGCCTTGAATCCAGTTCAGTCATTCCCAACACAGGAAATCACTACCCTTCACCCTTCATGTTACATTTCCCATTATCTTTTGTACTTTCAGTTTCCAAATGCATCCCTGTGTCTGGGTATTTTTAAACTTCATGTTAATGAAATTACGTTCTGTGTATTCTCCTGCACTTGCTTACTTGCCTTAACATTGCATTCCTGAGATTCATCTATGCTTTTTGTAAAAGAATAAATAAATAAATAAATGTGTGTGTGTGTGTGTGTATGTGTATATATATATATATATATATACATATATATATATGTATATATATATATACATATATATATACATATATATATATATATATATATATATATATCAAACAATAGGCTATTTCTAGCTTTTTATTAATGTGAAAAGACTGTCATGAACATTCTTATATGTTTCCTGGAGCCCATGTTCAAGAGATCCTCAGGAGTATATACCTAAGATTGGACTTGCTGTGTCATGGGTATGCATAGCTTCTTCCTCGTCAAACATGTCAAATTTCTTTCTAAAGCAGTTGTACAAATGTGTACTCCCACCAGAAGTACTATAAAATTATTCCAGTTTCTTCGTACAGTCACTAATATGGTATTTTTAGGCTTAAATTTTTGCTAATCTGGTTGATATGAAATGATACCACACTGTGAGTTCAACTTGAATCTCACCTATTATTTA
Organism: Macroglossus sobrinus; assembly: GCA_004027375.1. Classification (NCBI taxonomy): domain Eukaryota; kingdom Metazoa; phylum Chordata; class Mammalia; order Chiroptera; family Pteropodidae; genus Macroglossus; species Macroglossus sobrinus. The sequence goes on along the minus strand of PVKZ01001039.1, from coordinate 334,055 downwards.
TCAGGTTAACATCTTATATTGAAGGCTTAAGGTTTCACTCTTAAGGAGTTCTGGTTTTGCCCATATCATTGCCTTGTCTCTTTTTCTTAATGAGTTGTAGACAGTTTTTATATATTCTGAACTTATATCAGTTTCAGATATCCTCTTCCAATTCATGGTTTGTATTTCTACTTGATAGGGTTTATTTTCATGAGTAGATATTCTTATTTTCAGTTAGTTTCATATAGTTTCAGTTATCAATCTTTACGTTTCTTTCGTAACTGCCTTTGAATTTGAGAAATTCATTAGCTTCATTATAAAATATTTTCAAATAAATTCTACAAGTTTTATCGTTTTGCCTTTCATATGCAAATTTTAATTTGATTTGATCAAAGATTTGGATCATAAATATATTTAAATATATATATATATACATATATATTTGTGTGTGTGTATATATATGTGTATATATATATATACATACATACATACATATATACATACATACATATATACATACATACGTTATAATATATCATAGAAAGCTTTAGTTGTTTAAGTAGAATATTTGGTCATATTACCATAAAATTTTTCTTATTTTTAATACTACTTTATGGCTATTTTTTTAACTAATTGTCTAATAGAAGGAATTTTTTTTTAATTCTTTTCCTGTATATTTCCTTTTTAGTGTTCTTGGTTATATTAATATCTGCTGTTATTATATTTTGCCTTAATAGTACTTTTTTATGTCAACTGGTATATATTTCGGAGAAGAAATGCTCAAATTGGAAACCTTAGCAGGCATGGTCTTCTGGTTTGAAGCTCAGCATATCACCGCGTTCTGTCACTTTTCCTCCTGGTCCAGATGGTACAGTTGCTTGACTTGCCCAGTATCTGGCTGAGTTAAGTGCAAACCATTTGAAATTCAATCAGTAGAAGGTGGAAGTGATGGCTGTTGGACAGAGGAAAGCATTTTGATAATTTATAGAGAATTTTATTTAGATGACCATGAAAAATGCAAGCTATGTTATACTGTGATAAACCTGACACTTTTGGCATTAGATTAAAATGAATTTTCCACTCAAAAAATCAATGCTATGCTTCTTCTTTTTCCTTTATTAAGGAAATAACCCCCAATATTTTTTTGGCTTAGAGTTTGTAGATTAATTACATGCATGATATTTTTGGCTTCATTTCTGTGCATTTTAATAGACTTATTACACATTTTCTACAAAGTATAAATATAGTAGATAAGAAAATATTATGTGCAGGGTAAGTATTGCTTTCATGGTTCAGATCAACTTTTCGTACAGGCATAAATTATACTTTGAGAAAATGGAAACACTAGACCGCTCTTGCATTTTGTTTTAAACATGATCTTAAATCAATTTTTATAACTACCTTTAGCTATTAATATAACAACTTTTACAAAGTTTGTTTGATTATTTAGAAGACACACATAAATATACTTTGGGGACATTTCTAACACTGTTCATCGTTTTATTTGTAGGAGGCAGCTTTAAGAACTAAAAGAGATCCTCATATTTCTTATATTTTAAAACATTTAAGTGTTTAGAGAATAGGCTATGTATAAAAATAGAACTATCAATTATAACAGATTTTAAAAATATTTAAGTGAAATACCTAACTGTCTATATAAGTTTAATTTCAATAAACTTAAGCTTGTACATGATACTGTAGTTATTTAATGTTAAAGACAAACTTTTCCAAGTATAAATTTTATAGCATCTTAAAACCAAAACAACACACACACACACACACACACACACACACACACACACACGCACACAATAACAACTAAACAAAAATATGCATACAGGGAAGAATCTTGAAAAGACAGCATGTTATTCTTATTTAACATGATGACAAAGAGAATATTGTCCACAGATCACATAGAATGTCCAACTTCACCTAACTGGTCAGTGAGAGAAGTGATGCTCAATAGACATTAAATTACAGGTTCCATTTAGTTTACCTATGAGAAGACAACGGTTTAAATTCCAGTTTTACCCTAGGTAGACACTAGCACATACCATATATTGGTAAAAATTAGAAAAACTCCCTTTCAAGGCAAATGAATTAGAAAACAGTCCCTTCTATATAAGGTGGACGTAAACTCTGTGTCAGTCTTGGTCCTAGCAGGGTGAAAAACTAGCACAATCAAATTAAGGTTAGAAGATCTTAATACAAACATTAAAACAAAGACAAGGGTCTATAACATAGCTTGTTTTTCATTTTCTCTTCCATTAAAGGGTGGGAGGAAGAAGGAATTATGGAAAGCTAGATGACAGAATCCCGTGGTCCATTTTGAGAGCGAGCTGGAAAATAGCCAGCCTGACAAATGTTGAAGAGAAGAACATTTACAAATAAATACCCAGCATCACTCTCTTTTCTCATTTTAATTTTTTTGGTGCTTCTTGTTTGCCAGCAGGATTAGGTACCAGAGGGCAAGAAAGCCTAAGGCAGAAAACAGAGTGGGGAAGAGTGGACATAGAATCTGGAGTAATAAAAAGATTTCCAAGATAAGTTCTATGCCTCCAGGCTGTCAGTACTGAGCCAGGCTGGAGGATGTGGCAAGTAGGCGTGACTGGTTTTGAGGGAGTGCTTTTTATCTCTTTGGCCAAGGCATTCTTGTACATGCTATGTGCATCTGTTTTCACCACTTACTAAATTGTGAAATCCAGCAAATTACTCCTATATGTGAAATAAATATAGTGGTAATATTTACTTTACAGATGTGTTGTAAAAACTAAATGTAATTAGCTATTTGAAAGGATATTATAAATCAAAATAAATGTATAAATACGTGACGATTTTCATTATTAAAAGAGAACATTTCTTCCAAGAGCTGTCATATACAAGGCTTGAGAATGATCAATCTCTCTTCAATATGAATTTTCACCAGAGTTTAGTATAATTCGCACTACCTACCACACCTGTCATGTATCCACTGGGCTGTCTGAATTCCGTCTGTCCTGAAATGTTTTAAGCATGTTTTTGTAGGTGTTCCTAAGCCGGTCTATCTGTCCCCTTCTCATCTAGCCCTTTCTCCTCTTCATCACCACACTTGAGTTTTGGGTCACATAGTTCATCTATGAGCATTAGTCATATAGAGCCTATATTACTAGTTTTATACATATTTGAAAATTTTATAATAGCCCTTAATAATGATGAAAGAATATTTGGAGAAAACAATGAATCCAGGACTCCTCAAACCAAATAATTATCAACCTTTATAATACAAAATTTAGATGAAAGTAGCCTCCAAAATATTAGCAAGGAACTCCTCCCCCCCCACACACACACACACAAGTTTGGTCATATTTCAAATATTCTTTTTAAAAGGTAAATCTATAGAAAATTATTATTAAACCCAGAAAGAGTTTCTGACTGTTTGCTAGGTGTTATATTTCTGATGTAATTCAATGACCCAGCACAGAGCAAGTGCCCATGGCTGACTCGAGCACATGCGTCTCTGGACACATGATCGGTGACATCGGAAACCGTGGTGCAGCAGTTCAGGTCACTCATCACCTCTTTATCCTTACACTGCCAACCCCATTAACCATGCTAGCGGTTTCCTCATGTCCAGAGAGCAGAGCATTCAACCAAATGCTTGCTTTTTTGCTTTTTAGAATTTATTATTTGGACTCCTTTTATAATTAGCCAGCTTTTGTATACAGCAGCATATGTTAATCAGACTTCTAATATTTTCAATTTCTAATATTTTGAATGTTTTTTTTTTTCATTTTGTTTTTAAGTATGTGGAAGTCAGTGTATATTAACATCTACAAACAGATACTGGCTTATTTGTTAGTCCATGGCTTGGGAGGAGGGCCTGTTTGTAATATACTGATATTTTCTGAAGCAGTGATTCACTTGATAACCATTTCCTCTAGTTAAAAGAGCCTTTTTTATACAACCAAGAGTTTTATTTTTATGTGACTAAAGCTGTTTAAGGTTAAAAGATAAACTGAGGCATATTACACATGTTAAGAGTTTATTTGAGCAAAAAATCCATTCGAATGGGGCAGTGCTGAAGCAGGAGTGGTTAAAAGCATCCAGGAACAGTAGCTGGGGATCGACTTTGCAGAGAGAAAGCAGAAGCAGAGTCAGGAAATTTGACTGGCTAGAGCTGAGATGTTTGCCTTCTTTGGAGAAGCCAAGTTGGCTGCTTGTGATTGGTTTTTCTTCGCTTTGAATTTCTGAACCTTAAGACATTTACATGCTTGAATTTTGGTTTGCTTACACAGGCTTCTAAGGTATTAGAAGCACCTCCATCTACTGTCCTCTTAATCTAATTAACTTTACGAAAACTTAATATTTATGTAAGATATTTTGACCCATATCATCTCATATGAAACTAACCATAAACCTGCTGGAATGTTATTTCATTTTATAGACAAGGCACTGACTTAGGACTGTGATTTGCCCATTCACACAGCAAAGAAATGACAAATCCCAGTTAGCTGGGGCTCTGCCAATACCACCAGCAACTTCGCTGTTGGTTTCGATGGCCTCACGTTGAAAGTACAATTCATAACCGTTAGCTACTGGAGCCATTTGCTTCCAGAAACTAAGCTAATTGGCTTACAGAAACTACCAAAAAAAAGTTCACATTTAATTCCACTTTGAAAAATGATATAAAATAAACTATTTTATTTTGATTTTCTCTTTACAAAAACCAAATCTTTTCATATGTACCTTTTAATTCTAATGATTAACATATTTATATGTGTTACAATATTTCCATGTTAGGTGTTCTAGAGACAGAAGAATGGCAAATAACAGTTAAATCTCATCTTCTCATGTAGTTTTCTCCTATGCTTTTATCCCTCCCTTAGTTCCACACTTAACACCTTCCTATAGCTATTTTGACAGCAAAAATAAATATTACTGTTTTTATTTTCATCCTGGCTCCTGGAGGGTCTTTTCATGGTTGGATAGGTAAATATCTCTGTGGATGTTTAAGAAAACAAAACAGAAAAAATAAGATGCCTATGAGAGGGAAAATATGAAGTTTAAGAAAGGTTAAGAAAGGATACGTGATGAGTTAGAACAAGAAGAAAGTGTAGAATCCTTAAGGAAAGATTCAAGGGAGGCAATTAAGAAAATAGAGTGAATGAATATTTGGGGATTGAAATGCTGACTACTGTGCAACTTAAAAACTCTCCTCACTCTCTTCCACAGAAGATTTAGAAATGATTCATTTCTGAAGAACTCCTTTTCTGAGAACATAAAATGTCCTTTTTTTTTTTCTTTTGCTTAAATTTCAGCGTGGGTTGAAATCAGAGGTTGTCCAACAAAACTCCCAGTATGAGGCTGACATGTTCTACACAGGAATTTGAGGTCACAGGCTGTGTTTTATTAAGTTTTGAACATCTAGGAAGATTAAAATGAATGAAACATAATAGAAGGTAATACATGTTTGATAATGAATTAAAGAAAAAGAAGAGATATAGCAGGGAGTAAGAAAGATAGAACAGCCAATAAAGAGGAGGGAAGAAGGAATGGAGAAGAGGGTGGATTCTAAAATGGAAAATCTTTGCTGCTCTCAGCTGCTTAGTGTTTGTTTGTCCTCGGGCCGTAGATTTTGTGACCCTCAGGTTTTCCCCTTTCTAAAATAGATGCAGATACATCCACAATGGCTATTTTGAAATATGGAGAGATTCGGAAGACAATGGAATTAAAAGATTTTGGTATAATTGGATTATGTTGTGCTTATCTTAGACTTACTCCAAGCAGAACAGTCAGCAAAATTAAAATCCTCTACTAAGATAATTTTTATCCTGCTCTTTTGTTTCCTGAAAATACATTATTAAAAAAAATAACAGCTTCCAAAAGTATACTTTGCCCCACTGACTGAATAGATATCTCTTATAGTTATCTCTACATCATTCCCTCCTTCCAAGCTAATTTTTTCTCTTCCTAATCATTGACAAGGAATGCTGCTGCTGTCATACCTTGTATTATAAAGCAGGAAAACTGATAGGAGAACAGAATTATAACCCAGCACCATCCCTGTGCAAAGAAAGAGGTTTTATACTTGACTATAGGAAAAAAGGGGATTGAAGGCTATGAGGATTTGGGAGTCTTTTAGGTAGAATGTGTTTTTGTTGCATGCTTACACAAATCTACAATTCTGAATTGTAACATAAAATGAAAGCCAAATAACCATACACTTTTACTTTAAGAGAAAGTAACTTTCTTGTGAAAAAAGTCAAGCTTATTGTAGTTTTCAGTTGAAATTTAGCATTCTATATAAGAGGCAAAATGATGGTGATTGAAATAAATCTGAAATGTTCAAAGCCATGGAGCTCTTAAATAAGCAAACCTCATTTTCCAGGGTTCAGCAGGCATTCAATTCCATTAAGAAGCCTGAAAGAAATAATGTAGAAATCAATGTGGAATCTGAAAGAAGACAGAAAATAATGTGTAATAATTGTTTTATCTCCTTGAGGAATACTGTGCTACAAAAAAATCCTATAATCTGTATTTCTCTTCCATTAGTTTACAATAGTATAGTGAGAATTTACTTTTTTTTCTGAAAGTGTTACTAGATTTATTTTTTCTGTTTCTGCTTTGTGGAATTGTTTTCCCCTGGTCTCTGTTTGTGCCTTTCATTTCTCATGGAAAGCCTTAGTTCAAAATCATGTCACCTTATGGTGACCCTGGCCGTGATCTGCCTACAGGTCGTCTGACCTCTAGAATCTCTTTCTGTAATCTTCTGTACGCAAGGCTAAAAGATTATTTTTTTTCCTTATGTATATTTATGAAAATATCTTGCCCTCAGTAAAAAAATCAACTAGGTCTGCAAATGTATCATGCATTTCAAACTCTTGGCCAGCATTTGAGACCCTATACTCTGCTACAAATCTAAATTTCCGTATGAGTTTTACTGTTCTCCCTGGATCTGTGATCCATTCACACTAAAACACACTCTGTGCATGCACATGCCTTTGACTTCCACATCTGTGTGTTAAGGGTGGAAACTTTTAAGTGAGCCAACTACCTAAGTCAGCCACAGGGAAGAAATATCTGTAGATCCCAGAATTTGTCCTACTTGCTTGGGTGTAGTTTAGAAGGTGTATAAGATATGAAGATGGTCAATGTCTGCTTCTGTAATCCACTTACTTGTTATCCAGGGTGTGGTACTAGGTGATGTATTGTGCTAATGGCCAACTTCTGCTTCTGTGATCTGCTTGCTTGTTCTAGGCTTTATAACTGCCTCACTCTCAAACCCAGAGGCTGATCTCCTCTAACCCTGCTTGGTAGAGAGTCAGGTGCTTGTCCGCTAATAAAGGCTCTTAATTCTCTCTGATTAGGTTCTGTGGGTCCCTGTTCTTACCTATGTCATAAAATGTGTTCATGACAAGGTTTGTTACTGAAAAAGCCTGAGCTATACCTTTTAAAACCCCAACCATCCCTCCAAGACTAGTCTATATGGGCCTAAGGAAAATGACTGATTTTCACCTCAAATGCAAATTTCTTTCCCCTTTGATAAGCTGTAACATTTTGTTAATATAAATTATATTCTTGGCTTTCCTTTTTCATGAAGCATCTTATTTCTACTTGGTGGTTGTAAAGAGGAATTAATCCTAGTTTATGTCTCCAGTGTAGTGATTCACAAATACAGCCCTTAGTTTGGTACGAGGGTGTAGAGTAAACAAGAACCAACAGGAAAAAACTTACCAATATACAAATCCACAGAGTTTCTGATTCAGTATGACTGAATACCCCGTACATAACCCACCATGTTTAGAACACTATAACTTAATTCATCATACGAATCTAGCAAATAGATTATTTTTTAAATGAAAGAATTAGTGTAAGGTATGCATATATAAGAATAAATGAATTAAGCAAGAAATGAAATGTTTTGTTAAAGAGAAATGCTACATTATTGAAGAATTCATTTTAGCTCTGCATTTAATCCTTTTGAAGTAGAAATTTAATCTTGCTAAGCCCCAATTTCTTCCTTCATGTGTACCACTAGAGAAATAAATACCATTTGAAATAATTTTTTTAAAAGCTAAAATGTTTTGTCAACATATAGTAACCTAGGTGCTTGTGAGGCTCAGAAAAAGTAGTTTCTTCTATTTTTCCATTTCATTTTGTCTTTCCAGTTCAGATCTCCTTCTGCATCTTAGAGTATGTGAGATGAAAATATAATATTAAACACAATATATTGTCTCCTATGTTGAAATCAGATTATCTTTTATCATGGGAGGCAGAAAGCAGAAGGGTTATATGCTAAAACCTAGAGCAGGAAGTAACGGATGAGATAGCAGACATGTGGGTGTCACTTCCTGTGAAAAGTGAGCTTCCACAAAAGCTTCTCCTGTAGAAAACGCATCTCACTTTTCTCAGAGGAAGTGGATGCATCAAGGAAAGCTACCCCTTCCTTTATCTCTAGCACGTGCTTTATCAATGATTTTCTGTTCTTCCTATGAATTTCCTCCATCTGTTTATACACTTATTCATTCATTGAATGCATATTTTTTTTGAGACCCTAACATAATCCAGATACTGTGCTAGGTTCTAGAGATATGGATGTGAATAAATAGAACCTGGAGAGCTGTGTAGTTCTTATCCAGATGAAAATGTGCAAGAAACAAACAAACAAAAAAATGACCATCACTCTCAGGTCTTGGAGCAAGTATCTGGCATGTCTGTGGGGGCCACGTGGGAAGGTCAAGGCTAAGTGCAAAGAGAGGGAGAGAGGCAGAGAGAGAAAGCAGACTCAAGACATATAATTTTATTAGGGTCTATGGGTGGGATGCATTGGAGTTCCCGTGTTAAGGCTGAACTGGTCCATTCAAACCCAAAGCGAGGGGTTTTGTTAGGCTCCATGGGGCCTTATCGAAGGGGGCATACAGGGAAAGGTGTTGGGAGGCAGGGGAGACCGTCAATCTTAGGGGCTGCTGGGGAGTCACATAAGGGACTTGCATTGACCTGTGAGTGACTTAGAGGTGCTGTGGTCTAGGGCGTGGGCTGCGTGAGAGGCTAGTGTCAGTTTAAGGTCACCTTAAACAGACCAGATAAATCAGAGACCAAGGCAGCCATACCGCGGAGTAGCTTAGCTAAACTCTCAACACTTTTAAACAACAGATAGTTATTTCTCAGGGTTCTGGAAGCTAGGAAGTTCAAGGTCAAGGTGCCATCAGACTTGGTGTCTGGTGAGAACCACCTTCTTCATGGACAGCTATCTTCTCACTGTAACTTTGAATTGCAGAAGTGGGACAGGCAGGCTCTCTTAGATCTCTTTCACGAGGGCTCCACTGCCATGTCTCAGGGGCCTCAAAAAGCCCACCCCCACCCATTACAACAGCTCAGTGGGTATTAGGTTTCAACATGCAAATTTGGGGAAAACACAAGTATTCTGTTCATAATACTCTTCATGAGAATATCTCATACTCCGCATGACAATACTCCGCATGACAATATCTTAGTCATTAAGGTATTTTCAGATTTCTAAAACATCTTCAATCTGGAGCATTTTCTGTGCCTTTTTAAATCATTTTCAAATTTAAAAGTAAAATGAATAGACAGCGGTAATAAGGCTTTCTTTTCTTAAAACGATAGTGTTTTTAAATGTTTACACCAATTTGAACTTCAGAATAGATTTGTCAATTACAAAGAAAATAAGAAGTTAGAAATAGTAACCTGTATAATAAAGATGGATTTGTCTTGGTAAGTCCTGTGGTCTAGATAACTGTTTTCAAAAACTAATAAGAGCTTGGATAAAAACTAATTTTTTTTTTGGTGCATATGATTAACTGATTAAATATACTTATATTCCAAAAACATATTTCAGAAATAAAAAAAAATATTTCATTTGTAATCAAGTGTGAATCATAAAATTTAGCTTACTGCTATCTGGAGTCATGTTGGCTAAATATATTTACATGTAACTCTTCCTCAGTATGAGTAAAGAGCCTGTTACATAAACTGCCTCCAGCATAAATGGTGTATTATTCATATTTACATCTGCATTAACAGTCATTTCCATAGTACCTGGAACAGAGTCTGTACTCAATACATAATGTTTTATTTAATGAATGAATGAATAAGTGTTATATATCTGGCACTACTTGACTTATTATTCTATAAAAATTTTTTGTCTTTGCTTTTATAGGAACAATTTTAAAATTGTATTTTACGTATTTTGCACTTGTAATTTAATCAGTTATCATCAAAGTATAGTTCCTTAGAAACCAAAAATGTGTCATAGAAGGATAGACTTCAGTCATTGGGAAAAAAAGAGAATAATAACCCATTTGCTTCTAAGCTTACCCTTCTGTCACTAAACGGACTGGTATGTCCTCCTTGTTATTTCAAATTAAATCTGAACTATACAACAGCACTTGTGATACTGTGCACGCAATTTTTTTGATTCTTAAAGAAAAAAAAAAGACTATAGCAGAAAAAGTGAGTAAAACACTCGTAATTTGTTTAGCTGGTGGTGTAGCCTGTTCGACGATCAAATTTTGTTTCCCAAAGGAAGGCATCAGTTTTAAATTACACAGCAAGCAGGCAAGGGAAAGGAAGCAAACAATCAAAACCTTCCCAGGAGGGGAAGGATAAGGCGGGCACTCCAGAGATCCCATTTAATAAATAAACACCTTCATTTCTGTAAGTTAATTTCACCACAGGAAATAAGTTTAGTTTTAATTATATTGCCTTGTGTCATGTTTTATAAAAGGCACATGAGGTGCATTGACTTTCTATTATTAAAGCGTTGGTGTTTCCAAAAATATTACATGTAGATGAAGTCTCTGAGGAAACAAACATAGCATGATGTACAGTTACTTGAAATGCAATATTTTCATCTTACCCCATCTTAGTGACAATGAGATAGATGGAAACAGCAAGTAGTATTTAATTTTTTCTTAAAAGATGGTTTGGCTTTTAGAGTGATGTGTGAAAAACTCTCTGAGTCATATAGTCTAGTTGAACTATTGGCACAAATAAAAGGTGGCTACCTTTTGTCAAGTTTGAGATAATATATATTTAGTAATTTCATGTTTGATTTTTGTGCTGTAGATGCCTACTCTTCATAATTTCATACAGTTTTAATTTAACATTATTAAGAAAATATAGTTTTGCGCTTTTGTACAGTTAGGGCTTTCTGAGCAAAGAAACTGGATTAAAGAACAAGGCTTGGAAGGCAAAAGATAGCTGACTAGATAGCGAGAGACCTCAGGAGAGATTTAGATATTTATCTTAAAATTTGTTTACATTTCAAAGTGAAAAGAAACCTGAGCCAGCGAGCAGGCTGTTTATATTCCAAAGGATTACAACACATTAGGGAGCAAATGTCTTTTACATTTCTCAGAAGGAGGGGGAGTGGTGTGTCATGTATAAACTCTTGAGATCCATAAGTTTTGGTTCCTCTGGGGTGCTGTATAAAACCTCCTTTGCGTGTGCAGAGTTGGTCCATCTGGCTCCCATGGCATCATTCTGAAGTGGGGAGGATGGATGTGAGGAGCTGACACAGTTATTGTTACAAGGGATAGTGATCTGGATTTGATCCAGAAGCTTCATGTTTGCTTTCAGAATCATATAAGTAAATATACGTATGAAGACTCATCAAACATTCAAATCCATGATGCATACTATGGGCAATTTTAAAAGTAAAAGATTTATTGAACCTCTGGCAAAACTTTCTGTTCTATAGCCTCTGAGGGCTTTTTTCTTCTTTTTTTTTTTTTTTTTTTTTTTTAAGGATAAAGCATAGAAAAGTTAAGGAAAATGCCTAGAGACAAACCCAAACATTCAGAACTCACTTTCTTATTAGTTATTATATGATGAATTGAGTTTATTTTAACTCAGTGACTAATGGAACACAGCAAAGGAAAACACACACACACACACACACAGTGGATAAAGTTGCTATTGGAGATATAAAGAAACATACTGGATGTCCATAGTGGATACAGAGCAACAAATAAAAATAAATACCATCAGGTATATATTGGTTAATGGAAAACAACATTTTATGTATGAGAGATTTTATTGATATAAAAACTCTTATTGTTACTGGGGAAGACACAGATATCAAATATTTGTCCCCAAAATCACATTCATTACAATCTTAATGTGTTGAGCATTCTTACCTAAAGCAAGGTGTCTGAGACAAGCAATGAACTTCCTAATATGAAATCAACACAGCTTACGTTGGTTCTGGGTCTTTGAGATGTAAGACAATTAACTTTGTTCTCCAAATAGCCATTCATGAGTTAGGCTTGTATGCTAAGGACACTCTGAGTGTATAGCATATAATAATATAATTTTTATGCAATTCCTGGCATGTATTAAGCATAAATTATTGAATGTATAACTCCCCCTTTTTTATTATTGCCATGACTGAATTGTGTCTTGTGTTAATATAGTAAGTCGATATTGGACATTCATTATATTTCTCTTTCTAGCTAATGTACATGGGGTAAACCAATGATAATTCTGACTAGGACATAAGAACATAAGACAAGGAACAATAAGATGTATTTTTTATATGACATAATTTGAAGAGATACACACAACTGATTTTACCTAAATAACTGTTAAAACAGACTGTGCTGCTAAAGATAGTATTATATTCTGTTCAAAATATAGCCTTACTCCTATAAGTGTTTTGGGGAGAAAAAAAATGTGGGGCTGAGTGTGGTTGAACCATTGTCTATTTCTGTTAGAATCGATTATGGCCGTGATTGCAATATGGTACGCAAAAGGGACACTTAATCAGGGAGAACAATGATAGATGTGGTGAACGGAGCAAAATTCATATATTCCATTATGTCTTTTTTTTCCCCACAATAGAACTAATTTTGTTCTTGTTTTTATTTTTGTTTTTTTAAATTATAGTTGACAAACAATATATTAGTTTCAGGTGTACACAATAGCGATTCTATATTTATATAACTTATAAAGTGATCACCTCAATAAGTCTAGTACTCATATGGCATAATACATACTTTTTACCATATTGCTGACTATATTCCCTGTGCTGTACTTTATATCCCGACGACTATTTTTATAACTGGCAATTTGTACATCCATTATGTGCAAATCCTTTATTACAGGTATCTAGGTTGCTTTTTTATTTAACTGACTGTTATTAAAGATGTTCAGTTAAATTGAACCTCATGGGAGGACTAAGAAGACTTGAAATGGAGTATATTCAATGTATTAAATTTAGCCGATGGGAGGAATTTTTTAATTGGGCTGAATCCACTTTTTTTTAATTAAAGAAAAACTTGGGTTTTTCAAAAGACATTTTTAATAAAATGAAAAGACAAGCTATAGAGATAAAATTTCAAGTCATATTTCTGATAAAGAACTCTCAAAACTCAATGATAAATCCAACACGCTAAAAAAAAAACTGAACAGAATTGTCACCATACAATATATAAGTAGTAAATACTCATAAAAGCTGCTCAAAACTCTAAGTCTTGAGGAAAATAGAAATTAAAACCACCACAAGAAAATCCTACAAACTGTTAGTACTTAAATTAAAAAAAAGACTGATCCTACCATGTGTTGGAGAGTATGTGGACAAAATGGAACCCTCATACACTGCGGGTAGAATGTAAAATGTTATAATTAATTTGGAATATAGTTTGGCAATCTCTTTATAAATTGAAGGTACACCTGCTAATTATTCCAATACTCCTAGGTATTAACCCCAGAGGATAAAACAATATGGCCATAGAAAGACTTTGCATTTAACTTTATAACTGATATTTCCTGAAAGCCCCAAACTAGAAAGAAACTGAATGTCTATCAACAGGTAAATGGAGAAACAAATATTGGCATATATCCCTACACTGGAATAGAAATGAGTAATATAAGAACAAATTTTTGCAGTAACATTAAATAATCTCAAAAAACTGCCAAGAAATAGGAGCCAGAAAAATCCAAAAAGTCCATACTGAATGATTCCATTAATATAAGATTCTAGAAAATAAAAACTAATCTTTAATGGCAAAAATCAACCTAACGCTCTTCTAAGTATTGGTAGCATCAGGAGAGTGGGATTAAAGGGGGCATGGAGAAACCTTTGGGGGTGATGGATTCATTTGCTATGTAGGTATAATGTGTTTTTACATATGTCAAGACTTACCGAAATATACAATTTAAGTATATTTAAGTATATGAAGTTTTTTGTAAGTTTATTGTATGACAGTCATGCCTAGAGAAACCTTTTTAAAAATGAGATAAAGGGAAACAACAATCTAACACAAAGAAAAAAAAAGATGAAGGATAAGTTTGCATGAGCTTCTCATTCTTCAGTTATTTGGAAGAGGCAAGAGTTTTCCATTCAGACACCACGTTCATTCTAATAATCCATAAATTCACTGGCGACATGACAATTATACATGATATCCATTTATCTATGCGCACTATAAGTGACATTTTTACTTTGAATTGTTCCATAGTCTCCTCACCATATCCATTGTGTTCAACTGAACACAATCCCCTTCAGATTTTCATCTTCGGGTTTAACTGTCAGCTTGCTTTCAGCACTCATATTTGATAAGCCCAGTGATGCCTGTTCACCACCCTTAGGCCATTTTACCTACACCAGTGCAAAAGACCTCAGGTTCCCTCCAGAGGCTGTGCGAAGAGACCTGTCACTCAGACTCATAACCTTCTTCGTCTCCCACTGTTTTGATCACTACTAGTTCTGCAGAGACGGGAGTGTCGATTCCACTTTCATGCCATCATCAGGTTTTAAAATTCATCAGGACTAGCATGAATGAGCAAATCTGCTGCTTTCCTTTCACCGAAGGAGTAATTAGAGCAGCCTGATCGCCTAACCTCACATAATGATCTGTAATCACTTCAGTTGCCACTTCAATGATCTCCTGCTTTTTTTGGTGCTGCTTTAAACTAACCAGCTAAACACTTACATATGGTTTGGCCACCCTGCCTTTTTATCATCTCTTTTAAAATTATTTTCAGTTTTTTCTGACAAATTCATTTTTGTTGTTGTTTTTGTTTTTTTGTCTGTCATGCAACCTCATTTTGTGGAGCTAAACTAGTAGATATGTAATAGCTTCTCTCATTTGGTTTTGAATTTTAGTCACAGGGTAAAATAACACAAATCATGACTTTGCTTAAAGGTATAAAGTTAGGAGACACACTGACATTATCATATAACCCATCCAAAGTAGCTTACCTTCTTAAACTATGAGCATAGTCAGAGGTATTCCCTTTAATATATAAAGATGGGCTTGGGTGATTCTCTGTATCAAAGTAATCTTTACATAACTCTCACCATAAACAAACTCAATAATTTGGAGATCTGTCCTTCCCCTTATATTTCTACTGGGCAGGGATTACCTGGGGACGCTGAGTAAAATCAATCCTATACTCAGATGGCTGTATCCCTAGCTAGAGAGACATGAATTCTCTGGTCTCCAGTCCACAATTCACAAGGAAACTTTGGGGATGACAGGTATGTTCACTATCACGATCATGGTGATGGATTTGTGGGTTTATACTTGTATCCACAATACACACCTCAGCAATAGTTCTCCAAATGCTTAGTGCCCTTCCCTTTTCTCTAAAATATATATTTTTTTGATTTAGCAATAATCCCAAATTTGGGGCCTACCATCTCTAAATCCCATTGATAAGCTTTTAGAATGATCAATGATAGAAGCATTTGTTCAACTCTAATCTGTGGATGGCTTGGCAGCTAGCCAGGCATCACAGATGCTTTTTCCTCCTGTATTTTCTACGGAGGAGGAAAAAACATGTTCCCTCTACCCTTCTGAGTTTTTAGCTGAGATCCCATAATAAAACATAGATTGACAGGAGGACACAAACAGAAGTTTATGAACATGTATATATTATGTATACTAGGGAGATACTTGGAGAAAAATGAGTAACTCCCTGGGATGGCTTAGAATTTAGAATTGAATACCATCTAAACAAAGAAAGAGAAGAAAGAATGTAGGCCTCTCAGGGGAGAGAAAATTATTTTTAGGAAAAAATTAAGGAACTCTTAGAAGCTTGACAAAATGTGTATGCACATGGCCTTGACTTCTCTCATCTCCTGCGATAAGAGCGCATCCTCCCTGGTTGAGGAAGTCCTCATGGAAGGGATTTATGACCACGGAATAATTGAGTTCCTTTGGGAGGATCTGACTTTAGGCAGATAAGAGGAATTCAGAGGAAGCCTCTCCTTGCATTTGCTGTTTGTCAAGTACCTGCAGCTCCAAATAATCAGCATAATGAAGAGGCACATTTTGGGTCAGGATGGCCTGACTCCTACAGTCATATTTTTTGGGGGATGGCATATTCTGTTACCTGTCACTTTTCTCTCTCTCTTTCCTTTAATGAAAAAAAATTAAAATAACTTTAAAAAATTGCTACTGAATAGATTCAGGTATCATTTAAAATATGCTGCTGTTCTGTCAAAATGCCAACTAAACTAATTAGATTGTCTAGATAATTGGAATGACTCACAAGAGCAAAAAAGTTATATATTTATTTACAAAGTGCTTCAATAGAAACAAAAAATGCAAAACAAGAAGAGCAAAGAAGGCCTGGGATAGCATTAATAGCGTTAGAAAGATCTTCAGAGTGCTTTCTCAGCTTTACGAGACATAGACAAGTTATTTATACCCTTCTGATTAGCTCCCTGAAACCAAGATGTTTGGCTAGTGTCAATAATACAGACCATGATCACATAAACACAAATCTGTACACTAACTAAAAACAACCCTGAAAATTCTCCACAGGTTATCTTTTAATATATTGGATATCCCAATACCAAAGAGCAATAATTGTTACCTAGTATAAGGTTTAGAATTGTGACTACAAACTGCTAACAATCTAAATATCCATCGAAAGGTAAATAAATAAATAAATTATAGCATACCACACTATAAAAATTCTATTTAGCAGTATGACAGAATAAACCATTGATGAACCAATAACATGGATGGATCTCAAAATAACTGCTGAATTAGAGATGTCAGATGAAAAAGTGCACATTGGTGATTTCATGCACATAAAAATCTTAAATGCAGACTCTTCTATAATAACAGAAACCAGAGCAGTGATTTCTTGGAAGCAAAGGCTATAGGGTAGTGGTAGAGATTCCAAAGGCATGAGGAAACTTTGAGGATGACAGGTATGTTCACTATCATGACCATGGTGATAAATTTGTGGGTTTATACTTACATCAAACTTAATTTGTACACACTGAACTTGTACAATTTATTGTATGTCATTTATAAAACAATAAAGTTAAATTTTTTTCAGAGAAAATATTTTGTTTGTTAATCTAAAGATTAATAATCTAAAGTAGGATATCAGGAATAAAAAAACGAAGATGACATAAAATAAAAAGTAGAAGGATGATAGATCAAAACTCACTACATCTAATTGCATTAAATATAAGTAGATAACACATTCAAATTTAGAGACAAAGGTTTTTAGGCTAAAAACTTAATAAATGATGAAATTATATGCTGTTTACCAAACTCACTTAAATTAAGACACGTTTAATTTTAAAGAAAATTATATAAAACTTATATACCATACAGATCTTAATATAAATAAAGATTGTGCGACTATGTGAATATCACACAGGGTAGGTAGATTGTTAAGGCAAGAAATGTTATTAGAGACAAAGATAAATTCATTAATTTTTTTTAAAAGTCAAAGCAGTAAGAAGTTTCAAATGTTTTATACACATTAATAAAGACTATCTCTTGTACTCATAGGAATTAAATTGAGAATCATGCTCAGAAAAAATTAAATTCCAAATGATATGCAATTGTAGAATATAATTTCCAAAACTATTTTTGGTCTAAAAAATAAAAATTGGAAAATGATTTGGACTGAAATGAAATTATGATATATGACAGATTTTTGCATTCAGCTAAATCGACATGTAGCTGAGAATATATAGCTTTAAATGCATATATTAGTAAAGAAGATAAGTTAAACATAATCTAAGTCTCCATCCCACTAACCTAGGAATGAGAAAATAAAGCCAAAAAGCAGAAATAAAATAATACAGTTAAGAAGATAAATTGACTGAAAGTAGACACCTAACAGAAAAAAATAATCAGCAGAAAAGTTGCTTCTTTAAAAAGATTAATAAATTAATGAGCCCCATTATAACAGATCAAAATATAGAGAGATAACACAAATTACCAATAAAATCGAGTATCATTACAGAAACTATTTGACAGACTATTGACATTAAAAAGATAAGAGGATGTTACTGAAAATTATGCTAATGAGTTTGATGACATAGATAAAACAGGAAAATTGCTTTAAAAGCACAATATACTAAAACTGACAAAGATGAAATAGAAAATCTGGATAATTCTATGTTAATTAAATGAATTAAGCTTCCTCAAAGAAAACTTTATCTCAAATGGCTGCACTAGTGATATTTTTCTAACTTTTAAGGAGGAAGATATACAATTGTACAATTTCTTCAGAAAACAGAGACTTCCCAGCTTGTTGTATGAGGTCAACAAAACAATGACACTAAAATCCAGCAAGGACATAAGAGATTAAATGAAAAGACAATATGGCTCATAAATATTGACAGAAGAATTCTGAACAAAATATTGCATTTCAAATCCAATAACATATAAAAGAGATTGCAAGGTTGGTTTAACATTAACAAATTAATCAACACAATACTCCAAATTAGCAAAAAAAAAATGAGAAAAAACATGTGCTAACATCAAAAGATACAGAGGAATTCAAGGTCCATCAATTATACTTTCGACAAAGTACAAACAGAAGGAAACTTTATTTGTAAGGCTGTCACCAATAAACCCAGAGCTTGCATTATATTAAATAGTAAACATTTCTTCTATTAATTTGGGCACAAGAAAAAAAAAATTACTATTACTTCTTATATTCAATGGTATTTTAAAATTATTAAGTAAAAATACTATGTCATCACGCAACAATATGTATTATTAATTTAAACCCAATATTGTGCAAAAGAATTTGAACAGGAGCAAAAAATACATACATTCCATTCTATAAAGAAAGCATAGGTTTAAAAAAGTTACAGAGCTATTGGTCTCCGAGTGTAGGAATTAAGATATAGAAAGTGATTAAGATATTCTGTAATTTGTCTTTTTTTACTTTATCTTTTTTAAATGGTATTTTATCCTTTCTTTAATTTCAACTAGCATTCCCATTCAAATGATTATACAATTTGAATTAATAGCCCTACCCTATTCAGAGGGATAAATCAACATTTCAAAAGGCCTTGATCTTTATTCTTTGATCTTTACTTCAGGCTATTACATTTGCATATAATGTCCCTTATACCCAACTTTATCACTGAAAGTATTCCAAATTTAAGGTCCATTTCAATACATCTCTCTAAGATGCCATCTCTGTGAAATCTTCCTTTGTGAGATTCTATTGTAACTCTTTCTTGTTTAGTTTGTAACTCTTTCTTGATATGTCCCAATCCAGTTTGGATTTGACTGATATTTATCTATCTTCTTCTTGAAATAGTTTTAAGAAATGTCTTGAAAAATATTGCTCTTTTATCCACTGAAGTGCTGAAATCAATGCTTTAATCAAGACAAATGCTAAGAAGTACTTAACAAATTGCACTGGTATCTAGGATCGTGCCCCACCAACTTTCAGCTTTTGGAAAAATATTTATTTGTAATTGCTTTTGGTTGCATCAGTCATGGAAGAGGAGTTAAGCAGTGGGAAGGATCAAGCTGCCAGGAGAAGGTGTGAGGAAAATCACAAGTCCCACCTGAACAGAGACCATCCATCAACAGGACAAGCTCATGAGGTGTACAAACCACCAGCCCTCAGCACCAGCGTCATCCCTCATGCATTGATGATGCATTTGGGGTAATACTGGATTAGGTCCCTAAACTCTGTCAGTTCCCAGTTCAGGCCTAGTCTGATCTAACTTGAACTAACGCTCCCTCTTCTGACAGCTCAGGACATTTGCATTTAGGGGCCAGGACAGAGTGTCTGAGCTGACAGCAATGGAGAATACAGTTGGGGGCGGGGGGCGGGCGGTGGTGGTGGAAGCAAGCCTCACCAGGGAAGAAAAAAGAAACTAAACAAAATAAATTTGTAATCTTGTACTTAGGAAGGCAGTTTAACATCTCACTCCTATTAAACATCCTGGTTCTAGTTTTCTCTTTCAAGGATGAATATTTAGAGCATTTAGGAAGCAAGAAAAATGCCATGTGTTTTCTTCCCATTTCTCTCACATGGAAATCAATGCCTTTTCACGCCTGTATTGTATAGATTGAAAACATGTTAATAACGCTCCTGTTCTGTAGTTATTCAAAATATGAAGACACATTTATTGGGATATGAGGGGCCAGATAATTTTTAATTTCATTTAGAGTACTATATATATACACACACACACACACACACACACACACACACACACACACACACATATGTATATATATGTATATATACATAATGTGTATATATATACACATATAATATATAACAGATTATGCATATTATTATATTATACATATATAATTATAGGTATATTCTCCCTATAATATATAATATAGAACAGTTTATATATATATTATGGTATTATATATATAATTGTATTATAGGTGTAACAGATTATATATTTTATATATTATATAACAAATTATATATATAATTGTATTGTATAATATATATTTTATAATATATATTATATAAGATTATATATATGTGTGTGTGTATATATATTATATATATATATATATAATATATATACACACATAATTGTATTGCAGATATAACAGATTATATATTGTGCCAAGAGAGTCCCAGATAGGTTAACAACTATATTTGTGTCCCTAAGAAAGCCCTGACCTCAGAAACCCTCTACCTGCTCTACTCTGGTGGCCTCTGCCCCATATTCCTGCCATCTTTTCCGATGTGACTCCGCCTCTCACCTTGTCATCACTCTGATCTGTAGAAACCTGAGAAACCAAACCCCGCTTCCTATAGTTCCTCCCCACATACGCTCAGTCTGGAAATTCCCTTTAAGTTCTGTGACTCATCTCATTTTTCCTTCCTAGTGTGTCACCCTTCGAAGTGGCTTGATGCAGTTTTCTCTCTGAGATAATATTGTCAGCCACTTGAAAAACATATTCTCTATTATCTTCAAATGCATAAGAGTGGAAGCTGGGGCATTTTTAAAGAAAGTGTGCTTATTCATACATTTCGTAGTATCTGTCCTCTGTTTCTTTTTAGACATTTAATTTTGGCCTGTTGAATCACCTGTTTTTTTGTGCATCCTCTTTGTCAGCATTGTTGTAGCCATTATGTCCTTGACCTTATTTCTGGTCTTTTCACTCCACAGAGGCCTCATTTTCAACCTTTCTGAGAAATTTGAGAAAAAAGTGCATATGCTTCCTTACTACTTTTCTTTTTATTCTTTTCATACATATTTTCTCACATATATATATATACACATATATACATACATATACATATATACATATGTATACATATATACATATATATGTGTACATATATGTACATATGTATCTGTATATATTAATAACCCTTATAATTTATAATATAAATAATGATATAATATATATTAATATTTATATTTAGCATATAATGTAAAACATATAATTTATATATTATACATGTATATATAAAACTTGTAACTGTGTTACTGCATTCCCCTTTCTTGGTCAATATTACACTATGTATCTGTTCTGTTAATTCTTTTCTTACATTCTTCAGGGTAGGTGCTAAAAATTACTCTTCCTTCTCTAGTATATACATTATTTTTCTTTGAATATAAAACTCTCTTTCACTTCTTCAGTTTCATTCTCTGTCCCAGCTTTTTATAGCTCAGGTTTTGCTGTCAAAATCATAGAATAATGGTCTAGATTTTGATATTTGAGCTAGAGAGACCCTTGAAGGTAGTCTTCTTTAATCTTTTTTTTTTTTTCTTATGAATGAGAAATAAAGATCCTCAAAGTTAAAAGATTTGCTCAATATCACATTGCTGGTTATGGTCATACCTGAGAATAATACCTCGAGTTTCAAAATATAAAATTAGTTCCCCTTCTTCCATCAAGTTATTCTTTTCCCACCCACCTTATTATCTCCTGAAATTCATTTTTTTTTTTGCACTTATCAGACTGAACATATTTTACTCCCACTTCTGTATCTCCAAATAAAGAAACCACTACATCCTGGGGATTCTACCAGCAAACGTCCATGCATCCATTCTCCCTTTTTGTGGCTTTTGGACTCTATGCAATATTGCCTGTGCAATCAAGATCCAAACATTATTTAAAAAAAAAAAAAGGTTCTGAGTGCTTCCTAAGCTATATTTTTTTACTCCCAAAACCAAGTCATGGATTTACTTTTATAAATGTGACCACTATTCAAATTAATCACTCTACTAAGTAAAAATACAATGAAACTTACTACATCCTCTGTCTATTGAGAATCTAGTGCATGTCATACAAGGATAGAGCTTATAGTTCTGCCACTAAGAAGTAACTGAAGATGGATATATTTTAATAGATAATAAAGGATACATATTGTATCACAGGATTAACTGTTGTTGGCACATTGCATTTGACTAGAGAGTTAGTGAACAAATAAACTTTATTGTAACCCAATCGCCCTTAGAATTCAGGGAGAACTCCACCCTCTCTGGCCTTTAAGGAAGTCTAAAGTGAGATCCCAGCCTCCAGGTCAGCCTTATTTTGCATTTTGCATTAAGGATATGTGAGAGTGAGAAATATATCATCAGGTCCCTAAAAAGAGAAAAGAGAGCAAATTTCATGTCACAATCACAAAGTACAGGAAAAGGAAATGGATTCGCATAAGCAATGCTACATAGTTGTAACTTTTAAAAAGTAGGGTTTGACCCCATGAAGGAGGAGGACTGATGCTGTAATCACTAGAAAATCGTGTTCCTTTAAACAGTGAAAAATCACTGACGTTTTAAATAATATTCAGTCAATGGCCAGAAGAAGCGACTGAAAAGTGACGACAGCAAAAATTGGGGGGCTGCAAGGACTGGGGTGAGAGGCGAGAAGTGTCCCTTGCGCCATCCACCGGCAGAGGCAAAGATCCAGCTGCTTGTCACGTTTCACTCTTTTTCTCCTCCAGCACAGTCCATGTTAGGCCAGACAGACAAAGAAACAAACAGACAGACAAACAAACAAAGGCTGGAAAGGCTGACTCCCCATCCCTCTTCTTACTCTGGCTGGGAAGCAGATTGATGCTTTTAAAGCTCTGAGCAGCAGCAGCTGCTGCTTTGAAAGAGAAAAAGGAAGGATTTACGTGGCAAAATCATGTTGCCCCAGTAAACGGGGAGAGGATTAGGGTAGGTGAGAATGATAGGTGAGTATAGTAGTTCTGTGAACGAGACAGAGCAGCTGTGCCAGGCGAGCCCGCCCATGAGCGTGGCCACAGGGCGCCACCGGCGGCCGCAGCCAGCGGAGGAGAAACCATTTCTGAGTCCTGCTTCATTATGACACTAATAGATCTTCTTAGCCCTGAAGACCCGTTTCCCACCGTTTACAGTAATGAGCAATCATGACCTCGAAAGTCCAACACGGAATCACCACCTACTTGATCTGAGGTTTTAGTTATGAGGCCTGAAAAATGGACACTGCAGGGAAATGGTCAAGAAAATGTAGGCAAAGCCTGGATGGAATACAAATGGAGAAGAAAATAAGAAAAAGTATGTTATCCTCTTGAGGAACTTAAGAGTATAATAGTGTTAAAAATACGGATACACAGTTTAGAAACACGGGGAATGCTTTTGCGGTGAAACAAAAACTGATATTCTCGGAGGCTGCAGTGGGACCATTCTCATATGCCAGAAGGAAACACGAAGATGGAAGACACAGGTCCCAAGCCTGCAGGGACCGTGAAACAGGAGCGGAGGGCAGGCATGCAGTCAACGTCGAGGGCCACTAATTCAGGACCAGATAGGGGGGGTGGATGCTTACCTTAACTCCTCTGAACCCGTGACACCAGCCAAACGCCATGCCCCACTCCCAGCTGAGATGCAAACCTACTGCATGGGAGAAGGACCTCGAATGGACTGAGATGATATGGACTGCAGACCAGCAATTGCACTTCAGGATATTTATACAAAGCAAATCAAAATTATAATTTGTAGAGAGCTCTGTATCCTTATGGACCTGGCAGCACTATTTACGATAGCCAAGATAAGGAAGCAACCTAAGTGCACATCGACAGACGACTGGATAAAGAAGTTATGGTTTGTCTAATCAATGGAATATTACTCAGTCATAAACAAATGAAGTCCTATCATTTGCAATGACCTGGATGGACCTAGAGGTTATTTTGCTGAGTGAAATAAGTCATATAGAGAAATATAAATGCCATATGATTTCACGTATATGCAGAATCTAAGGAACAAAAAGAACAAGCTAATCAAAAACAGACTCACAAATATAGAGGAAAATCTGGTGATGGCCAGAGGGTAGGGGGGTTGGCTGGGGGACTGGGAGAGAGTGGTGAAGGGTTAAAGAAGTATGAATTAGTAGTTGATAGATGGTCACGGGGATGGGGAGCACAGCATAGGGAAGGCAGTTAGCACTAATTTAATGGCTACATGGAGAGCCAGAAGGTTGATGGAGTAACCGGGGGAATCGTTTCATAAATGTCTACATAATGTCTAAGCAATGTACTGTTTACTTGAAACTAATAACAAACGAAGATAAAATGCTAAAAAAAAAAAAACTAAATAAAATTCTCTAAAAAGAAAAAAAACCCTGCAGATCAGGATTTTGAAATAACAAAATTGATTCATAAATAATTCAATAGCTGCATATATGACTGTGAACAGAAATGTACACTTACTTTGGCCATAGAAAAATAAAGCCATCAACTTATCATTTTTTAATACTTTTGTCAGATCTGCTTCTAAATTTAAATCGTTTACTGTCTCCCCTTGAATGTATTTTTGCAAAAGAATGGAGACTCTGAATACCATATGATTTCACTCACGTGTGGAATCTAAAAAAAAAAAAATAAACAAACAAAAACCAGACACAAATCCATAGCTATAGAAAACAAACTGGTGGTCTCCAGATGAGTGAAAAGGTGAGGGGATTAAGAAGTATAAATTGCCAGTCATTGAAATAGTCACAGGGATGCAAAGTACAGCATAGTGACTACAGTCAATAATATCGTAATAAACTAAACATGGTGTCAGATCGGTTCTAGACTTCTCAGGGGGCATCACTTCATAAGGTACATACATACCTAACCATGACATTATATACCCAAAACTAATATTGTATATCAACCGTAATTGGAAAATAAGTTTTAAAAAACAAATGTCATGAGGAAAAAGTATCCACCAGTCCTGAGAAGTACACCCTTCCCGATGCATGTGTACTGCTTGGATTTGGGGTTTCAGTTTGCTCCCCCAGTTCTGAGTGAGCTAGCTTCAAGACAGAAATATTGCATAAGAATGAACCCCCCCAGTTTCTATTCTCTCTGATGGTTAAATTACAATTAGTTAAGTTACAAGTTAAAATGGTGGATGTTCCCTGCAATGATTTGGTTTCCCTCCTCCCCTCTCTTGCTTCCAGTAAGGACTCTTATCTCTAGACCTTTATTCTTCCTGTTAGGATAACATGTTTATGCAAAAATATTCAACATGTGGCTTTTCTTTAGTTTTGATGTAATTAATCACCCATGTAGGTAGCTAGGCTTAGAAATGGATATTTTCAGTAGCTCCAATACTTCTTCCCAGAACTATACTTCTTTTTATTATACATCCACTGTGCTTTACCCAGACTTCTGAAACTCATCAATATCTTAAGAGTGCTTTATAGTGGGTTAATTCATTTATATAGCTGATATAAACCTGAATTTACATGAGGCTATTTATTTCACCTGTATTTTTCCTACAGTTGATATCCCAAATCCTCCTGGGGATGTTATACAATACATTTTATTAGAATGTATTACCTATTTAAATTAGGATTATTCTAATTTTTAAAATGAAAAAGAATCAAAGGGTTTCAGGATATGGACTTGTACATATTGGGCCATATTCTAATGAGCCTCTCAGGCATTGCTTGCCTACTTGCCAGCTCACATGCCGGGCTCCCCGACAGAATTTATATGCTGACTTCTGATCTCTTCCGAACCATTGCAAATCATACAGTCTGTGGTTTTAGGGAGATCACGTTTCTCCCTATGACTATTATAGCAATTTTCATGAAAAGGTCTTAGGACTGACTCTCAGATATTCTTTTTGAATGAAATATAGAGAATGAATTGGGCAGGAACTAGACACTGTAGAAATACCATGTAGAGTTCTCAGGAGTTAGAATATCAAGTCCAAGGGCTCTGTAGTAGAAAGGTATGTGTTTTCTTCCTTGCTGATCCAGCTTGGACCCTGATGCAAGTGACTCACCCTGCCACTAGGTCCCTTTGTGCAGAGAGCTGGCTGTTGGGTCCAAAGCTGCCATCTGCTGTCTGTGCTCGGACAACCAGATGGAGCAAATAACCCAGATACTTTAGGAGATTGGAAATTAACTAACTATGCGAACTATTTCTCTTTGGATAAATAATGATCGGCACTAGAGGAAATGACTTGAGTCTCCACAAAGTGCCATCGGCGTCTGTCTTATGTCCTTTTCGAGGTAAAGCTACGAACAGTGCCCTGCTGAGATCTGTAATGATTCTGAGGATAGTTTTTTCGAGATAGTTTTAGCGATCCCTCGGAGGCACATTCTTTGCATCGTCTTTGCCCAGGCAGTAGGTTTGTTTCTCATTAGTTGGGAGAGACAAAAGTGTTTTGCAGCATGCTATGGAAAGTCCCTTCTCATATAGACAGGCCAGGGAGGTGCACAGCTCTAGGTTAACGCCGATGTTCATTAGCAGTACAGAGTTGTCGGAAGAGTGACTAATGATTGTAAACTTGATAGTGGGCTCAGGGGAGGAATCTCTGTTTAAGGGTAGGTTGGAGTCTTTCTTTAATAGCGCACTGTCTAAAACAAATAACAAACCTGAAAGCAGAAAGCCATTGCTTTGAACTCACCTAAGCTCCTATTCCAAGAGTGACAGTTTTGCTTTCTAAGTTCCACATACAGAATTCAAGGTGAAGACCATAGGAAATGTTATAAAATGGCTTCGCATCGGAGGGTAATTTGAATCCATGCAACTAGAGCTCTTACGAGTATTTATAGGCTAGTTCACAGAGTATGTAATAATGTGATGCATGACTATTTAATACATAAGTTTTTAATTAATCTTATATGATGAATGAAATTAAGATATATCGATGAAACAAGAATGATTTTCTCTTCCAAGCCTTTAGGTATTAAATATTTTTCTACCAGGTTAATAAAGAGTCGTCAAAGAAAATTTCAGCTCAAGGTGAAAGGGACAATTTTTAAAATGTGACAAAAATAAAACTCGTTTACCTCTGGATTGATCAGAATTTCATGCAAGTAGTGAAATCAGCATCCTTCTCTCTCTCTCTCTCTCTCTCTCTCTCTCTGTCTCCTCTCTTTCACTTTCTTAAAAGTCCTATCTCAGCTCCCATCATTTGCACCTCTGCATCTTATCTAACATACTACTTGGAGATTGCCAAAAAAGATGCCACACTTTTTGAATACTTCTGTGCATCCGTTACATCAGTCCTTACCCAAAACCCTGTTTCTAAAAAATTGCCACTTCGTTGAAGTCTACAAGAGCACGTTGCATGCCAGATAGAATCATTACAGTCAAGTTTTTATGTCCTCGTGGGGTTTTCAGCAGATTTCCGGCATTGTGTTTATCATGTAGAGTTATAATTATTTCTCTGTGTATCTGTTCGGCCCATGAATGTCATGACTTCTGCGAAATGGACCCCATCCCCATTTCTCATCCATCTTTTATTGCAGATAATGTGCCTATAATGTGACACAAAAATGAGGCCCATTACATTAAAATTACTAAAAGTTTTGAGTTATTTTAGCAAAGTTTCAACCTGGTATAATCTTGGGAATCAAATAATCAGAACAAATACTTAATACCTGTGCAATCAAAAATAAATTATCTATGGTAACATTTGCCAATTATGTTTCAAATAAGCACTGTTAATGCACTCATACATGACTTTTTAATTGCAAAAATACTAATCTGTACTGTGAATCTTCAAATTATTTTCAGGAAATTATATGCTATGATTCAGAATGACAATGTGTAAAAAAGTCCTACAGGGTTGGTTATTAGAAACAGTTCTCTGCTGTTTTTAGAGAAAATAACAATAATAGTAATAGTAATATCAACTGACAATGATAAAATGTTTAATAGGAGCCAAGCACTGTCCCTAGTGTCACTTATATATTCTTATTTAATCACTGCAACCGCCGTTATTATTGTTTAACTGGTTTCACAGGTTGGGGGACTGAGGGACAGAGATGGTCAGTAGGTGGACTCAAGCCACAGTGGCGGTGACTGGGGGATCCAGGTTTCAAAAATAGCCATTTAGATGCCAGAGCTGTTCTTCTTAAGCGATTGGACAAGACCTGGAATTTATCCTCCAGTTGGGAGATGCATGTAATCATAAAATCCATGGGGAAAAAAGATGTGCTTGTTAGCGATCACTAAGCAAATGCACATTCATAGTTTGAAATGAAAATACTAAATATTCTTTTATTCTACTCAGATGATGGTGATATTAATAGTAGTTTTTTCATGTTCAGGAAATCATGCATGGCATGAAGCCTCAGTGTTTTATCTTATCAAATAAAGGGTGGGAGTCTACATAAATCTCATTAGCACTATGATCTGATAATTGGTTTACACACCTTACGATAACATGTACATACAGATAGCAGTCATTACAAGCAGCAAAAAGTACATGTCACTGGAATCACTTTGAAGAAAAGACATATTTTAGGGTCAGCATGACCAAAAATCCAAAATAAATTAGAAGTGAAAATGTCTGTTCCACATGAGTTTCAAGAATTTAAACCATGTAGATCAATCAGGTAAAAAAAAAAAAATTGAAACCACTCTAAAGATTTCAAACACTGGACATTTACTTCCAGAAATTGGCTTCAAAGAACATAGAAGTGCCAGGGATGCTAGAAGAGCAAAAACAAAATAGTTCCAGGTCAGGAGCATAAAGAAAGAGGCGGTGGTGATACAGAGGGCGGTGATACACAATACTGATTCCCCGGGCTGGAGTCCATGTACACACACTCAGGACACATGATTGGAAATGCTTTTGCATTCCATTCGGGATTCACACCAGCAGCAACTACAAATACTGCTTCTTCACAGACTGCTGGATTCACAAATGCTCTCAGCCCCACTGCTGTGTCCATCACTACCTGCACATTCCAATGTTTGGGTTTAGAAGCAAGACTTTTTTTTTGTTCTTTCATCATCTGATCTTCCCCTAATGTCCCCTACTGGCAGCTGGCTGCACCTAACAGGAAACCAGTCAGTTGGCAGTTGAACTGGAGAAATAAGGTTTGCACATCCCTAGCTCAGCAAGCAATACACAGCAACATTTGGAAAGGTGGGCATGAGGCTGAGAGATCAACACATAAATAACTGCCATGGCATAGTATTTGACAAAGTATATATATCTCTGTCTCTTACCTCTAGAATCTAAGAAGCTTTTGCTTTCATGTTTGCTTGAAGTATTGTTGATATCTGGGACATCAGATTTACAACATAAAGTTCGTGTTCTACTGGAGAGCACTGTAGAATTGCGGTTTTCTCCTGTTCCTCTGATATTTGATTTTTCATCCTTTTGTGACTTCATTTTGGCTCTCCACTGTACTAGGCAACACATAATCATCAGTTTACGTAGGTAACTTTTATACTAATACTATTGAAAGAGAAATCAACCTTGAGAACTTTAATAGGCATGGCGGGAAGACATGACAGTGAAGACCTAAGTACACTTAGAGAGAGCCAGTCAGCTACTGAAAACCAAGTGTCTCGACATGCCCTTAAAATTATGATCCATCCGCCTATGATCCATACGAGTAATCACACTTACTCATATCACTCCATCTGTTCTACTACACTTGTCTATACTCTATTTACCCAAATATCTTTTTAGTATCGTTTTAGGGAATCTTCTATGCAAATTGCCATATCTCAACAGGTACACAAAGAACTGTAGGTCTTTGAAGTTTCAGCGTATTTACTGAGATAATGCAAACTCTCACAAATACAGTTACTTTTTAAAAATGATCAAGGGAAACAACTAAAGATTAATTTTGAAGAAAATGAAAAGCACCAGGTAATTAGAAGACCTGGGGATTATTTAGAAAGTTCTCCCATTCCAGTGGAATTTCAAGCTAGTGTATATTTTACAGAATAATTTGAAAGAGGCTGACATTGAATGATAACATTCCCAGTTCTCACTCTAGGTTTTGTATTCTTCACAATTTTTTTAATCTTGGTTTCTCTTACCAAATATTGAATTCTTACAGATAATAAGGACTGTGATAGTTCTTCCTATGAATAATCTCATTTAATTATCACAACAATCTTAAATGTTGATGACTGTTATCATTTCATAGAAATGAAATTCGAAGTTCAGATAAGTAACTTATCCAAAATCAGTTTGTAAATTTGGGGGTGAAAATCTTAAATATTTGCTGATTACAAAGTCTTTGTGCATTTAGCACTCCATGGACTGCCTCCCTCTATAAACTATGTTGGTTAACCTTAAATTTATAGAAAAAGACAAATAATAACAGATATTTTTAAGACCATATCAGATAAGAGAAATAACATTTGTAAAGTAATAACTATAATCTATGGAACCCCTTTTGATCTTTCCATTCTTCTAGGATAAAACAAAACAAACAGGCAAATAAAAATGTTAGCAAAACGGTGTTAATTGCAAATGACATGGACACATTTTTCAATTAATTTATCTAAGTTCAAGTTGAACATGTTTTCTTCTAGAACATAAATGGGTGATTCACTAGATAAATCAACAGTAAGATGATCATTGTAGAATCAATGGGTTAATTCAATTCTCACCTTGGAATGCTTTTCAATGAAATTTGAAAGACATCAATACAAAAATCAATGTAGACAAAGTACCTCCTGTTGTAGAGTTATAGTTTGGAAAGAAAAAAATATTTAAATTTTTCACATAATCACTTGTTCATTTATAAGTATACACTGAATGTCAACCATATGCCAGCAATCATGTTACATTTTAGACTGTTAAAAAGAAGGCACATTCTGATTAGATTCCAAAGTGCAACAGAGAAACTGCTTATAACATGATACTACATAACTGGTCTACCTAAACCAATCTCACAAGTCAATGACATGGAAGAAACAAAGATCTCTCAAAATATCTGTCCCAAAATTGGACTCAAAGTGTAAACTATGATTAAGCACAGAAGGGATTTCCTTTGATGTTTCAGTTCTACCTCTAAAAGCTTCAGAAAATAGCTTTCCAAGATCAGCTTTACTAGTAGAGCAGTATGGCAAGACTTCAATAAACTGTTTCTGACCTAAAAATCCAGAAACTAGAAATTGTAATATTCATTTTAGTATTTGAAAAAATAATAATCATAATGATACTAGTTAATATTTAACCATTCATGTCTGAATTAATTCAGTAATGTGATAAAACATTTGAGACAATATTAATTCACACTTGTAAATCTGTTAATTTTGTTTTATCTTAAATAGCATAAACAAAGATTTTAACTCTGAAAAAATCTCATTGAACATTTCAAGCATGGAACACAGAATGTTGGAAAAGTAAAAGATTTTGTCACATTCCTTTTTTTCCCAGCATTTCATGCTCTCAGTTAATAAAGTGATTTGACTTAAACACCTAAAAAAGTGACTTCTATATTGTTCATACTGTGAAGACAAAAATAGCTATCTCTTCCTTCTACTTCTCTTGACAGAATTAAATTGCTTTTTTTTCCCCCTGATGTGTCAAACTGGAGAATATCTTGTTGGCTTATGACATGGTGCAACAAATATAGGCAAAAAATGTATCCCAATGTGACAAATTGCACTTCTTTTTAATATTAAATACTAGCTATCAATTCACACATTTCTGCAGCAATAGTTTAGATTTTTAAAAAGTGGCAAATAGAAAATAACCTAAGTAATATATGATCACATAAAGTGTGAGCCAGTCGTTTTTTTCCATCTTATCTTTTAAAAATCCAAACCGATTCTAATTCATTCTTTGTTTTTTAATTAAAGCTATTTGTTATATCGCATTTCTATAAAGTTTTGTGATTTTCAATTACAGCATAATACTGGACTCTGCATTGGTATCCTCATTACATTGTAATAAATTAAATTTAAGTTAATTATTTACCCTTGACATTTTTTCATATTTAAAAAAAGAGGAAAAATGATCATTCTCTGTCAATTACCATGTAAAATATGTTAACTTAAATAATACACGTGTATCTATGTTGGTGATGTTGCTGAGAAGAGTGTTAAAATAGGACAGAGTTCGAGATGAGGGAGGGAGAGTGAGAATGAGAGAGAGAGTGAGAAAAAGAGACAACTGATATGTCCCATATTAGAGCCAACAGCATGCAGGATTTGAATAACTCTGATACACTAAAACTCTGATACACTAAATATCCTTTGTCTGTACTTTATGAGAAGTCTACACACTGTGTCTCAGGTGATACTGCCATCCTATGCATCATAACTTAAGCCAAAGACAGCCTTTCCTTATCTGCCCCATGGCTGATGGGTAGATCAGGAGAGACAATACTGAGTAGCATGTAAATTCTGTCCCGTCTTCATTACTTAATAGTTGTGTGATCTTGGGCATGTTATTTAATGTCTCTGCATTTTGTTTTTATCATCTCTAAAAGAAAAATATTATTAAATTCTAATATGTTTTTAGTAAAGAAGAATTAAGGTAATCTTTCTTAAAATTTAGAACTGGTAATAATATATAATTACATATTGCTCAGGTACTAATAAATCAAATCGCTCTTTCTTAATGAGTGAGTAGACACAGAGGAATTACGAAAGGGTAAGAATTCACAGTATTGTAATGCAGATACACACACACACACACACACACACACATTGTTACTCTACATATCTCTGGTTATCAGCCTCTGAGAGATTTTGAATGACCTTTGGTCTTAACAACAAAGACAATCTTTAGAAGACTAGATTGTGACCAGATATGGATGCCAAACCACTAGAGTGGGACAATTTTGAGCAGTTCTAAGATGACAAAATAATAAGGTGCTGCTGAAACTCTAATAATAGTCCACTTAATGAGAAGTTATTTATATAACTGCTAATTTATTTTTCACTCTTCCTTATGTCATTCCTTATCCTCATAAATCAAAATCCCTAGCACAGAAGGCATATGACATAGCTTTGTTCTTTGCACCCTGGAGGAGTCAAGTTTAATACTTGACCTAATCTACGGCAGTCCTGAGATGACTCTATCTGCATGTGTGATAAAGAAACCTGCTGAAATAGGATGCAGTTTGAGAGAAAAGAATACATCTGAAGTCGTCAGGTATACATGTCCAGTCCAGGGAAATAAACTAGTGTCAGAGGGAAAGGGAGATTCATGGGAAAGGAGAATGAGCACTTCATCATTAGTATATGTAGGAAATGTTTCAGTTAAGATGCAACAATTTTTAGAGGACTAACAAAACAAGTTTATTTTGTATTTATGTAATGATCCAAATGGGTGTTAGTTTAGTTTTGTGGTGGCTCTGGGTCCTCCAGGAAGGATCCAGATTCAAGGTCTTTGCTCTCATTGACCCTGATCCTGTCTGTCATCATCTGCATCCAGCCAGAAAAAAAGGAAAGAGAACAGAAGGCGTAATCCTGGATCTGGAAGTCACATATAGGAATTCTTTGGATAATCTCTTGGGGAATTCAAGACTATGGCAAAAATGTATGCAAGAGAAAAAGAAGCTCATAAGCTGGATAACCACCTCACAAAATGGAAGGAGAATTATAGATTTTCACAGTAAAAAACAATCTCCCATCAAATAAAACTAATTGTTTCAGGGGTGACCCTTTCTTGGACGGCAAAAGAATGGGAAATTTGTCACCCACCATTGCTACTAGGAGTATAGGGCTCAGATAAATCTTAACATTGTCGCAAAGAAAAAAAAAGTCTGAAGAAGTACTGAAGAATAGAATAAAAAGGTTGTTTTTTGTTTGTTCGTTTTACTTTGATAGTGTGGGATTTGTGAAGAAATTTCAAATTAGATTTACATACCAACCAACACCAGTAGAAAACCTTACTGGTTTGAAAAGAAATATATCATCATCCTTTCATGTCTTCAGGTATTTATGTATAAAAGCTTATTAATATTTTAAATTAATTATCAAATTGTATTTGTTAAATTAATTATTTACCTGATTATTAGATTGGTTTTGAAAATGGACCTAGAATTTATCTATCTAGTTTAATATCCCATGAAATGCAGAAAATATTTTTAAAAATATCACTGGGTATCTTGTGCTTGAAGAGTTCTACTGGCATGAAAATAATCTTTTTAGATGCCCTGTTCTTTGATTAAATAACTGTAACATATATTAAAAATATGCTTTATATTCAAGTAATGGTGTATCTATCTTAGTCCCTTAAAGCTGTTGTTACCAATCACCACACACTGGGTGGCTTATAAACAACTGATATTTATTTCTCAAGTTTCTGGAGGTAGTTGGGTCTACGATCAGGATGTCAGCATGGTTGAGTGAGGGCTCTCTCCCTGATGGTCACCACAGATGGATGACACTTGATGGGAACTTGAGTCATTGTAATGGCTCAGTGGTCAAGCTGGAGTTGGTATTCTCTGAGGTTGTCAATTTCTTGCTTTGTAGGAGCACTGAATCCACATAAAGATATGCAAATTAAAGCATTAAAAACAGCCTCTGGAATTAAAATAACCAGGAGCTGCCAATTAAAACCAGAATGTATAGTATATTTTTTTCCTGCAGTTTTTGTTTTCTTAAGCAAAGCATACTTTAGTCTGTAAACAATACCAACATGCTGATCATGCTAATGATGCCATTTATTTTACTACTCAACATTAAATTAATATAATTTGATCAAATGGATTACTCAGACATTAGTATAATGCCTTTTGTAGTATTCAATATCTGAAATCACAATCTGCTAAAGCAAAATGAAGCAACAAACAGACCAAAGAAAAATGCATACTGACTATATTACTGACGTCTGCAGTAATTTTGAATAAACTTATGACATATGATTGTGGTTTTTGTTTGGTGTACTGTTGATGTTTTATTTTCTGGACACAAAATAAACCTCATTTTCTCTTAAACCATATATAACTCATAATATTTAATTGGGCTATGCTTTTTAAAACAAAATTAAGAATTTGTAAATTACATCTTTTTTTTTCCTTCCTGCATGACCCTCTAGAATTTGGGAACTCTTATTTATTTTTTTCCTTTCATGGCAATGTAATTGTTTATACAAGTTCAATAAGAAGCTGTCCTCCTTTTTACCAGGATATAATTGGAAACATTGATCATATAACCAAGTCCTTCCTGGAAATGCCATACTTGAGAATGATGCTAACATAATCAAATGTGACCAAACACTTTAAAGAAAATAAGTTTCACTTCACAGAACCAATGCTTACAAAATTCTCTGGGGAAAACTGGCTTGGTATCTGGCTTCCAGAGTTCTCAGAGTAAAGAAGATCATTTTTTGGTAGGCCGAGGAATATTAGGGTATTTTTAGAGTTATCAAGGAGAAAGAAATTTACCCAAACTTGTGGGAACTACAGGTGAAACCTGATGAAGAATTTATAGCTTGGTTTTATAGCCTCAAGAGACTTTTACAAGCCTAATCTAAGATTCCTTATGGAATCTAGCAAACAAACAAACAAACAAACAAAAACCTTGAGAATGACTTAATAGTAAATATCCATTTTTGTCTCTACTATAAATAGATTAGGCCAAATCTAATGACATCAATCTTATTTTATAATAAAGAACAATATCTCTTTGAGATTATTTTTGATCAAAAGAGGGGTAATTGTACAGAGAAATGTTGTGTTTAAATAGAAAATCTTCACTTATAACAAATTCACTCTTCCAAATTAGCAGATTGAAAACCTGGTTTTAGTCTTTGAGCGATTGTATACACTTTTTTTTGTAAATTACAAATAACTGATGGATATGCAAATTCTATTCAATCTGGATATCATTTAATTGACTCCTTGTCTCCTTCCCTAATTTTTTTTTTTTGTTGTTGTTGTTGTTATCTTAATGCAATAGACAATAGGACTGGATATTCTTACTTGCCCAATTGTCAATCCTTACCAAATTTCCAAGGTTGGGGTCACTAAGAACTAAAACCTGACTGTTCAGATCCCCATTTGGACTCTAGGTTGCCTTGCAGCCAGGCCATTAATCCTATGGATCCGAAGAAGCTCTGAGAACTGAATGAAACTCAGAGACTTTATATAAACCTCCACCAAAGGACTTGCCATAGTAGCAGACCATGAATGGGTCCATTTCTCCATGGACAAGCTACCTTCTAGGTCATTCATAAAGTCTAACGAAATGTTTGGATCATGTAGGCCCTTATATACGAGATAAACAAAACTTTGCACAACATCACCAAGAGCTTGACATCCTACCAAGAGAGCCTCAAGGAATTCCAGCAGTGGAGCTGTGCAACTAAGAGTTTCTTTTAAAGACCCTTTATAAATCCACAACATTGTGTCTTTAGGGTTAACTCTGGACCTTTATTACAATCCCTTATGTTACTATTTCTCTCTCTCTCTCTTTTTTTTTTTTTTTCATTTTAGTCAACTCTCTTTTAGATGCCTCATTTCTAAGATCTGGAGAAACAAGCGAATATACAAACAAATCAACAACAAATCTGATCTTTACCACCACCACTCAACCAATGGCCCAAGTAGTGTTACCAGAAAATTCCAAAAATAATTCTCTAGAAAGAATGTCTTAGATCTTGCTTTCTCTGCTCTGGAGGTTTGATTTTGCTTCTGACTTCAGTGATAAAATTCTATTTCTTCATCTTGTATAAGAGGAAATGGATATGTTTAATTTTATCTGAGCCTTATACTCCCAGAAAGTAGTGATGGTCCATAAGTCTCATCCTATTATGATCCCAGAAAGAGCTAATTGCAAAAGGTCACCATGCTTCACATACTCCAGAAAGAGACCTGCCTTTACCTTCCTTCAGGGCCTCAAAAGACCTGTCTCCATCTTTCCTCATGATTCTCAGATGACTCAATGAAGACTTCCTTATTTACCTGCCCCTGTAAAACCCGTTTACTCTCTTTTCTTGAAGGTGCATCTTAATAATCGACCTTTTCCTTATTGCAATAGCATGAAATCATCTTCTTAGTTGTCCTGTGCATTTTGTCTTTCATACTTGACTACCAACAAATTTACCATCCAGATAGACAAATTTTTTCAATTCCAAACGTATCTAATAATTAAGCTTGAGTTAAACATATCTTGTTGAAAATCTCTCTATATACTGAAGTGTGGATAAGACTCCTTCTGAAAATAAATTGATAGCAGAATGGGGCAGGCAGAGTTAGCAACAATTAGCTTGGAATAATGTAATAGCAAAGTTAATTTCTTTAAAACTGTATTATGAGTACTGAATGCAGCCCTATACTGGTTTGTTTGTTGCAATTAAACAAAAATTATGGCATTATAAGAGAAGAAATTGTAAAGGCTCTTTTAATTCAACTAGATCAAAGAAGCAAAATTTTTCTCAGTAGCGTGTGTGTATAGAATTGTCATTATGTTTGAGAAAATATAAAAAGCATGCAACTGGTTATTCTACACATACCCCACTTAAGCTTCACAGACATTAGATGACATAATAATGGACATTTTTAAATGACCTAACACAGACCTAGAAATTACAAATTTGTAAAGTTACATGAAAATCTTATCTGTATAACACAATTTGGGAAATATCTACTTATCTATTTCTTTATCTAAAATAACATTCTAATTTAGAGCTTTTTTAAAAAAAAATTAGTTTCTTTATTTTCTAAAACCGTTGTATATATACAGTTAGTCCTAAACTAACGTTGTCTGTAGGTTTGGCAACTTTAAGTGAAAAAAAATGTGTAATGAAACCAGGTTTATCACAAGCTAATTGATGTAAACAAGAGTTAATTTCTTATGCAGCTCATCATTATAATGAACTAATATTGAAAAAAAATGTTATTTGAAGACGATGTAAAAATACCCAAAAATATACTGCTTTGCTGCTCGCTCGCTCTCTCTGTGTGTGTGTGTGTGTGTGTGTGTGTGTGTGTGTGTGTTTGTAAATGTGTTTTTGAGTGTGTTTGAGAGGATGAAGAGTCAGAGCAAAGCCAACAAAGAAATACAAAAGGGTTAGAGAGAAGAGAATTTAAATATCCATAGAATGGTATTTTTCACTTCTATTCTAGTCTTAGTATGCTTCAAGCTTCCTTCATTAAGACATCATGTAGATAATAACTAATTCAAGTGCATTACACAATAGATATATCAGCCAGTATCTTTTAAATTTGTATCCATTTTGACATTTTCTTTAACAAAAAGTGCTAATTACACTAAATGTATAGGTAATTTTACAAAAAAAAAATAAAGTCTTAAATTAAAATACAATGATAAAGTTAACTACACTTAAAAATTCTATGTAGTACCAACCATTGAATGTTCATAACAGTTTAAGAATATTCATTTGCATCATTTTTTATCCCAGCAAGTAATGATAATATACATCATACAACTAACATCAGAAATTGAAGTAAATATTAGTTAACTGAAATGAAGGCAAGAGTCACTTCCACTATAGAGAAAAATCACCAAAGAAGTGAGATTGGATCGTGTAGTGTGAATCCCAATGCCCGCTAAACTACTGGTTGAGAAATGACAACTGGTCTTTCAGCTGAATATGTTGAGGATTCCAGCTTGGAAGTATAATGAAGCGAGAAGAATATGAGAACATAAAGAAATTTCAACAACAAAATGGATGGAGCAAAAAAGGCGTTAATGTGTTTAGGGTGGTAACTTGGAGGAAAAAATGTATAAAAAAGAAAGAGTAGGAATGAATAAAACTTATCAGTGATTACTTCCTATTCAGTATTTTTTTTTTTTTAAAGCAGACAGAAAACACCAATATGGAGAGCAATGTAATTCTTAATTTCAGGGAGATAAACATATATAGTTGGAAAAGAAATATACATACAAATCTGAGGATTAATTCCAATGAATCTAAGGGCATTAGTGATTGACTATGCTGATTCAAGCACAATTACATGAAGAATTAAGTATCTATATTTATGTATATAGTTTCTTATTAATATTTCACATCTGATGCAAGAACAATGATGAAAATAAAACACTAAATACTGACACTTAACAAATAATCAAGAATAATTTATTATTAAAAATGCTTCAAGTTTGGCAGAAGTGATGGTGGTGCTTGTGTGTCTCTATGTGTGTGTGTGTGAACTCACATAACTGATATCATGCCATATATATTCTATAATGAGTGTTAATTCAATACAAAATAGTTTTCTGAAAGCATGTATCACTTTTTTTAGTGTTCACAATGTATTAACTAAATTCCTTATTTTTAATTTTCTTACTTTCAATAAAATGTGAAAAGAAAGATGTGGAATAGAGAAAAGAAAGTTGGACATAGGTGTTACAAGTAATGTCAAATGCATTTGTAAGGTGCATTTCAAGACCAAACAAAGCTTATGCCAAATCCTTACTATGGCATTATTAGAAGTGTGGCCTTAGATATATTATTTTGTTACCTTCAATTAAGATTCTTACCTGAGGAATCCAAATAGTGAAATGTATTTCATGGAGAACAATGAGGATTGCATTTTAATTCTCAATACAATGCCTGTCATAGAGTAAACATCTAATGTGTAAAAATTATTACACAATGCTGATGAACTTGGTGCTTACACAAGTGCACGCATGTTAATATATAGATTTTCTCTGACAGAATAAAAATTGAGTGGTTATGGAAATAAATCACAAACTTAAGCAATAAGCAATGCAAACTATTTCTACTTGACTTTTAATTGTCTCTGCACTTAATGCACATGCAGACATATTCAGAGACACACACGCTGGAATATTTTTAGTGAGGTGACATTGTACTACCGTTTCCACTCCCACTCATCAGTACATAATTGAGATCTCCCCATATCACTGTTTCTAAAAGATGCAGATTAAATGAACGCATGAGCTTTCAGAGCATGGATGTGCCAAAGTCTAATAAAACTTTTCCTTTTGATGGACATGAAGGTTGTTTCAAAAAGTTGTTTTTATAATCAGTATTTTATATTCTCATTTATGCACATACATTAGGGTTTTTTTTAGATAAGAACTGCTTGGTTTTGTTTCTAGACTTTTAAAATTATTGATAAAAATAAAACCTATAAAATAAACAAATTTAAAAAATCCTTCATTCACAAAGCAATTACCCATCAGTTCACAACCCACTCCTGAAAAACTGTCTACCCCACACAATCTCCAGTTCTTGGTCTGAACAATCTTTTAAATGTTTGCCAAGAGGGAGGCATGGAGTTTTATTTGTCTTTCATCTCTTCACTGACTAGTAAAGCTAATCATTTTATATGATAACTGACAAATTTTATATCTTGTCTGTGTATTATATCACATTTTGTTGATGATTTTTAACTTATTTTTCTATCGATAATTTAATTTTTAAAATTTTAACAGTTCTTATAGTTATGTATGTTAACATACTAGAGAGAGAGAGAGAGAGAGAGAGAGAGAGAGAGAGAGAGAGAGAGAGAGAGTCTGTCGCTTTCTTTTTAACTTGGTTTATAGTAGCTTTTGTTTTACTTGCATTTCATTTCATGTACTCAAATATGTATTTTTTTCCTTTATAAAACCTGAAATTTCCCCTTGATCAAGGGAAATTTTCCCAAAATATGAAGCACCCAAAATGATTTTAAAAACATTCTCCTGTTTTTTTCTCTCATTATTTTAAAGTGTTTTGAAACATTTACATTAGAAGTTCATTTAGTTCAGCTGGAGTAACATTAGGTAGGGTCTTTTTCCCCCCCAAAAAAAAATAGATACCAAAATATTCTGCAAATATTTATTGTCTTTTTTTTGTGTATTTGAAATATAAAATATTAATAAGCCTACCTCACTATTTAAGTCTATTTTTAGATTAACTATATTGTGTGCTGATATATCTGTATATCCCTAAACCAATATCAGAGTGTTTAATTGTGCTTGATTCAGTGTTTTGATATTATATAGAGCGAGTGACACTGTTATTTTTTAAAGAAGTTTGCCAATTATATTCTTAAAAAGCAACTTTACATTTATTAAAATACTTTCCCATAATGAAGAATGTGTCAACATTTTGAGGAGAAAAGTTATTGGTGTTATTAAATTATATTCAATTAATTGTTTTGCTGGTTGAGTTCTATTTATTTTATACCTGCTGAAGTAACAGTGTGCAAAATTTCCTTTGCACCCTATGACATATATGAATTCAGTTTGAGACATAGATAGAAGTATTGTTTCTGACATTGGAACCAGCAAAGGGTAACAGACAATAACATGGCTGATTACTAAAGTAGAAGATGTAAATTCTGCTACATTTCTATGCATTAAAAGCCTCAGAATCCCTGAATTTTAATATAAAATACAATGAAGTGTATCAAATGAAATTCCCCTATCTCGCCTAGTAATAATGTGGTTAAATCACAATGTGAACACTTTAAAGGACACAAAAAAATGCCTTTAAAAAACCTTTGCCTCACTAAGTTTCAAAAATATCTCATTTGATTTCAAAATCTTATTGAACTCTTCTACACTTTCTTCCATGACTGACTTTTACAATATTAGTGTCTTGGTTGTCACCTCACCTAAGGAAGCAAAGACAAGAATGGTGACTAATTCTACGGCAAGATATAATCTAGTAATTGGATGTTATGAAACTAAAGATACAGAAGTACATTTTTTTTTTTTTTAAAGACAATCAAGTATTTCAGCTATGACAGGGTATCTGCTTAACCATGCCATGGTCACAGTGATCAATAGTAGTGCATTCAAATAGCATAAGCTTTTAAAAATATCATTTGCCTCTGAAGGCAATTCAACTTAAAATGAAGCTCTGGTTTCTCTAATAAATGGTGAAATTCAGATATTATTGGGCCCGTGAGACCTAACTTGATTAAGACATAAAATTGCACTAGACAGTTTTAAGCAGTAAGAAAAGACGGCAGAGTATCCTTTATTTTTATGATTCAAACTAGCATTACATATTATACTACTGTTTATGAAAAATGCACAAGTTTTTATTTTACAAATGTATAATCAAGTAATCAAGAAAAAGTAATCTAATGCTTAATAGTATGACAATCCAAGACAGACTTTCTGAATTCAACTTTTTGGTCTAATGTTTATGACCTGTGTGATTTCAAGTAAGTTCCTAACCCTCTCTGTGACTCAGTTTCCTCAGTATTAGGACAGAGAAAATAAGAGTACCTCCATTATAGTATTGTTATAAACTATTTTAAAATGTAAGAAACCTAGAGAAATGTTCACTTTATCAAGTGGAGAGACATGAGATGATTTTAATGGGGGGAAGAGACAAGATTTGATTTTTATTTTTAAATATTTACAACTGTTGCTTTGCAGGGTATGCATTATGAAGTAGGAGAAAGGGTTGCACAATGAGACAAGTTAAATGGTCATTCAGGTTACCCAAATTAAAAAAAAAAAAAAGTGAATGTTTTGGATCACAGTATTAGCAGAAAAAAAATGGGGACATATCTTATATAGAGAGTCAACAGAATTCCCTGTAGAATGGGAGGGTACTAGAGAGTTAGTTCATGGCTGAAATGGGATGGCTGGATGTCTGATTCTGACATTTAGACAAAGATAAGGGCAACTAACTACATAACTAATGGATGATTTATGATGTCCTTTGTATAGTCTGAAACTCCCTGGGAGCACCCAGGGCCAAGTGTTTTATTAGTGGTTCTCACCTGAGCGATTGGCTAGACAGTCTCGTTTAGCTATATGACCAAAGAGGCGTCAATGACCCGCTATCAACTCCTGCCTTGAACTGTCCTGAAACCACACTTTGTCAGACAAATCTTGACACTTCAATTCAGAGGAAAAAAAAAAAACAAACATGTATCC
The DNA here is from genome assembly GCA_004027375.1 of Macroglossus sobrinus. Taxonomy (NCBI): domain Eukaryota; kingdom Metazoa; phylum Chordata; class Mammalia; order Chiroptera; family Pteropodidae; genus Macroglossus; species Macroglossus sobrinus. The sequence goes on along the minus strand of PVKZ01001039.1, from coordinate 290,864 downwards.
CTGTGTAAATAAAAAAAGCTCTGTGGGGATTTGTGTCTGGACATCCTTCAGACCTGCAATGTTTGCTCGCCTTCTCTTTGTCATCATTAAACGTCTTATGTGACTATGCTCCATGAATTCCTGTGAGCCTTTCCAAAAAACCTCCAAGCCTCTTGAATCTTAGTGTGGGATTTGGGGATTGAATGAATGAAAAAAGAAATCAAGGATGATTCCTAGGCATTTGGCAGGAGTGACCGGTTTCACTGAGTGCCCTCGGCTGAGAAGTGAAGCAGTACCAGGGTACAGATTTATGTCAAGAGTTTATTGTGCACATGTTAAATTTTGCATACTCATTTGTTGGAACATATTAAATGGAGATGCTATGTAAATACTTTAGAATTCAGGGAGTAGACTGGGGCTGAATATATAAACACGTTTTATGTAAGATTATTCATGTTATTTAAAACTATAAAAAAATGACATGAGAGAGTTAAAAAATAAATTAGACATTGATTGAAGGAGAAGGATCTAGCAAAGAAGACTGAGAAGATAGATTCATTTAGGTGATATGGCCAAGAAAAGATGTTTGAAGAATGTGAAGTAAACAATTTGTTAAATATTCCAAAAGTATAAGTAAGATAAATTCAAAGAAATACTATTGCATTTGGTCATGTGGAGGCCACAGGTGCTTTTAAAAATGAATGTTTCTCAGTAGAATCCTGCAGTGAAAGTCTTTACTTAAATGGATTGACACAAAGTCTCAATAGCTGAACTTACTGAAAAATCTTTATAGAGATTTTTGTCATGCCGGAAAGCAGAGAAATGGGCCACGATTATTGAACTGAAATAAGAGCAATAATTTTTCTTTAAAATAGAAGATACTGTAGTACTTGGATATCTTCTGGAAATTGCCCAATGGAAAGCGATAAGTAAATGATAACGATACGAATGAAGGACAAAGAAACTACAGAAGAGATGCCTTGAGAATTCGAGAATACAGGGTCCCAAACATCAGTGGAGGTGTCAACGTTTAATAGAAGCAAGGCTGTTTCCCAGCAAATAGGAGACTGTAGGCAGAGGCACTGAAAAGTTTATAGACATAGCACAGACATGATAACGAGAAGATGGAGGAATTCTAGGTTTATTGCTGCTAATTTTTCAATAAAGCACGAGCAATTTCATAATGAAAAATAAAAATGAAAAAAAGTAATAGCGGGAATGAGGATAAAGAGAAGAAAGCAGAAAATATTTATTTCAGGAGCGAGGGACTCAGTGGATAAGGGAATAGTCATCGTACCACCTACTAGTCTTAATGTGTCATTTGAGATGTATGCTACTGAATTAAGCCAGGTTTAAAATCCTGATATTCATATCAACTTTGTTCTCCATTAAACAAAGATTCCATTTCTATCACTACTAAGATTACACTCATTCTAGAGATGAGGGAAAATATGTAAGATTAAAAAAAGACTCAGCACAATTTTTTTTTGGGGGGGGAATTTATGTATAGTAAATAAAATACAATTATTTGAGAATTCATTCAAATTTTCATTTGAATTATTTTTTGAAATGTTTATATGTGTGTGTATATATAAGTATTGTTTATCTATCTGTCTATCTATCCATCTATCTATTTATCTATCTATCCATCTACTTATCTGCATATGTGTATGTGTTTTCCCTTAATCATTATCCTAAACTATTTTTCTGAGATCAATATACTTTCTTTTTCTCAATTTCTAAAACTTTTTAAATTCCTTATAATTCTTTTTGAAGTAATAGGAAGATGGATATTTTCTAAACATATTGCTTCTCTGCAAGCCATATACTATTTCACTAAAACTTGTGTTTCACTGATGCATACTCTATAGTAATTGCTATTTCTTAAGTGTGCCTTTATGTATTTTCCTCTAAGGATGTTCTCTTTGGATGCCAAGCATGTAAAAGCATTGCACTTTGTCTATTTACCTAGCTCTGTACATATCTCTATCAGCTCTGGGGATTTTGCCACTAATGCAAGTAGATGTTTATATACTAAGTGTTTGTTTATTCATGACAATTCCAAAATGTTTGGAAAGCGCTAAAAAAATTAATAATCTTGTGGTCATTGAAACGCTCCCCAAATTTCAATTTCAGATATGTTTATATTCTGGACATTCCATGAACACTTACGGCAGTTTAACATTCATTTCCTTTAAAGCAATGGAAAATACTGGTGCCACAACTTTATTGAGAACAGTAGTTGTACTAGGGAAGCAGTGGTCCTCTGACTATTGTGAACTGGAGATTGCAGACATCCTTACGCAGCCATGCCTTCTTTCTTCTTCCCTAAAATGCTCACATGCACATCTGTACAGGTACACTCCATGCATCCAATTATTCCATGGCACAAACTCCTTTTCCCTATGATTTGATGTATCAGCTTTGTAAGTACTTCATAGAGGCAATGGATTCAAGATGATTGCATCAAAATGGTTATATTAGTATTGGCTTAGTGCAAAAGAAGTAGATAGATTAATCAATTAGTCTTCTCTTATTGTTGTCTTAGCAAAGTTCTTCAAAGATCCAATTGCTTGCATTCATTTACTGGGGCTGCGTAACACACCACCAAAATCTTGGCTTAAAACAACAGAAATTTACTCTCACGCGTTCTGGGGGGGCCCTAAATTCACAATCCGGGTGGCAACAGGGCCGCAGGCCCTCTAAAGACTCTAGAGAAAATCCATCGTCTCCAGCTTTTAGGGGATGGAGACATTCCTTGACTTGTGGCCGTGTAACTCTAATCTCTGTCTCCACGGTCACGTGCTTCCTCCTCTTCTTCATGTCAAATGTCCCTCGGCTTCACTCCTATCAGGACTCTCTGCATTGCATTGGATTTGGGGTGACCAGGGTAATCCAGAATAAGCTCTTTCCCTCAATCACGTATTTTACCATAGAAAATATTCATAGGTTCCAGAGATAAGGACCTGGAGTTCTCTTTGGCAGGGGTGGGAAGAGGTCACCATTAAGCCTAGTATGTTCATTATGTTTAATGTCAGAAGGATTCTGATTAATGTAAGGTATCTCGTAATTTGGTAACACATGGACACGACCAAAGACAGCAACGTGTATCTTCTAAGGAGGTGAAGGCCCCTTCTCAGCACTCACTACCACCTGTTCTCCTCTGGCTGTTTTCTTCAGTGTCTTCATCTCACTCTCAAATTTGGCAAACTTAAGAAGTGAACATATAACAACGCCATGAGATTTACATAGGAATGGAATAAATTATTACTCTGGCTTAAAATATTTAAATAACATTTTTGTTAACAAACAATAATATTAACAGTAGTATAAATAGTGAACAAGTTTATAAATGGTCATATTTGTGTATAAATTATAGAATATACTACATCAATACACTAGAGGCTATGTTTTTTATGTTTTACTAACATACTAGTTTTACTGTATGTTATAAAGGAGATAGCCAGAGAGTTGATTAAACACTATTCCTGCGCGTGTCTGCGAGGCTGTTTCTGGAAGAGATTAAGATTAACATTTGAATGAGTAGAATGAGCCACATGGACTGCATCCCCCACCTTTCTCCAATGTGGGTGGATCATCCAGACCTTTGAGGGCCTCAGGAAAACCAAAAGTAGTAAGGAGGACGGGTCCACTCTCTGGCCTGATTGTTTGAGCTGAGGCATCAGTATTCTGCACCCTGCCCTCCCCCACACACGCCCCTGCCACCCAGGTGCTCCTGTTTTCAGGATTCAGAATATGGGCTGAAATCTACACCAGAGGCTCTCCATCTCTCAGGCCTTCAAACTACAGCACAGGCCTTCACCGGCCTCCGGTGCCTGGAGGGCAGAATGTGTACCATCCCACCTGCTGGTTCTGTCCCTCTGGACATCCCTGGCTAACACAGAAATTAAAACTCAGGTAGTCTGGTTCTGGCAGCTGAGCACATTGTTTCTGAAGCTATGCTGATTCTCAGAATAGTAGTGCTCTGTAAAAGCAATGCCTTTATTATATTAAAAAAAAAACAGTTTTTTTTAAGAAAGATAAACAGAAGTTTTCTCCAGCCTGAAGGAGGGGCAGGTCACTGGTAATACCTTGTTTATCTTAGCACTGCACTAAAGTGTCCCTGATCTGAACAGAACTCCCTATCTCATCTCATGCAAAGAGAACGCTTCAAGTTGGTCTTGCTTATCGCCCAGCTCTGTCAAGACAATAATTGTCATTGCCAAGGTTTAAAGCTCCGAAACAATGATTTGGAATAACCAATCAGTCACAGCTTCCAATCATTGACTCCCCACCACACATCAAGTCACATATATTGTCTTTGACTCTCGGGAGAATTATAGAAATGAGAAAGTTGAGATTCAGGGACTTTGCGCTTGATGAAGCTCATCCAACTAGTAAATGGCTGAGCTGGGAGTTGGATCAATCTTGGCCTGATTTCCAAAGTTCGGGATTTTTCTACTGGGACAAATTGGTTTGGACAAGATCTTAAAGAGAAACCTGTTAAACAGACATTGACTTCTCTAAGTGTGTTAATTTCACCTAATTATAGATAAAACCTAAAAAATTTGGTTGAGTAATATTATAGTGATCATAACAGTAACTACTGAGGGGGAAATTAGATGAATGTATCTTTAGGCTGAAATTTCTCAATAAGTCTGAACTCTATACCATCTCTTTGAAAAATAAAAAAATGCACAGGAATCATTTGCTTAAATCATTCCTTCCAGAATCACTTTAATATATAAAAAAGTGAATATCCTTATTCCTCTACTGTGCAGGTGCAACAGGAAAAATAGAAGAAAAACCTTGAAGCTTTTGGTATTTTTAAAAGTGCTGCCAACTTCATTCACTGGGAGAGTTACTTCCTGTCCACTAGAAATTGATGATGAATAAAATAATAACAATGGACGTTGTACCAGAGTAATCAAAATCTCTGTAATCTTTAGGACTATTCTCCCCAAATTATTATGTAAGCATCAACATAACTAAAAATACTTTTAATAACCAATAAACATTATAATCATGAAGCATTCACTTACATGTGTAAAAGCAAGGACAAAATAATCACAGCTAAATGAGTCCCAGACTACCACGTGAATGAACACTCATTTTCATCTCGCAATGGTGTGTCAAATGTTCACATTTCTGATTTGTAAATATGAGAAACATAAAGTTTCTATAACCTGACTGTTCGGAAGCTGGGACGGTCCTGTATTCTGGTGGCAGGATTTCCATATGAAGTCTCACAGCAGAAAATGTATCATTAGCTTGTGCTCTCGCCACAAGCATAGATTAGAGCACGAGTGTGGCTCTGTCTTCTCAGATCTCATGTCTATTGGAACACAAGGCCCTTCATGACTCTAGAAGTGTAATTAGAGGCTGTTTCGATGGAACACTTGATGAACCTTTTTACACAAGCTCAAAAGGTAAATAACAATGACATAAACCCAAGCTTTGTCATTAAACTCTATCCCCAACATCTAACAGCTGTGTACAGAAGGACATAGTAAAAATCATTTATTTAAATTCATGTCCTTTTTTTATACTGAGTCGGAATAATAATAATTAGTAGAATTGTTTTTATATCATATTGAACTTAGCACAAAGTTTGATAAATGACAGCTCTTTTTCTACATGTGTACCATGTGGCTCTGAAGTTTGGCCTAAATTTTGATTTCTAAAGATTGGTTTCTTCAAAGAAGGCTACAGCATACAGGGGGTTGTTAAGTGTGCCTGGGATGATCTCACCATTATGATTTGATGCTCGATATTCTTCCAACTTCTTTGCCTCATTTTTCATATTTTCAGTGTGGAGCGTTGTATTATATTTAGTTTGACATCCTCATGTCCTGGTGCCAGCTTCCTGAAATAATCTGCTCTTTTTTTTTTTTTTTTTGTATTTTGTTTGGGCTGGTGAGTAATCACTGCTCATTTAAAGAGTTGTAGAGATGCTACTCACAGGACATTGCTATGAGTTTTCTAGAATATATGGAAAATGATGAACTAGTGTCCGACTATACCGAAAGAAAAAGGTAACAGGGGCATCACTGGCTCAGTGAGCTTGTGGCAGCAGAGTAGATGGTTGTGTTTGCAAATTGCTTCTCTTCCTGGGACAGGAAGCTAAAGTTATGTGATTACCAGGAACTGGCTGGCGCACCAGATTCCTACGTAGTGCCAGTGTTGGCCTGTGGTTGACCTAAAAGGGACAGTTGTGCTCTGATGATGTCAGAGGGTGATGCAACTTGCACCCAAGGTATACCAATAGCTGTGGAAGTTGAGGGGCAATTTTACAAAGTCAGCTTGAGAAGAAACACTGCCCAAAGCAGTAGAATGGCTTGCTGGGAACCTCTAAAGAATTCTGAGGAAACCCTAATGGAACTCAAGACATAAAATGAACTTTAAGCATCAGAATTTTCTGGAGGAAAACACCACCAAATTAAGTGCCAGTCAAATGAGATCTTTCCTGCTTCCTGTCATTCCTTCCTACTCCTGCTTCACCCTTGGAAAGGCAAGAACGGTCTAGTGAATGGGGAAGAAAAGACAGAAACATCAGAATGACACATCAAAAGCCACCAGTGTTCCCTTTCCTTCAGCTCTTCATCAGCTGACAGCAGGGACTAGCTGGGAGGAAAAAGTTTTTAATTTAGAGAAAAGTTGAGACTTTGGTGTAATTCTGTACTAGACAAATTAGTTTATCAAAAAAGATTTCTCATGACTTGGAGACATTGATTTTAGAGTTTGTAGATTAGTTAAGTGGCCTGAGGTTTCACCTTGGTAAAATCTTTTGTCACAAAGAATAAGAGTGAACAGACAATAGGAAGGAAGAATATATCTATCTGTCTGTCTGTTTGTCTATCTATCTACCTACCCACCTATCATCTACCTATCTATCTTTCATCATCATCATCATCAATCTTTCTTAATTCTGATAGCACCTTACAGTGTCTTTTGTGGTACTGCCATTATTTCCTCTTCCACTATGCTGTTTAGTTACACTCTGCTTGAAACAGAGTGATTACAAGTTAGCATTTAACTTCTTGGAAAGTTTAAATATTCTCAGATACTTTTTATTAGCAATAAAATATTTCTAACTGATAGGTAACTCTCGTGGGTTTATTTCATTTATGCATTTAGTGGATTGTAAAGATGGTGGAGTGAAAGGCTTGAAAAGTGAAGGAGTCCAAATGACTGTGAAACTGAGACATTTATATCTTTGCCTTATTCTCTAATTTACTTTCTTACATTTCTGATATATAGCAAGGAGAACAAGAACTGAAATATTTGCAAACAGGTTTCATTTAGTTCTGCATTCCAATGCATGTAACATTTACCATTGCTCAAACCAAAGGTGTTTAATAAGAGGCAAATTCCTTTATATCTGTTACTCTGGAGTAAAGTATGGAAGTTCTTAAAAAAATTATATTCAGTTGGATAAGATAAAAATCATTTTTTATGTTTATATTAATGTTTATACAAAATTAAAAATTAAAATTTCCTTGCAAGTCATATGGGAGGCCATCTTTTGATAGAGATGTTGATAAGATCATGATGTTATTATTGTATTTTGCTAAAAAGGATAGTTAACCAATGTGAACTCAACAGAAAATAGAGTAGGTGTGATTATATAATATAATGAAGAAGTCAAGATCAAGAGCACAAGTAGGAGACTGCAGAAGGAGGAGATTATGCAAAAGGCAGACTAATTTTTATATGTATTTTAGCAGACACGGCCCTCAGAGCAGACGACTATCTCAAATACACTTTACGTGGTCACGACAGTTAATGCTGGGCAAAACTTTTCAGTGATATTTTACAATCCCAGCATCACTACGCAGTGGTGCTCTGCAGACATCTTGGGTGCCATTTGCTCTTGGTTTGCATTTTACACACTATGTGTTACTCATCTTCCATTCCTTGTGATTTTCTATCACTATAGAACATAAACAAAACGAGTTGCCTTACCAAGGTGAAATACAAATACAGGCACGTCAACCTGCCACCCCTACAAGCTTCCACTTGAGCCCCAACAAATATAAACCTAACTCTAGTCAGTCTAATATATCTCACCTTAGGTTTCCATTAACCCAATTGTATAATAATCTTGGGAGTTTGCTCATGTCATGTTGTGGGAGGTGGTGAGGCAGTCGCTTCTGAATGCTAAGGTGAAAAGATGGAATAGAAACAAACCATGTGCTCTCGCATTTGAGCTCTGGTGCTCTAGCCACTGTCACTAGGTGACACTGTGGGACACTGTTCTGCTCGGTCTCCTGCATGCTTGTTTGTTGCTATAGAGACAACCCAGTTAATGCAAGGGCGCAAGGTCATAGCTCTTTCAATTCACACCCCCAGGCTTCTACATGACTTAATAGAATATGACCCTAAGTCTGAGTGGCAGAATCTAGGTGTAGCTGCCAGATCGCCATCAATGGCACTTAAGTCCTTTGTGTTGACATTCATTTGCCGGTCCATTCCCTTCCCTTTCGTGACTTCCATATTCAAATCCTTGGTTAGAGTCAACTTACTGCAAATAAAAGGTGGAGAATATTGTCACTTCCTCCCAGGATATTCAGGAATGCTTATCCACACTGGTATCCATCTTAAAATGAAGGGTCCAAAACAGAAAACCTTCCAGGCCCAATGTTCTATTAAACATGTTTCCTCATCAATGGGAACTATATTGGACCCTCTAAAATGAGCAAATAACCCACTCTCTCCAACTTGCAAGTAGAGTCCACTGGTATATTTATATATAGTTTGCTTCATCTAGCAGCCTGTTATTCTAAATATTTAACATATTATGTATTTGAACAGGAAGAGAGAAAAATTCTCAGAAGGGCTTTTCCCAACAATATATGGCCTAGATTCAAAATGTTTAGCAATTTAAATTATAATTGTCCTACCAAAGTTCCTGTCCCGCTCTCTTTGGGAAATCGCTGCTTCAGAAAGCATGAAGACAGGTGCTTTTCATCTTAACTATGTCGTGAAATAACAAAAATAATTGGCGAGCATGCCTTTTTTATTTACATTATTTTATCATACATCCTTTTTCTATCTCTAAAGGCCAATTTGCCGGTCTTTTGTTTATTTTTTAAAAATGTTTTACATTCCTAATAACGCATATTAATTCCATTCAACTGAAGGCACTAAATCTAGCATAACCATCTTTTGATGCATAAACAGATATTCAGTTAATACATTAACTCTTGCAAATCGCTGACTTGTGCTCTGAAATATGCACATCTTTCAGTAAATTTGCTAGGACAAGATAATTCATTAATACACTCTTTCCATAGTAAAGGGAAAATTAATGCATTCTTAAAATTTTTGAATGCCTGTTTACCATGCCAAGTAGGTTTTTTTCAGAAACACCTGATTTCCAAAGACATATTTCCTAATAAAAATGTGCGTTCTTGCACCATTTTACCATTAAAAGACATCCGCATTGTCAGTAGATGGCAGCATAACTCTTTGAGTTCCTAGAAAAGCACTTTTCACAGCTATTAGCATGCTAAGAGTGGTAATCTCAGTGAAGCTTTCTCATTGCATTTTCCTTAATACTTCTTTGCACCAACGCTCCATATTTCCAAAAAGAAAACTGAAAAAAAGACGCAAAGCACAAATATTTTATGATCCAGTTTTCCTTTTTTTTTTTCCCCTAAGGATTTCTAAATTTGGTGTCAGGTGTGTGGGGTGAAGGAAAAGGTACCACTGTTGACACATTAATGTACAAATCTTTCATGTCACTCTTAGATATTGACATTGTAGTTTGGCTTACAGTCGGTGAACTTTTAATGATTTATCAATAATCTCTCAATACAAAGAGCACTTTGAACCAAATTTCTCAAGAAATTACTGAAAAATGTTTGCCCATCAATCTTTCTTAGAAAGATAAGCACATGATTGTGAGAGCATTAGCTACCACTTCAGTGGATCCGCTTTGGTCGGGGTAGTAGAGAAAAGCAAGCTCGACTTCTCAGATTTCTTCCATAAAATCACATATGGATCAGGTCACTCCTTGACAAAACTAAAGATCTTTATGTACTGTTTGAATCGTATTCAGGTGGCCTCAGTTGCCTCTGAAGTTGTGTTTGCTAGGGCTACCATACTTCTGCAGAAAGAAATACTGGCCACAAGATCGAATGTGTTAACACTCGTGGAGAAAAAAACCGAGAGGCACCGTGACTTGTTTTAATAGATGAAGTTTCTGAGCCGGATCTCTCAGTATGAGATATAAAAGGGCATGAATCACATTGTGCAAACAAAAAAGTTATAGCTCTGTAATTAGTTTTAATAATTCTGAGCAATCAAAATTGTATCATTACTTTATTAATATCACTGAAGTCATCTTTATCAATTTTGAAGAGAGTCCTGAAATCTTTCTAAGCCTTTTTCTTTCTTACATTTTCATTATTAATTTCCAAATACAAAAAAATCCTCAATTTTTATGTGATCTGTTCTGTTTCACTGAGTCTATGACAAAGATCTTTCTATGACACGTATTTTCACCCATGCAAAGAGTTTTAATTCTAAATAACTTAAAGAAAAGATAGTTCAATGATGGGTACCAGTGTCCTTATTTCTGCAGGGGAAAATATTTTCCTATTAGAAAATTCCTTCTTAACTGTTTACAGATAACATCCACTATCTTTAGGAGGTTTCTCTAAGTAAAACACTTGGTTTATTCATTCATCGATTATTGATTTATTTTACAGATATTTAAATGATGTCTACTATGTTTCAGGCACTATGCTAGGCATGCTATTTTCATAAATAGGGTAAAAATCCCTTCCTTTCTTTCATACCCAGTAGGAAAAAAAGGCATGTGGACAGATGTTATTTCCATGGAGACATACGCACAAGGTATAGGAATCACTCTTTAACTGAGCTCCATGTAACCTTATTCCCAAAATATCAAAGCTCCATGTTTCCTCTGCCCAGCTCACCTTGCATGTGTTTCTCTCAAGTGAATTTGTTGATTTGTACATTTATTAAGTCAATATTGTCTGCCCCAAATCTCATTTATGTCAGTCATACCCGATGTTATAGTTTTATAATTTGCTGAAAAAAAACATGAGTGCAAAAATAGTTGCTCGTTCTTTGAATTAATTTAAAAACTAAAGTTTTCAAGAGACTGAAAAAGACAAGTTGGTTGAAAAATAGTTGCCTTATTAGAAATTGTTATGTCAACTAAAAAATCTTTTAAAATAAAGAAAATATATAGTGATATAAAAAGGAAAAGCATTTTAGAAACATTTTAAATGCTTTCTTTTATTTGTACTTTAAGTTTGTAGTATACTTTGAAAAAGAATAGTATAAAATAAAATAAAAACACTGAGCAGAGGTTCTGTTTAAAATATATACTCTGGCATTTTAGGCAGGCAAACTAGTGGGAAAACTCCAAGAAGCTGACCCATGTTTGAAGTAAATGCCTTGACCTTTCTCAAAGACCGAATAAATGTATAAAGATTTGTAAATGAATACAGCTCATATTTATCAGTTACCAAAGAGGCGATTAAAACTTAGCTCTGCCACTGTATATTCTTAGCTAACATAGATAATATTTATGTGGTTTTGTTTTCTGACATGTAATATCAGGATCATAGTTGTATCTATCTTTCAAGGCTCTCCAGTTGATTAACTGAGTATATATAAAACACTGAACAGAAGTTTTGGCATAAAATAGTATTTGAGGTTCATTACTATTATAAAAGTGAAAGCTACTACTTAAAGCAACATTCATGCTAAAAGTATAAAGAGTAATCATTGACTTATGATTTGTAAAGGTAGCACAAATTGTAAATTTAGTATCTATCTGAATTCAAATTTTTTATCATTTAATTTTAAATTTAAAATTTTTATGAATATATTTATATGCAGTACAGCTTCTAAAGGAAAAAAAAACATAATTTGGTATGTTCTTGGTTTATCAAAATAATTAGAATATCAGCTACAATATTTTATAATCTTGTATATTTTGTAAAATATTTTACCTGAGTAATTTCAGGAAACAAAGAACCTTTATTGTTAAATCAAACTAAGAATCAAACTAATCTACTTCACTAGTTGAATTCTTGAAACATGTAAAAAATAAATAAATAAATGGATTAAGGAGATATGTCCCAAAGGTTTATAGTGTGCTATGTCATCTATTGCTGTCTCGTGTTAGTAATCTATATAGGAAGATGACACGTGTGGGTACCTTCCCTACGTAGCTTACCATCGAGAAGTACAGATGCAAGGGGGAAAAAGGAAAAAGATGAGTGAAATATCAAAACCAGTTCTGTTTTAGAAAATAAGTATCTGTACGATATTAAAGACAACACAGGGTAGAATGGTAGGTAGATTAAGCTATAACTCCTATAATGTATTTTGCACTTACTCTGTGTTGGGTATAATAATCTTATTTGGCTTATCTCATTTAATATTCATAACCTTCATTTCTTTTTAAAATAGTTAAAACACTTAGAAACAGAATATTTTTCTTTTATGTTAGCAAGTGCTATTTCTGACATGGCTTCATTATTATTGTTATTATTTTCTTTTTGAGTCATAGTAGGACAGTTGGGAGAACTGTTGGGTACACTGAAAGTGTTCCTAAAAACCCTGTTTCTATATACGGATGTCTATAAAGAGTGACTCTGGGGTGCCAAATCCTGTTAAGTAAAATCTAATTACTTAAATCAACAATTCAGAAGACTCACAAGACCTCCACTTAGGCACTGAGTAGAATAGAAAGCTTCCATTTTTTTTTTTATCTTGTCTTGTTCCAGTCTATTATTTGTTTCTCAATTAGATTTTAAATTAAACTTTTGTTTTTGTCTCTTATTGTCTTACTCTAAGGCCTAATCCCTGCAAAAATAACAGAAGCCAAAACAATAACTAAAATAAAAACAAACGAAAAGAGAAAAGGAAAAGAGAGATCTCCGTGTGGGTCTTGTTGAAATTTTATTCTGCCTTAGACATTTACACTATGCAAAATATAAAAAAAATATTAATAATGTTGGATATATATTAAATAGTTTATATGCTCACACAGAGTTGCACAGTCTGGGCAGGCCTGTTGAATACCAGATATCTGTGACCATAGGCTTCTCAATTTCCACTAGCTTCCTCGGAATAATCGATCTTATTATACAAAAGTAAAAATTATTGAAATGTTAAGACCATTCATGGTACAATCTGAAGTTTTCTTAGATATTTCAAGTCTACCTTCAATTACTCTACCTGTGATTTTATTATCTAAGAATACATATAATCTTTATCCTATATTTCTAGTCCGATGTGTCCACTGTAGAGTTTCTTCATGGTGTAGGATCAAGCGAAACTGACACACTTCCTTCATTCCTCCCATGATATTGATAAAGTTATTGTGTTCAACAGAATTAGAAAATGTGGGAGTTGTTTATGTTTGCGTCTTCGAGTGAGTGTTGGTGGTTTATTTTGCAAATGGAAGATAATAAATGATTCCAACACATTCATGTTCTGAGATATATCTCAGCAATACGCTCATTCAGGAAAGTTTACTCATCTCTTCTCATTTCAAGGGTTCACTACCTACGGTCTTTCCCCAGACTCTGAACTCCCCTCACCCTCAGCTTCCCTTATGTCTTAGGTCTATCTGTGTTTAGAAAAAATAAAAATTTATCTTAGTTTTTTTTATAAAGCCATTTATTTTTCTTCATCTCTTTTCTAACCTAAATATCCATCTCTAAAAATTACTTTCCAAAGTAAAAATTAATAAAAGAACATGATAGTCAATAAAATATTTTTTTAGATAAACACAATTTTCTCATCAAAATATCTCTCATGGCAGCCTTTAAATAAATATTTAAATTTTTTATTCTCCTTTTTCACAGCTACATATTTCTTTGTTGGAAAAAATTGATAATTCAACCTTTATAAGTTATAACATGACAATGTATACATAGATATATACATATATATGTATGTGTATATATATAGATAAATATACATACTTCTATAAATATATATTTATGCACATATATAAATATATATGTATACATAAATATGTGTGTGTGTGTGTGTGTGTGTGTGTGTGTGTGTGTATAAAATGCACTTTCATTTTTTTTCCTAATAGATTCTCGTGTAATTAGGTCAATGTTGGTGACATTCACAGATGAGATAGTGGAAGACAAATATTTATTAAGATGAAAAAAAGATCAAAAAAGAGTTTGATTTTGGACATGATGTATTTGCTTAACTATGTGAATCAATGAAATAATGCCCAACAGAAAGGCATATACAAGACTCTAATTTAAAGGTGGGTTCCGAGCTAGAGATGTATATGTGTTCACCCCTAGCATTTATATTCTATTTTAAATCAGAGTCTTGGGTGAGATTCAGTATAGTAAAACAGAACAAGAAGGAAAGTAGCTTTCAGACTTAAGATTTGAGAAAAATCTTACATTTAAGACTGATTGAAAGGGGATGAGTAAGCAAGGGATGCTTAAAAGGATGATCCAGAGCTGTAGGGAGATCAACTAAAGTGTGGAGAATCGTGGGTGCCAAGACAGGGAGTGTTTCAAGAAGGAGTGAGTCATCAAGAGTCCTGAATGCTTTTGTACCAGGATCTTGCTGGTAAAAATCAGACACACAGAGATTGAGGATAAGTTGGATGTGAAGAAATGGAGCAGAAAGTGTTAGGTGGCGGGGGGAAAACTTCAAAAGCTCACCTATGTAATTTTATAGATAGCTTTCATATGGAAGTTTGATCGAAACCATAATTTTTACAGTGGTAAAACTTGGGTATTTTTTGAAGTATGGGACAAATGCAAGTTGAGGAAGAGCTTGGGCACATAGAAAAATAAAAGATAGCTGTGGATGAGAGAGTCGTGATGTGACCATGATCGTGAGCCTGGGAGGAGTGGCTTCTGTGACAGGGGACAGAGCCCAAGGGCAGCAGGTGAAAGGCTGAAGGAAGCGTTCACACAAATCCAGCAACTTCCTTCAGCTGAGAATGGCCATTTCTTTAACTTAATTATCTGAGCCTTCATTAACTTTCTCCACTCTAGACTCTTGCAGCAGGCAAATGTTCTCAGACAAGAGAAACCTTTGGGGAGTCAACTCCATTCCCATTTTATCCACGGACGTATGTGAGTCAGTGTGCTCAGCTTTTCCTCTCTGAATCATGGGGTTTAGCTGAAGCCGAACTCATCAGACAGTCCTAAGATTTCTGAGTCTTGGTAATGAAGACAGAGAGGAGTTCGATCTCATTTATCACAGTGGTGATTTATCACAATAAAATGGAGCTTTTTATGCTATCTGGACTCCGAGTTGTTGCCATATCTTGTTTCTACAGTTTATCACATAAGGTAGTAAAAGCTTTTAAGCAAAAAATTTGGGAAATTGATAATACATATTGCTTAAAAATACTGAAAAAATATGATTAGAAATGAGATTGTGTGTGTGTGTGTGTGTTTTATTATGATGTGTTTAACCTGTTAATTCGTGACAGCATTTAGCAGAAAGTCTATCTTCAACACGTTAGCTTGAGTAACCATAATGTTCTCTGAATAATGACATGTGCGTGCACACACGTGTGTATGGGGGAATGCAAACTTGAAGATTCAGTAGGAACTAGGGGACCAGTTATTTAGCATAAATAGATGTAGAAATATAAAATCTTTGTAGGGCGAGAAGAAATCACCAAGTTAGAGTCTCTGGCACAGTTCCTAGATTTGAATCAGTTCTTAGATTTCGTATCCCTAATCTAAGAGGGGACTCTGATATACTGATCGAAACCACAGATGTGTACTGTGACTCGCCATCTATTTTCCTTTGAGGTGACCCAAGGACTTTCTGAAAAGGGTATTCTTGAACTGAAGAAAATGTCCAAAGTTTAGGGGAGAGATACTGACTGTTCAGAGGTGTAGTTTTGAAGATGCCAGATGCCGTTTTACTGAGACAGATGATATATTGAGTTTGACCAGAATAGATCCCACATTTCAGCTCAGTGAAACTTCAAAATCATAAGATATCTATTGCTCTGATCCCTGTGTCTGCAGTGGAAATAGATGAGGTCAGTACCTGAAGAACACCCACTGTAAGTGTGGCCCAGGGCAAGGTGGAGCTCGTCATCCAATGCAAAATGCTCAGCAATGAGATCCACTTCTGACCTACCAGGTCACAGTATCTATGCTACATCCTAACAGGAAAATCACAGACATTTGTGACAAGCAGACACATCACTGACATCAATCACTGGCTCTCCTCGGAATAATAGAGAAAAGATTAAGGTTGAAAATAAATACTTGTTTTACTTTGCCCAATCCAAAGTCAGTGCTATCTAATTCAACCTTTCTGACGTGCCCAGCAGAACACTATTATCCAGTGAAAATGTCAAAATCAAAGTAGGCTCAGCATAAACAAAAACAAAAACAAAAACAAAAACAAAAAAAACCAAACTTACCTGAGTAGGTATTTAAGGGTTCCAAGACACCCTCTAACACACGGTATTTCTGCTGCAGAAGAGTTCCATCAGAGGATTCTGAAAAAAAATAAAGATAGAATATTCTCTAAAATATTTTGGAATAGCATTCGGATTAAATTAACCAGTCCCTTTAGCTATGTTCTTTTCCGCTATAAGCTAAGAGTGACCATTATATTTTGACAATGCATAAATCAAAAATATGTTAATTTATATTTCTCTATGATCTCTTTCTCTTGATTGTTTTTTCTTCTTTTAGCAGGCTATTATTTTCTCAAGAGGCTTTACAAGTAGCATTCACTGGTCATGACAAACCTTCAATTAACTGCCTTTTATGCAGCGTATATTATTATCTCATTATCAAGTTGTCTTTTTGTTCTTTTTTTTCATTCTTTCAAGTTATTTATTTATTGCAATTGGCCCACACAAAATTGTCTTAATTATTTTAAATGACATTTTTATTAGCATTAACACATTTTCCCATGAAGTTATTCTTGAAAGAAAAATCGAGAACAAAATTTTAATTTATTCTTCAGTACCATAGATTCAAAAAAAAAAAAAAAAGACTCTGATATGGAAAATCAGCTATGCAGGTTCTAGTTTTGTTTGCCCAAATGTTATCTCTTGAGGTCTTGATTTCCATATCTGTAAAATTAAAGACATATTCTAGAAGAATTTTAAGCTCTACGATATTATGGATTTTTGCTTTGTTATATAATGAAAATAATACACAATATAAAAACTAAAATTTTAACTCAATAATTGGCATTAGATCTCTGTGAATTCTTATAAAAATTAACTCCTTATGGATATTAGTGTCTTCATATCAAAACTAGTCAGTGATTCTAAACATTAATTATTACCTCTTTTAGAATGTGTTATAATAGTCTCTGCTACAATTTCATATATTTATAACTTACTTCATATTAGATAACATGAATATTTTTCTGATTTGTGTAGCTTCATTTTCACCCTGCAATATCTTCAACATTGTATGAAATATGGTCACAGCATGCAACTAATTGAATGAGTGTCTAGATTAGTGAATGCTACTTATATGCTGACCCTACATTGGTGTCACATGAAAAGACAACTCAATTACAGGACAGTAAGAGAAGTAGAGAAATATTTTAGAAATATATTTTTGAAAGCATGAATGCTTTCCAATGTAGTAAGAAATTGGTGGGTTAAAATTTTGGATAGAAGGAGACTCAGACATGAACTCAGAATTTAGAGTTGCTTTTTTTGGCAGTGGACCTGAAAAGAAGCTTAGAACAAAAAAGCCAGGAGGCAGCTGGAGTGACAATGAGCACAATTTTAAAGTCTCATCGGCTTTAATATAATGACATATATATGTATCTACAAACACACACACATATATATATATATCAAAAATAAATTAAAACACTATTTCTATTTGTCTTGAAAACATTATAGATTGATATGATGAAGTCACATAATATATTAGAGAAAGTCAAGGTCTAAATGAGAATCAGAGTATTATCTATTGAGATGATAAATGAGAGTCTGGAAAAAAAGTTTTAAAGCTCAGATAGAAAGATTTTTAAAAGAAAAGAATTCAAAGTCATTTAGGCAGTGAGTTGATGAAATGGGGGTAGGATAGAATGAGTCAGACCAAACTCATTCATCCTGATCGCTTGGAGTTTGATTTCTAGACCAGAAAACATTCTCATTTATGGTTAAAATCTTTCCGCTCAAATAAGGTACAGCAACCCACGTTTTTTCACCTGAAAATTATTCTTTTTTAATATTGTAAGGTAGAGAAAAGTCTACAAAACAAACCACAGACATTGATTTTAAATATCTTTCCATCATTATAATGTGAATGAGCAACGTGAATTTGCAAACACTCTGTGCTTCCATCTCATTTAACACCAAGCCAGACACAGTGAGCCGCACTAGAAACACCACCTGGATTTTTATGCTTGGATATCAGACATGTTTCTTGTGTTTTAAATATGATTCATTTCATGTGATAGAATGAGAGCCAGGAGCATCACAAATGCACTTTGCCTGATAATTGGTGAATTTTCAAATCATGTCTCATTACTCTATCAAAAGAGAATTAAATCTCTCCAATTTAATCACACAGTCTTATTCTACATAACAGACTATTATGAATACAGTTAAATCAGTTCTAAATTTTGTCTCTTTAATTTATATATTACTAATTATTTGGTCTGCTGTAGTTACATTTATTCATTTAAAAGTTTTATTATTGCAAATTTTTTGTTTGTGTACATCTGTCATTGACTTTATAGGTATGTGTATTATTTAAGTATATATCTTAAGTTGCAAACTCGTCAAAGAAAAAAATGGTTTCTAGTTTCTTTATAATTCTCTTATTCATTAGTATCAATAAACTGTTAAATGAATTTCTAAATGTATATGGATATATCAGACACACCTCTGGGTGTGACACACATGAAATTATATATAGATAACTATAGACAGGTAGATATAAACATGAAGCTTTTTTTTTCTTAAAGCTAAAACCTGACCAGCTCAATAAATATTCCAACTCAAATTTACTTTTGAACTGGTTGGTTTAATAGAGTTTATTTTAATATTTATAGCTCCTCCTAAAAACACATCTGCAATTGCTAGAGAGAGGATTAGAATCATGCTGATTTTCAGTCATGTCTGGAGACAGGTGAAGCATATAAATGGATTTGCTGACAGAATTAAGATTACAGGGAAATCGAAGGCTATATAGTAAGAAGTTCAAAAGTCTAGTTTTCACCTTAGTGACTATTTCTAACTTATCTTCTGCCTTCTCCTAAATCTTTTTTGGTAATATGCTTTATTTTTGCTTAAACGTATTTTATAATTTTATGTACTTAGGTTCCAGTGAGGAGGGGACTTTGATAAGTATTTTCTAATATTACAATGTTCATTTTAAACTTACATATATTTGGAAATATTAATAAATATATGATGTTCGACATAAGATATCTCTATTCTTTTGTTTTTCGTTTTACTATCTGGTGATGGCTCAATCAACATGATGTGATTAGAATATAACATTAAAAATTCCAGGTGAATTAACACATAAATACATTCACATTTATAAAATATGTACCAAGAAAACATTAACATACATCATTTAACTGATTTATTATTTTATTAAAAGTTGAATTTAAGCATCCTAATATGTTCAAACACCATATATTTTAGTGCCAATGAATATAAAAAATAGAGTCTACTAGTGCATGAAGCTGGGAAAAAAATCCATAAATGGTTAATTCAGACTCACAGTATCTGATTCATATCATTTCCTTTTTTGTCAGAGACAAAGATCCAAACAGGAACCAATTTCAAAAATAAAAAATGTCTGGACTTATGATGACTCTGTACATATTCCATAGTAAATAAGTTAATTTAAATATATGAAAGTAAGTTTACATAAACTGAGACTGGCAAAGCTATAGTGATTTTATTTCAATTATTTTAAGCCTCTTGACCTCCTAACCTACACATTCAGCAGATGATTTGCCTCAGACAGAGGGGGAAAAATGAGGTTAACATTACTGAACTTCCCATAATTATAAATATATCATAGGTGAATCTAGCAGTTCTTTCTGCTACTCTCGTATTTACTGTCTCCACCTGTGGTCTTTATCTAATCTACTCTTATTTCCTTAGTACCTTAATCCTCTGTTCCTGTATTTTCAACCCTTCCTTCCCTTATATCATCCTTGTGAATACACACAAAGAACACCCTCAATTCTGTGCCTCTCTCTAGTCATCGCCTTCTTTCTTTTCTTTCTTTTTATACCCAAGTTCCTTCACAAAAGAGACTCCACTCATTACCCATTCTTTTTACCCATTTTCTCTTTCAACACATAGCAAGCTGCTTTCCATTCAAAGACATCCTTTGGCCAATGAAACCAGTGTTCCCTTAACTCCTTTCACTGAATTCCTTCTTTTCAATGCTCTTATTGTTTGGCTGCTTTATACAGTTGGGTACTTTTAACATTTTTTTTAAATTTATGAATCAGGTACTTTTTAACAATTTTTATACATGAAATATATATACATACATATAAACACACGTGCGCACACACACACACACACACACACACACACACATACACATATATAATTTTTCATGAAAGTCTCCTTCCTGGTTCCTTATT
The DNA here is from genome assembly GCA_004027375.1 of Macroglossus sobrinus. Taxonomy (NCBI): domain Eukaryota; kingdom Metazoa; phylum Chordata; class Mammalia; order Chiroptera; family Pteropodidae; genus Macroglossus; species Macroglossus sobrinus. Next base: position 270,275 of record PVKZ01001039.1, on the reverse strand, counting down.
TCTTAATCACTTTTCTTCTAAGTCTGTTTTATCCCTTTATGTCTCCTTTGGCAGTGCTCCAAACCCATATTCTCTCTGAATCATCTCGTGTACTCTCCTGATTTCAAACATCAACTGTAGATGATGATTCATGGATCAATAACCATCTGTGATCTAAATCCCTAATCCAGAGTTTATACATGGCCTAAGTACTTTAAATCCATTTCTTTTTTAAAATTTGACCCTCACATTACCTTTGGAGCTTTTCAGAGATTAGAAAATTGAGGCTCTAAGAAGGAAAGTAATTGGTCACATCATGAGTGATCGATTCACGCTCAGGGATGGGTGGGTGATGAAAAAGTCTGCTCTTTTGAAATCACTCAATACTAAGGTAGTTTCCTTAAACAACTGCTCAGTGATCATCCTTAACTAGAAAATCCACTACCATTTCAAAATCAACGTTTTTGTAATTAATTCACCCTGAGGCTCCTAATCTCCAATCTCCTATGGATGCAAACGGGTGCTCAAGGCCATGTGACACTTGGGTGTGATCTTGTTACCTGATGCTCCCCAGTTCTAAACATCTTTGAAGCATCCACAAAGATAGCGCTCTGGCTCTCTTCACTCAGCCTTTGGATTCAAGGAGAATGTGTTTCTCATCCTCTGTTCCTCCTCTCTTTGTAATGACATCATGGAAAACCCAACTGCCCAAGTCTCAATTCTGCATGCCATAAATGATTGCATCCCCTTATTCCTTACATCTAATCGATTATTGTATCTCTTCAGTTTTAGTTACTAAAAATAATTTGATTCTATCTTTTCCTCTGTGTTTTCACCACTACTTCTTAGTTAAATTGGCTATAATTTCTTACATTGCGTTATATGCCATAGAGGCCTCCCTAAACTTTCCCCTCTGCTATACAGCTGCCAGAATATATCTGCATTCTTAGTAAAAATATATCCTTTCCCCTCAAAAAATTTAATGCTCAGTTATCATCCTACACTTTTAAGAAAACTTTACTTGTTTATTTTTGTAGTTAGGCAAAAAAAAAAAAAAAAAAAAAAAAAAAAAAAAAAAAAAAAAAAAAAAAAAAAAAAAAAAATTATACTCCCCAGGACTTCATGTAAGGCTCTATATCTATCTGATCACTGCCTGTGACTTCATCCCCATTTCTTCCCACCGTATACTACTTTGATGCTATCTCTAAACTGCTTTTACTTTCGTAAACTTCCCTGACTCTGGCTGAAACACTGCCCCGGCTGTCACATAACCTCCTTCCCTGGGACACACTCCTTACTCTGCCACCTCTCCTTGGTTGTCTGCTGATGGTCACCCTTAAAACTGAGCACCCGGTTAACCAGAGTGGGACCGTCTCTGATTTGTTAGGTACATACCAGCTCCTTCTGAGGGCCCTTTTGTGTGCTTTTCTGTTTATCTGCTTATCACACTTACTCACTTATATGTCTGTCTTTATCTAGAACAATCAAGTCCCTTATGGACACCTTTAAGAGTATTACATAATCTTTATTTGCCTCGTGCCTAATCCTGTCTCGGATATATGTCGCATGTTATGTTGATATTTCTTTAAGTTTTACTCTATGTACTGTTGTAGATATAAATAAAATGTGTAAATATGTAATTTATTATATTTACAGTAAGGTTTGATTTTATAGAAAAATTTAAAAAATGATTGACTTTTTCAGTTATTCATAACTGGAGGAAAAAACAGCATATTATTTAACTTTAATAGTTTCCCCCAAATATGTTTTATGCTATGCAATTCCATTTAGTTTACCGTTCTGTCTAGAAACAAGTAATTGTTTGTGGCTGGTTCTACAATATAATTTTAGAAAGTGATAGGAAATCTCACCTCTAATTTGAAAACTTCCTCCAAATAATCTTAAGAAACACAATATTGTTAGCTGAATTAGAAAATACATTATGAAAGACAATGAAGTCTTATACAAAGCACAACTTTCAAAGCTTATTAGTGGTTTTATAATTATTTCGCTAAAAAGAAGCTACATTATTGAATATTTGATCATTATCAAGGTCAGAGAAAAAAATCATTCAATTGGAAACTTCTGATATATAAATCTGTGTTCTGCTCTTAAATTTTGCTTTTATTTAGTTTGCTGAAAATAGATAGAGACTTAAGCTCAGAAATTCCTAATTGGAATTATTATATATGTAAAAGTAAAATAAAATATCTTTGTTTCTCATTTAACTTTTATCAACACCTATTTCTTTGAAAAGATGCTTTACAAGAAAAAAATATGGATGCAGTCAAGGCATAAAACATGAGGCTCTCTATTATACATTTTTTTGAAAAGTGGATATTGACCTTATTTGAAAAGTTCTCTGTTAATATCTCTCCGACTGCTGGAGAATTCAAATTTTGATTTACATAAAAGAAAATAAGTAGGAAGGACTTTCTTACTGGAAGATTTTTTTCCCCTTCATCAAATGACCAGGTTTACAAATAGAATTCTACCAAATCTTTGGGAGTCAGAGAATGTCTTTTCTCATTTTCAAATGCTATTCAGATGGTTTCCACTGTTTCTTAAACATGTACAATTAGACATTTAAAAATAAAAAAAAGATGATAACTGCTTATTTTATTTTAGAAGAAAGTATAGAGCAGATTAACTATCCATATTTAATACTGTACAAATGAGAAGTTAATACTAAAAATTCTAAATTTTAAAAATACTCATCAGTTCTTATAAATACATTGGGAAGTTCAGAGTTATAAATTCCCTCAAGACAAACACAGATCTTTTTTAGATTTGACTGTTTATAAAGAGGATACATTTCTAGTTATTTAAACTAATTTCTGAATTTTATTAGTGACAATAAAGACTCTGTCCTAATTATAAATTATAACTTATAATTACTTTTAGCTGAATAACAAGGGATTAGAATGTTTTTTCAGAAACATTTCAAAATAAATTCTCTCTGGTTTTCTTTCAACAACATTCCCTCATACTCAGCTGTTTAGCATTCTTTATGCAACAATGCAGACTTGATTAGAGCAGGCTAGATTATGATTTTTCTCTTTGAAAGGATATTTATGTTCATTATGTGAAAATTTTTGCTGTATTGCTCATTTATGATTGTCTCCAGTGGTTAGGCATTTGAACCTCGTAGATAGCTATCAGAATAAAATGACTAATAAAAACTTGGCATATGCACGGTTGAAGGCAGTTTTGAATTCTTCACTTCCTTCTCTGTCATCGTCTACCTCTAAGAAGTTTGACAATTTCTTATTTTTATAAAGTTCCTACTGATTGATTTTGCATAAAGAATTTAAAAATGTTTAACTAAACATGGATCTCCCAAATTCATGGAGCTCTTCTTAATAAAAATATGTGTATTGGTGACTGAGACAGAAAAACTTGTAAAATCTTTAACGATAACAAGACCCATTAGGGATTTTTAACTTAAAAACATCACGTCTGACAATACGTTGGAGTCCCAGCCCTGCACAGCTGTCCTCTCATTTGTAAGCCTCACTATGACAAAGTAAGTTGTCCCCTTTAGCTCCAGCAGAACCCATCAGACCTCATCCCCACTCCATTAAGTGGTTTAGAAGATGACTGTGGGGAGAAATGGTGTTATAAAAAGGTAATATTCCCTCCATTTATAATCAGGATTACTATAATTTGGCACCTTTTATATAATCGTTTTACTAATGAGTAACTATATTCCATACCACAATCATGATCTTCCAGCTGCTTTCATGTACATTAAGTCATGTGAATATCATAATAAATGTCATAGTAAATCAGTGAATCACATAGTACAGACATGACAGCCATCAATGAAAAAATATGCAGTATCTCAACTATTGTTGCTACTGATATTATTAAAAATAACAAATATAAGTTTTTTTTAGAATTTTTGTGCAACTGGTCACTTTGACACACAGTATTGGTTGAAAGAATCGGGGGGCAGATATGAGGACCTTTTGATTTTATTTAAAAGTGTAGTAAATATTCTTGACAACAATACAATAGAATATTGGGTAACTACTAAAAATGAGAAAGAAAGAAAAAAAATAAACAGATTGTGACATAATGCCAAGTGACCCTAAAATAATAGGAAAATGGATATGGGGAAAGAGAAGTAGAGAATGAGGAAGGGAAAGGTGTACCATTGTCAAGTGCACGGACCCCAGCCCCAAAGCCAGTTCAAGTCCTGCCTGCGGCATGTCCTGGAGCTCCAGTCTTGTACTCGCTGCTTGCCCTTCCTGTGCCTTAGTTTCCCCAGACCTGGAGCGGAGCAACGGTCTGCTCTCCCTTGTGAAGCTCTTAGGTGATGCAGTGAGGTTACGCCTGGGCAGAGTGCACATAGCAGTTGCCGGGCGCTGTATGCCCTGTTCTCCAGCATCTCTCCAGGGATCTGTGAGTCAGGGGGATGCGGGCTTCCCGAACTCTGCTCACCCTTCCTCCAGATGCTGCAGCCCTGGACTAGGGCTCAGGACAGGACGAGGACATCAGCTGGTTTCAGCCCTTGGCCAGGTAACGTGGTGCAGGGCGATACCTCACGCAATGGCTTTGTCTCATTTGGTCCTCAGTCCCCTCTGACTCTCTTAAACTTCCACGGGCATGTGCAAAAGTAGTCTTAACCTCCTCATTTTGAGTTGTCACCCTGCCTAGTTCTCTGCTTCCCCCACTTGTCGTTCCTATGAACTCCGCATCACAGAGGGCTTTGCTCCATAATAACAAATTATTATCAATGCTGCTGTTGCAAGAGAAAAAGGCCTAAGAAGTCCTTCTCTTGAAGGAGTTCACAGTTTAGGAAGTTTAGGATGAAATATGACACGTACTTAAACCATCAAAGCAGGGCACGTGCCAAGAGGTCAAAGTTCGAAGCAAAAAAACAATAGATACCCCATTAATTTAAGTGTCTGTGAAACAGAAAATAAAGAGAATAGATTAGAATGGTAATATTTTGACTTTACAAGACAATATACAAACCATGACAAGCATGTAGTTTTAGATTTAGGGGGCAGAGCTGATTTATAATAAAATTTTTATATATAATGAGCATGCAGTAAATTTCAAAAGTATTAAGTATACAGTTTGTTGATCTTTTTCCTAAACTCATGTGACTACTAAGACCGAGACGTGGCCATTTTCAGGACAAGAATCAGCTTCCACACACCTACTGGTAACTTCCAGACATAACCCTCCTCCCTGACGTCCAACACCCTACCTTCAGGTTCACCTGTTCTTGAACTTCACCTAAAGAGTAGGTATTGCTTTGTGTGTGTGTGTGTGTGTGTGTGTGTGTGTGTGTGTGTGTGTGTGTGTGTGTTGGGATTTTTTTCACCCACTATAAAACACGTGAAATGCATCCATCCCGTATCACTTACCAGTACTGAAGACAAATGACAGATAACCACTACAGTGACTCTTTTGGACTGAAAACTATTATTTCTGTTATGATGTTTGCTAAACTTGGGACTTTCCAAAAGATAAATTATGATTGATTGCCTGTGGACCTCATCAATGTTCACATGATTGTATAATGTGTCAATATATATTTAAAATCCCTTAGAAGGTTTCAGAAAGCTTCAGTAGAATACAAATCACTGACAGTCTACGTTGGCTGTTTAGTCTACTGTCTCCACTATTGCAAGTTATCTTTTTACAAAAGGAATTTTAAAGTCATTCAACCCCTGCTGGACAATTTTATTTCAGATTGAGTTATAACGAACCTGTTAGCCTCTAGAAATATAGATACTGCTTTGAAAATGCAAGCACCTTTATAAAACAGATTTTGAGTAGGAGTAGGTCAAGATTTTGCATTAGACCTACAAAATAAGCATATTTATCTCTGGATAGTACAAAAACAATAATCAAACTCTGATAAAATAAATGGTTTCATTTGTCAACCTTTTTTAAAAATTAACTTATTTATTAATATCTCTTTGATAGGGAGGACACAATCATGCCACTATCAAACACTTAAAATTAAAATGCTATCAATCGCTTTCTTTAGAGAACACATAAAGATGATTTCTAATGGCTAGATAGCACTTTCTCATGTGCTTCATGCATCAAAGGGTGCCCTAGAAAATCCTTTTTGCATGTGCAGGCATGCTGCAGAGAAGATTTGAAAAGATAAGTGATAAAACATGCTGTTTATTTCAGAGCTGGATCTCAGTGCTTTCACAAAATCTGAAAATGGGAAGGAAAACAATATTTTTCTATCCATCAGTAAAAGAAATGCATTTATAGACTTATATACAACTTTAAAAGTGTTATTGGTTGTACTTAACAATTATTAATCATGATATACATATTTAATGAAAAAGAAATTTATTAGTTCATAACAGCAATATGAAAACACGGACAACTAACTAGAAAAAAGCAGCTTCTTCAGCTGAAAAATAAAAGAAATTTTGCAACTGAATGATACTGCCTGTGACCAAGGACTGACAATTCATATCTGTTTTTGAGGTGTGTGAAGCTGCCCAATTTTCCCCCAGCAGTTCATAGAAAATGCTTTCAATCTCAGACTTTCACAGCTCCATGAATTTTGCAAACCTCACCAGCACTTAAACAGGTTGCTGTCAAACTCTCCAAATATTTGTACAGCTGTGAGCCTTGCAGTAAAATTTTAAGCTCATGTGCCATTTAAAGTGTTACTTATTTGTATCCACAGGAATAAAAGAGTCATGGATAGCTCAAAATGCTCAGAATTAAAATAAGTTAAAATTCAATTTTGGGATTGGAAGAGTGAAAATTATTATAAAACCTATGCAAAATGCTTGGTTTTTAGGTAGAGTTTGCAAACCAAATTCTATATTTACAGTAGTGTACGAAAAATAATAAAGCTGGGAAGTACATTTAGAATTTATACCCATCACTTAAGTTTGTACCTAACACACTTAAAATAAAAAAAAAAATTACATTATTGAGCTCTACTTATATTGATTAGTAACAAGAAATGGGACTTTTCTGAATTATTAAAAATGAAGTAAAATCTTAAATTTTTATAAAGTAATCATAAAGTAAACTTACCTATCAAATTAACATTCAAGTTATCACCTCATATATTTGAGACTTAAATTTTTATGAGTCGTTTTGTAAGATTACTTTAAATTTTAAATTAGAACAATAACATATTTATCTAAAATAGTTATAAAATACATTATAGTTATATAGTAGTTATAAAAAACAGTATGTACTTTTTATTCTATCTTTTCTTAACCAATTTAAAACAATAAAATATTGCAAATAAACAAACAAAAAAAAACCCAGTTTCCATAAAGTGGTACTGTTGACCTTATAAAGAGATATAATATATAAAACCATACAAGGAAGAAAGAGAAAAAATAATTATTAAGTGATTTGGATTAAGAAAATACTTTAAAGCAACTTGAATCAACATAAAAAACTGAATATAACCAATGCTAAAAAATATACATACATACATATATATATATATGTATATATATATATATATGTATGCAATTTTGTCATTTTTTTTAATTAGTAGTTTTTTGGATAAATCTACTAGAGTTTACTATTTCTTTTATCTTACCTGTAAAATGAAATTGAAAATAAGATTTGTTATTTGGTAAAAATTAAAGCTTTAATAAAGGTAAAAATTGCTATGAGAATATACTAAAATGATACTTATGCAGAAATAAGTAATGAAATGTGTCCTATAATGTTTATCATTTTCATATATGAAACATTGAATTCATCACTCAGGGAAGAGGAAGCGCACATTTTAAAAGCCCCATCAATGAAAAAGATACAATCAATACATATAAAGTGTTTTAGTTATTTGAACAGAACTTTATATATTTCTAATTAATTGTATGTATAGATAAATTAATATTTTGATATATAGCTTTTGGAAGAATTTATTTAATCAGTTAACTAGAGTTGCCAACTGTACTGTGGGTTTCAGTAGGTTGTTTTACATCCAAGAGCTGTATTTTTACCTTTTTATAATTTCAAATTGTGGGTGGTTGTGATTCCTCATTAACTTTGAATGTAGTTTTATCTGATTTATAATTCTATGTTCAGCATGAATATATGTTCGGTTAATTATAGTTTATAAGTCTTCTTGTGCTTTTGGTCGAAATGGCAATGGATAAATATAAATATAAAAAATTATATTAATTGACCTCATCCTGTTAGAAGCTAGATTATATTAAATATAAACTAGTAATAAGAACTCTTAACCATCTGAAGAAATGTCATTCTCTTAGACATTGATGTGTAATTTATTCAATTACTCAATTCATTACAATTTTAGACACTCACATTTTAGAAATTCAGGGCTTAACACACATACACATACATATAAGAATGTATATATTCACATACCTATATACATATAAAATATATACATATAAAATATGTGTGTGCATATATATTAGAAGTTATTTATTTCTTTTATTTTTTTGTTTAAACTCAATGTATAAATTAGCAAAATATTATAATTATCAATACATAAATTGCATAATCTAAGATCATACATTTATTTCTATTACACTGAGATATATTTATTTCTAAAAATATGTACAATGTAATGAAGAATACACACTTCCTGTACAATCTAAATATGAAGGATATGCTATTGAATGAAAACACAAGTTTCTTTTATGGGAAATTTATGCTTTCACTTCACTTTGTGTCTTAAATATAACCACTTGATTTCAGATTTATAAAAGCACATTATATACCTGTTGTTTCCTTATTTAACATTTTAAAATAATATCACATATAGATATTTACTTCAAAATATAAAACTATTTTAACTTTTATAAAATTACACCATTTTCATTTGGGTATAAATAAACATAACATACTTTTGTGAATATATTATATAAAATATATAAACTATTTCCAGGAATGATATTGCTGGATGAAAGGACATAAGTGTTTTTTACATATTTTTATGACTTTTCAAATTCTCCTTCCAAGTTGTTTTACTGATTTCAATTTCCACAATAAATTATATATATCTATATATTTTATTGACATTGAAGTTGATTGTCTTTTTAAATTTCAATAAGGTATAACATTATATTAGTTTCAGATGTACAATTGAAAGTGATCACAAGTTTAATTAACATCTATCACTATATGTAGTTATAATTTTTTATTTTTTTAATGTGTTTCTGTTTTATCTCTAGCTTTGTTGCCAGTTATCCCTGGACTTGACATGTTGTCTGTGGGCCTTTATTTCCTTGTTGAAAAAATGGAGGGAATGTGGTTAATCCACAGGATTATCATTAGAAATCAATAAGATCTGACACATGCCAGGATAATAGTAAATTCTCAGAGTGATTGATAACAGGGATTTTTCTTTGGTCAAGACTGGCAGAAGCTGAGCTCCAGACTCCATTTTAGGTGGTGACACAAAATTTTCTGCCTGGTTTCGGGGAGAATGGTAGATGAAAAAACAAAACAAAACCAAAATAAAACAAAATACACAGAAAAATTAAAATACCTGATGATGGCAAAGGTATGAGTTGCTAAAGACAATGACACGTGGACAATGGTAGTTAGGGGCTACTGGCATGGTTGCCTGGCTGGAATAACTTTTTGTCTTTTTAGATATCTGATAAAATGATTGTCAATAAAGACTTCAGTGATAGAAATGAGGTCCTCTGTGAAGAAGCTGTATACCTAGCTAGATACATCATACCATGAGCTATAGCCACGCTTAGTGACCCCACTTGAATGATTAAATTGGTATTTTGATTAATATTACTTCAAAAATAATTTTAGATTTTGTATCCTCGTAAACTCCTACTTATCTACCATAAAAATCATGATAGAATAAGATATCAAAAATATCTGACATTCTTACAATTTAAACAGAAAATTGGGACTCTTGGTTTAGTTTTAAACTGCAGAAGTCATTATTTCTGTGAATTCTAGCTCTTGGCAATAATGTGAACCTGCGATGTTAATAAATTGAAATTTAGTTGAGCCGACTTAATAGAAACAGATCTAGAAATGTAATGATGTTAATTTTTCTTTAGAAATTGCATACTAGAAAAGAGAGTCATGCAGCTTTTCTTTTTCTCTATCAAGCACTAAAATAAAAAGGTCTAATTATTTAGTAAGACTGAGAAGAGTGAACAGACAAGATTTCAAAAACTAAATATTCAAAAGAAAAAAACAGATATTTCTGTCTGAAGAGTAATTGGACTAAAGAAATATGCAAATGACCTTGTTTTAGAGTGGTTGATAAATCCCTGAGCTCTAATGCTGTTGCCAAAAATCTAAATAAACTTCATTACTACATAATAGGACAGCTCAGCTTTAAAATTGGTCAGTTTATTGATTTTAGTGGCAAGGGATTGGAATGTATTTTCTTTGTTTGCTGTTAATTTCTTGCTTTCTGAAACCAATCTGTTACTGCCAGTAGAGAGTTATATATGCAGATATTGTTATAATCAGACATAAAATGAAATGGGGGCTCTTGGGGTATTTATGATAAATCACAAAAACAGCTCTTTTATAATCTTTTTCAAGTGCAGAGGGTATCAGTGTAGTCTATTTTGAAACTTTTGTAATTTTCATTATATAGTTTTCAATAAAATCAGTGAATTTTAATTCACTAGGTGAAATCTCAGAGTATAAAATTCATGGGTTCAATCTGCTTATGGTTTTCACTTTTGCATTTTCAAATGATCAGATTCAAGTCATATGTCATTTTGCAAGAAGCTTTACTCTGTGTTTTATGTTTCCATCTGTACAAATACAATGTCCTCTCACCAATCAATGTTCATTTTTAGTCCTTGTAACAACAAAGGCCAACTCTCTAGATGTTCAGCTGTTACCTATCCATGTACTAAATTCTCTATATTGTGTGCTTCTCGTGTAATTTTCCATACTCTGTTCTTTATTCTTATTATTATTTGCACAGATTTATTATTGGTCAACTTTATATTACGTCCCAGGGAAGAGTGTTGAAAATAGGACTGATTCTTGGTAGTGTTTTATGTTTGTGAACATGTGCTAAGTATTCAGCATGCCAGTTTTCATTCTTTATTCTATTTTAATTGATGTGCAAATTTATAATCAGCACTTGTTTTGAAATTACTAAAAACGGAATCACATTTTAAAACTCAACAATAAAATGCTATGTGGAGGTCATCCTACCTAGTGCTTATAAGAGACACAGAATGCTAAATTCAAACATTCTGGATGTCAGTCATATATAACTTTAATATAATTTCTCATGATTTTCAAAAATCTAAAGAATTCCCTTTTTTCCCCTAACTGAATTAGGGTTTATGGGTTCCCTCCTCCAATTTGTATTTTCTATGGAATCTGCTAATATCTAATTTATAGGAAAAATATATTAATGATTGTTGATTTGTTGACATTGTAAACAATGTTGATTTGTAAAAAATCACCAGGATATCTAAGTGACGAAGCACTGAATTAAAAACACAAAACAAAACAAAAACAAGCAAACGAAACAAAAAGATCTAGATGCTATTAGTGATGCTAAAACAAACTACAAAATCTTGGAATCTCCCTAATCTTCAGCTTCCTTATTTTACAAATATTATTAAAATTGTATATCTCAACTATTTGAGAAACCAAGGATAATGTAGGCAAATTACATGGCTATACACTATTAATATAATTGTCATTGTGATTTTAACACAAATATTCTTATTTCAAATTTGCTAGATTAATTAGATTTCCTAGAATAATTACTTAAGCAAAAATTTCCAGCTTTCAAAAGTAATATAACCAGTAGTTTCATTATTTAATGTTATAGTTTAGTTACCAAAATAACTTATTAAAAGTAATTGATATCTAAACATATCTTTCTGACAACATTTTTAAAACCAGTTATTACATTTAAAAATTTAGGACACACATTAATTTTCTTTGAATATTGTTACAGTGCCTTCTTTTAGGTAAAGGTATTAATTTAAGTAATATTGTAATACTTAAGAAATTAAGATATATATTAAGTAATTAGTCAAAGGTGAAATGAATATAAAACTAATGAGTATTTTAGCTCAGTTTAGACCTTAAGAAAGAACAATTGAATTCCTTGGAGAAATTTAACATATATGCTTTCATAGTTTGATTTTATTGACTTATATTAGAATTAAGATCACTGTTAGGCGTACACATTTGCATTTTCAGTGCATTTTTTTTACAGTCTCTGAGAAAGTGTAGAAATGCTTGACTTTCATTGCCTTTAACATTGTGGGCTTTTTATAATTCATATTTAAAAACAAGTTAAGAATACGTCCCACCTATCTATATAATCTCTCTACATATTGATTTCACTGTTTTAAACATTTTTCTGATATCTAAAAAACTTAACTCCTTAGAAAACAGGCTGGGAGATGCATTGCACAAGGCCGTGGGCAACTTCAGGAGTAGATTTTACAGTCAGATTGGCCCTGTCTCCATTACTCCCTGTATATCTGCCCTGGGACAAACTGCTTAAGCTTTTTAAGCCTTTGGTTTTCTCATCTGTGTTAAATAATTTTATTACCATAGGAATAATTTTATTTCACATCAGAATGATATGAAATAAAATTAAATAATACAGTTAAATACTTATACCTATGGATTATATTAGATTAAACCATATGAAACTGCTGATAGTAAATAATTTTCTACTATAGAACATCAGTTGCATGTGGCTCTACCTAATCTGTGATTAGATCTCAATATAAACATTTCTGTTGATGAGGATGATGGGAATAGTGATGGTGAAGATGATCATGGCAATGGCGATTTGAGGAAAGAAACCTGACGTTGTATAGTAACTTATAAATTAAATGGTCTTAATTATGGTATTTTATGAAAAAATATATAAGATTTTTGAGAATTACTAATCAAAACCTTAGGAGAACTATATTTGGCTTACCACATACTTTTAGAAGTGATAATCATATAAAAATTAAATTGGAACTACTTTTCATTCAGGTAAAAAGAGCCTTAAAAAGTGTAGTTATGAGGTCTGTTCCCATTCAGTTCTGATTTTATCTCCATATATTATGTGAACTTTCTAGTCTTTTTCTGGGTTACTCATGCTACACTTTTCTTAGAATACCTCCTAAATTATGCACAGAGTCTTCTGCCAGTTTTTGGTACCCTTTCAGCAATTTTAGTATCTTTCTTTGATGTACATAAATTTACCAGTTGTATTTAAACAAATACATATTTTGTCAGTTTGCTTTATCTGATGGAATGGCATTCTGTGTGGGCAATCCTAAAATTTTACTCTATTTAAACACTATTTCCTGGCAAGATAACCTACCTTAACTAGAAACAGAAATGCATTGTTGATGCATTCCCTGCATAAACTTCTAAAAATCTGCCTCCTTGCAATATTAAAAAATATTATATATTTTGAAAATTTTGACAGTAAGTAGTATTTTTTTGTTGTTGTTCCTGACAAATGTCAGAGATATGTCATGCACTTTCTGTATTTGTAGCACTCAACATTCTTTAAAAAAAGACATGGTCATGCTCTCAATAATAATAATAATAATAATAATAAGGCCAAGAAAATTTAAGGAACCACTTAAAAATATCCTTGGCATATGTGGTAAAGAGGAATTCTTTACTACTGGAAGTCTCTTTACTACTCTGAATAACTGGCTTCATAATATGAATTGTAAAATGATCTTTATAGGTAAATAAATTCAGTATTTAAAATTGAATAAATTATAAGTTAAAGATGGAAATACAACAGAATTGTATAAAATACTCAATTGAAACCAGGCATGAGACTAAAAAATGAGACAGGAGGGAAAAACAAAGAAAAATGCAATGAATACAAAATCGTTACAAAGAAGATAATGTAATTCTTGCTAATTAAAAGAAAGTTGAGACAGATTAATTTCAGAGAAAAAAACATATCAGAATAAGAAATATTGTCAGAGGTAAGAAGAGGGATTATATAAGGATAAAGTGGCCAATCATAAAGGAGAGCATAGCAACCCTAAACCTATATGCAAACAGCAACAGAGCATCAAGACATGAGTTGAAAGCTGATAAAGCTAAAAGGAGAGATAGACAAATCTAATATTATAGTTTGAGACTTAAAAAAACACTTTCAGTAATTAAATCAAGTAGGCAGAAAGTTAGCAAAGAGAGAGATGACTTCAGTAGTGTTATCAACTTGACCTAATTGATATTTATAGAATACTCCATCTAACAGAACAGATTCCTTAAACTCACAAAAAATTCTGAAAGACTGAGCATATTCTAGGTCACATAATTCAACTGAACCTTAAAAGATCAGAAATCATACATAGTCTATTCTTAGGCTATAATGAAATTAAACTAGAGATTGATAATAGAAAAAAAATAAAAATCACCAAATATTAAAAAAAAAAAAATGAAACAACACAATGTAAAATAGCCCATGGCTCAATAAATAAGTCTCAAGGGAAATTATAAGTATTTAGAAATAAATGAAAATAGAAGTTATATTAGAGTTTTAGGTTTAAAGTAGTACTTCGATATAAACTTGCAGTATTAAATGTATACAGAAGGAAAAAAGATGAAAAACAAAAACCTGAGATTTTATCTCGGAAAACTAAAAAAAAATGAACAATTTAATCATAAAGAAGCGAAAAGAAAAATCATAAAAATTATAGTATAAATCAATGAAATTAAAACCAGAAAACAATAGAGAGAAACAGTAAAGTTAAAAACTAGCTCTTTTAAAAGACTAATAAAATTGACAACCTTCTAGCTAGATGCACATGCACACAGCCTTGACAGAGGGGGGCGGGGGAGAGAGCGAGCATGTGCGGACATAAATTACCATGATCAGAAATAAAATAGTATACCAGAGGAAAAGAGGGAGGGGTAGGTAATGAGTGTAAAGAGGGTTAAATATATCATGATGGAAGGAGATTAGATTTGGATGGTGAGCACATAATGCAATATATAGATGACATATTATCAAACTGTACACTTTTAACTCATATAATTTTATCAACCAATGTCCCCCTACAAAATTTAATAAAAAAGAATTAAAACATCAGCCATTGTTACTGATTTCATGGACATTAAAAAGATAAGATAATATTATAAACTATTCTGTGATAACTTGATACCATATACGAAATATGTCAGTTTATTGAAAGACAGAAATTACCAAACTCAGTATATCTCTTTATTCATTCAAGTATTATTACTTTTTATAAATTTAAAAATTTACTTCAAATAGGTTTAATCACTCTTAATAATTCTGCAGTTGATTCTTCTGAAATGTCTATAACTGTATAATTTGTAGAATAAATCATTTGTTTGCATAGTTATTGATATAGTTAGGCTACAGCTTAAAATCATTAAAGTGATCAAGAAAGAGTGAAATTAAACACGTTTCTTTTCATTACTAGCAGATATGAGTTTTGACGCTGATCATGTAATACAAAAATGCTTAAGAAAATGATTTTGTTTAAAATCTATTTAAAAATTTGATCATTGGTGAACTAGAAAGTTATTGGAGAATAATACTGATCTATTTGTTTGAATATCTTCACTTGCATTAATTTAAATTATTTTGTGGGAAATTATATTTGCATGTTTTTTGTAGGGAATTATATTTATGTGTTCTTAGAATATACATTTCAAGCTCCTTTATTACAATGTAATTAAATCATATTTGACAACATCAAAGAAGCAGACGCTACTTGACATCTTTATCCACAATATCTGACCATAGAAGAACCACTTAACTTATCTTAAGAGAACAGAGTTGGGGCAAGGATGGGGAATCCCTTACCTGAAAATCGGTGTTCTTTTGATATTCTGTTTAAAACAAATCTGTGGGAGTTTGTTTGAAATCTAAATAGTAGCTATTATGATGAAGTTGGCTGTAGATTTTTACAGCTTTGTTTCCTTTATGATACTCTGTTCCCTACAGCGTATCTGTGAGGTGCAGAAAAGTTCACAGCAGATGATTATTCTAAGGCAGCAAAGCCACTGGAGTGTGAGAGCATCTTCGGAGTTGAGAATTAGTGTCTCAGGCAACCAAGCGCGAACCAAAGGAGAATGATTTCTTCAGTCAGGTTTAACGTCTAAGATACACCTGAAGCTATAGCTCTTTATTATTGCTCAAATCCATACTTTTGATCATTTGGTTACATGTTGGTAAAGGTTATAATTTCCTCTGTCTCGCTTATCCTTGCTCAGTTAGTAAAATGTAAATTCCCCAGACAATATGTAGAACATTCAATTAAAATAGTATAGTTTTCAACGTTTGTAATTTCATGCAAAGATTAAGCAAACGAGATGATTCTTTAATAAACCTTTGAAGTACATAGGGTGGAATGCAATTGGCCTTGGACTTTTTTGCATTCCTGGACAAGATGCTATTAAGGAAATAAGTGTTCCACACAGCGACTACCATAGGGTAGAGAAGAACATTATAATAGAACAAGTAAGTGAGCATTTACTTGTGCATTTTTATTTAATAGTTATGTTGGTAGACGATAATTTAATTAATCAGGATTAAAGTCTTATGCCAAGTTTCTTTTTGGTATGGAAACACTTTTAACTTTTATATAAATGGTATATTTTATACCTTAAAGTGGAAAGATGTCTTATTTATAAACTCTTTCAAATTATAATTTTTATATTCACTTTTATGTCTTAATTATGTACAATAAACACCACTGAGTTACTTACTGCTATTTTGTCAACTTATTGGTTGTAATATTTTCAGTTTGTGAAGTCAGCGTAACTTTATCACTATTATGTTTAAATCAACACTAGTGAATCTGTCCATAAACCATAAGTAATTTATCAAGTATAGTTAAATTTCACATTTATATTTATCAAAGATGACCTGAGCCAAATGTCTTCTGTTCTTTGTTTTGAAAGAATTCAACTCCATATTTGTAGTAACTTTTGCTGTATAGACAGAACCACCAAATAGTTCACAACTAAGCTTTATATAAATTGTCATGACAATAACCGTTAAGTTTTGCTGACCGCATAATTCATTGCATGCATACATTTAGCTATAACCTTTTGAAATCTTCTCTAATTAGCATTTGTTCAGGAGGGATTTAATAGAGCAATCTTTCAACAATATATTTCTTAAAAGTAGGTTAAAAAGTGCAATGGAGATGTCATTGAGAAATGAATGGACTGATTTTATGGAGAGAATTTGAAGAAATCATATGAGAGAATGAATAGGCTGAGGACTCTGAAACATGACAGTAGACAACACACCTACTTGTGAACACACTCATCAAATTCACCACCATTGAGCACTCAATTTGTTACAACAGAATTGAACATGCCATCTTATCCTTCATATTTCAAAATGTACATTCTTAGAAATCTGACATTGAAAGAGGAAATTTAACTCCTTTCTCTATTAATTACAGGATAAGAAAATAAATTTCTATTTGGAACTTCCTGGTTTGTCTTGCTACAAAATTGTAGTCTAGGGAAATTATTTATAAATATGCTGATATTTTTCACTGTTTTCTGCTGTCTTAAGCGAATCTGCCTTCTACTTCTAATGTCTCTGTGGCATTTTCACAACAGGAATTGTCATTTTCTATAGTTTCAGGTGCTACAGCATCAAGCCAAGAATGATTAGCGACATTAGAAAGTAGTAAAACACCTGCCATTCTAAACTGTCATTAGATAATACAAACTGAGTCTGCTTTGTGTTTATAACTGACTCTAATTCTGTGCTTGAAATTCCAAGCTAAGACCCTGCTGTTTTCAGAATCGAGAACTCAATGCTGATCGGCCTTGCAAGGACTGCCAAGAGATAATAAGAAATGATTTAAGGGGACAAGAAAACAAATTCTTCAAACCATTTCTTGGTTCTATTTAAGAAGTTTCTGAGATTAATGTGTAATGACAAAAAATTCTTTACCTCTGATTCTGATTACCTGATGTCCATTTCAATTAAATCTTGATTTTGATTTTCTCTAGCACCAAGATTATTGACATGCTAGAAATGTCCTGATAAATATTAATGCACCTTTTAGACTAAATATTGCTTAATAAATTACATCTCCATTATTTTAGTTAATGACCTGAAATAACCTGAGAATTTATGCTTTTCCCCCCACCAGTTAAAAGTAAGGAAGTTAAGTATTTTTGAAAATTTACAATCAACTTTTTCACATATTTGACTCTCTCATGGGAAATTGCACTTGTAAATGTCATCTGGTTAACCTTAAATGAGAATGAGCCTAGTGAAAGAAGTATGGTGATGCAGAAGGTGACCTGCCGCTCATCTTTTGCTTCAAGGTAGGACCTGTTGCTTCAGTTTCTGGGAGTGCTGTCAGTAGACAGCCTCCAGCTTGTAGCCCCTTTAGATAATGTCTCAGCTGCAGGTAGTGATGCAATTCTAGAGGTCCACACACACCAAGACTGATCGAACTGGGTTATATGTCACTTTGACCCAAAACACAAAACTTGAGTGGAGCACAAATGCTCCAGAGCTACTCATGGGGGCAGTCCCAGGCTATCATTCATTCAGCCTGCAAAGCAGCAACTCCTTATCTCTCTCTGCCCAGTCCTGCTCCTCCTCCCTTTCACAGATATTGATTTTAAGGGCAATCCCAAAAAAATATCTTACAGGCTGTTATGTACTGAATTGTGACCTCCTTCACCCTCCAATTTCTAATGTCGAAGCTCTAACATCTAGTTCAGCAGATGTAATTTGGAGATAAAGCTTTTAAGGGGGTAATTAAATTAAAATGAAGGTGTTAGGGCAGGCCCTAATCCAGTGTGACTGGCATCCTTATAAGAAGAGGATATTTGTACATACAGAGCGACATCAGTGGCATGGGTGTACAGAACAATCACGTGACAAGCGAGCAAGAGAGGGGCCATCTGCAAGCCAAGAAGCAGAGCATTCAGAGGAAGTCAATCCTGCATTTGAGTTGTATGCATGGTCAAATTTGAGGAATGTCTCTTCATTAAAAAATAATAACAATAATTTGTTTGAACACATATATTTGTACTTATTTATAAGTACTTAATATATATCCCCATCAAATTATTACAATAATAAACAGAGACAATCAAACTGGATTTCTCAAGTTCACTTTGGTGCACTGTGTCACTGGTGCAAGACATATGATGAATGGTCATTAAAAAACAAAACATTATTCAGGCTCTAATGCTATTGGAAGTTCATGATTTATATGCTCCCAATTGTTTTTCTTTTCCAATAGGGAAAATAAAAATAATTTTAAAAAGCCAATTAAAAGTAAAAGTAAAAACAATTAAAAGTAAAAATAATACCATATTAAAAATAATAGCATATTAAAAAAAAAAGAACCTGACCATGAAATCAGAAACACAACACCCACCCAAAGCAAACCTCCAGTTATTTCCCAGAAAGACTAAAAGAGACTGATGACAGGACTAAAAACTCCTGGGCATAATAGATGTTGGGCCAATGTATAATCTCTATCAGGAACTATCTGTTTATCAACTACGTAGTTAGAAACTAAATGTTTATTAACTATGTGTAGCTTTTCTATAACCTTCCTTTATGGATCATAGGAAATTGACATTATTATACAATGCATTGCAGATTTCATCATAATTATTTTCTGAAAATGCTCATTAAGAATTTAAAAAATAAAAAAATGCGTTCTCCTATTTCACATACCATTTTTGAAGTCCTTCTGTTTTTTGATGTTGGTTTTAGAGCCATGAGTAGAAAAGCTAAAACCACTAACTTTATGGAACTTAAGTTTACATACATTTTTTTTTCTTCTATTAAGGTGGCATATTTGTTAAAAAATGTTTGAGCTTTGATTTTTTCTCTCCCATTTAAAACTTTCTTACACTCTTCTACAAAAATAATCTTAATAAAGTGAGATCTGATTGTAACTTTTACGCCATTTAAAAAATTGCACCCTTTGACACATTACCATCTGGTGCATTTCATTAATGACATAGGGATTCAGTCAGAGATGATGCTGAGTGAAGAAATAAGCCTCTGAAGATTTTGAGCAGATATGTAATTTTCCACAAGTCAATAATGTGTGCCTTTAATTTTAAAGGGATGTTTGGGAAAGATTTTGGTCCAACTAGATGAGGAGACATGTAGCAAAACCTTGTTTTACAAGAAGCAAGCACTCAGTGTGACAGGTGACACTGTGGGGAAGAGAACAGTAGCTGCCAATTATGGTCCAGTGAAGGAGAAACAGTAAATAAAGCTAAATTGCCATTAGGAGGCAAAAACAGAAATAAAACAAAAACCATGGACATGCAGAGCTTTGTTGATTTTTCTGATAGAGGGTAAACCAAATGCTGAGAGCCATGATCACAGATGTGTTATCAGGGTGGATTGGATAGTAAGAAACAGAGTTTTGAAAAAAAAGTTCTGAGGAAATAACTTATATTCAGTTTCATAGCTTCTCAGGTCACAAGCGTGCTCTTCATTGTATCCCCATTCCAATGATAAAATCTATTGTTCAAGTCACTCACAATGGTGAGTGACTAAGAGCATATAGGAACTTATACCTACATAATATAAAAAAATCAGGCAAGAAAAAGCACACAAAAAATATACAATGTAAAATGATATTAAAAATTAAAAATAGAAACAAGAACTCAAATAAGAGATCAAAAATTAAAACAATACATGATAAAATATGAGGAAAAATTAGAGCCAATATAGCACAGATAGTAATAGAAGAAAAAAAAAAACTAAGTCCATAAATGAAAGCAATATTTGAAGAAAATAAAGTAAAATTGATTTTTATTTTAAAAAGAAGTAGGCACATAGAGAATAAGCTTAAGAACAGTAAGTAAAATGGAAAACAAAAGTACATAATATTTATAGTTATAAAATAAAATAAGTACATATATTAAAGACATAAAAGGAAAGCCCCAAACACATGTAATTTGTTTTTATGAAGATGAAGAAAAGAAAATGACAGTGCAACTGACATTGAGGCATGTTCATGTGAGGCATTCTGAATTACATGAATAAATATTTATAGGGGTAAAAAATCAAGATACAATAGTATGTGTAGTAATATGTGTGTGTGTGTGTGTGTGTGTGTGTGTGTGTGTGTGTGTGTTATGGTGAGGATAAATTAAGATGGAAAGTCAGTATAAGAAGACTCAATGATAGTGGAATTCTTTCCTTTAAAGAAACTACTAGGAAAAGAATCATAATAGATACATTTTTTTTAAATCCATGATTTATTTATTTTTTCTTAAAAATATGGTGACCAAGTCTGGCAACCAAGAGAAAAATTAAGCATAGCTAATATCTGGGAATAATTTAATGAAATATGTTTTAAATAAAATAAACTTTGACAGAGTAGAAATAACAAAACTGACAAGATTCATAAACTATTGAGGTAGGAGAACATGAGGAAGTGAAATTTCATAGTTTTACTCATTATCTTTAGCATGCTTTCAAATACATAATACTTAATGCTGACAAATCAATTATTCAGCCACTACTACATCTATAGTCACTAAAAATATTAACAAAAATCAATATTAGGAGAAAAATTAGAGAGGATTATAAATATACTGATTTCCTTACCACAACATAATAAGATATAAAAATTAATATTACAAAGAGTTGTTAAGTATAATACATAAATTTATAAATGTAACTATAAAAACAATACATTTCTTTGTGTATTCAGTCATATATATATATATATATACACATATGTGTGTGTATATATACATACATATACATGTATATATATGTCTCTCTCTCTCTCTCTATATATATATATATAAATATATATATATAGTATACATATTTATAATATATGGCACGTATTTTGGATATTATCATGGAACTCTTTCTGACTTTGTTCCTCACATCATAGAGCAAGATTTTAAGCCATCTATGTGCGTCTGTAGCTTGCTGGCCCATCCCCTCATTCATAATCTGGACTTGTCAGCCTTCAGCATTGTGTGAGCAAATTCTCTCTCATATATATATATATATATATATATATATATATATATATATATGTGTGTGTGTGTGTGTGTGTGTTCTGTTCTCTGTGGAACACCAATTAATACAATGACTAAGGAAATAAACTAATTTGAACAAATACAGTACAAAACAAGGAGGAATTAAATTAGTGTTTAAAGCATATTTTCCAAAAATTTGTAGAAATCAAATGAGAAATGAGAAAACAAAATTAAATGAATAAAGAAAGAAAGGAAGGAAGGAAGGAAGGAAGGAAGGAAGGAAGGAAGGAAGGAAGGAAGGAAGGAAGAAAGAGAAAGAAAAACAGAATGAAGTAAAACAAAATATTCAAAGAAATCTGAGGGTGTTTTAAATAGAAATCAACAAAACAGAAACAAAAAAATATTTAAAAAATAATATGAAAGTACTTTGTAAAAATAGGAATTAAAAGTAAAAAAAATTGCATACCTATGTGATATTTTACAAATTACAAGAGAATAATTGCTATATTGAAATTAATTTGAAAATCTAGATTAAAATGATGATTTTCAAGAAAAATATAATTTCAGTTAATTAATCAGATGTCATAGATGATTATAATAGCATTTTGAGGAATCAGAAAAGTGGAAACAAGTTACTACATGTCTTCAAATATTTCTCTCCCTCTACTCACATATGCACACATACACACACATACCCTACCATGTCCAAAATAATTTGCAGGTAAATTCTAATAAGTCTTCAAGGTTTTGTCGTCTATATTATTTATAATTTCAGAATCAGTTTGATAGATACTGATAAAAATGATAGATAATAAAATTAAAACCACTATTCAGTAAAATATATTAAGATTACAAATGATTTTTAACATAAAGTAAAATAAATGCAAGTTACATATTACTAGACTAATTGATGGAATCAGATAAAATCCATTTCAGAAATTCAATAGTAGCTCACTCTCAGTGCATCTTTATAATAATTCATTAGAAAGTCAATGGGGGAAAATATGATCACAACAGGTGCCAAAAAGTCATTTGATAAAATACAGTGTACATTTCTGATAAAAACTTTTAATAAAATAGGAAGGAAATATTATATCTCAATGTAAATTGAAATATATATCATCAGGTAAAAAGCCAGCATCACACATAATGTTGAATCATCAGAAGCATAAATTTTAAGAACATAAGATGTCCATTATAAACATTAACATTTAACAGTATTCTAAAAGTATTATGCAATCAATTAAAAGCAAAGAAAGAAGCAAAATTATTGTTGTTTTAGATGATATCATTATATACTTAAAACATTCCAAAAATGCACTGAAAAGTTTGAAATGATACTTTTTATGAATTTTTACAAACTGAATAAACAAAAAAGAAAAAATGTTAGATAAATAATTAGATTCCACACATAAGATTAGGAGTTAGAATATTTGATAGAAGATAATATCTCTTTGCTTTAATAACGTAAATGTTAAATATATAAAAAAGAACAGCAGAAATAAATTCCAACATAATACACAGTACTGCATAATATAGATCCAAATTCAGGGTCCTTTTTTTTAAATAACAAAGTGCTTAGAGATCTTAATTTCAAGGGAGATAAATACATCCTGTCTAACTTAAATATAAAGGTAATTCACTGGACAGCTGCCAGGATCCCATAAATTGTATTTAAGGTTGCAAGTTCTTACCTACGCAAAAAGTCAGAAACTAAAACAGTTCGGTTGAACCAAAGAATACAAATTGCACAATCTTTATTAAAAATTGTCAGGAAAAGGTAACAAAAGGGGCCCAACACTAGCTGGTTCTATTGGATCATGTGGTTCCACCACTGAAAACTTTACTGCAACAATTGTAAAAACAGAATTTTGCTATCTTTCCCTGGTTGCCCTGCCAGCGCCGACTTTAAAATATAAGGCGGCAGTTTATAAGGCATCCTTGGAGAGGATGCAGGTGCTTGATTGTCTATGAAACAGAGAGAGAAATATTTGGGAGATTCATTTTCCATCATGAAAGGCAGCGCGAAGCCTTCCATCCGGCTACACACAACCGGTCACCTCTGAAAATGAGAAAAGTGGATGGTGGATGCAGAGCCAAAATGTGCTGAGAATCCTGCTGGTTCCCTAACACTGACACCATCCTCTTTCCATAGTTACGCCTCTAAAAGTTTTTCTGCCTACCTAATGCAACTCTTCTTTTACAATCAAAAAACAAAAAACAAAACAAAACAAAAACAAAAACAAAAAACAAACAAAGGAGTCCCCACTTCCCTAAAACTGCAACCCTAAATCCCTTTGCACCTTACTGCATGTGCCCCAATACCATTATTTCTGGGGAAACAATTCCACTTCTAATTTTGCCATGCTCCTGTCTCAATATCCCACAAATGGACCCCTGAGAATGTTAACCACTGTCACGGCCTTCAACATAGAGTCGTTGGGGAGAGGGGTTAAAGAAGAATGAAAGGCAGCATCACGCTAGGGTGGATCTCTTCTGCATTTGGCAAGTGGCACGAGTCATATCTTTGATTCTCTTCTACTACCTGTTCATTCAGTCTGCAGCTCTGCTAGGAAGCTGATAAGAGCCCTTTGTCCACTGAGCTGAGACACACCTTCATTTCTGAGGCTGGCTGTTCATGGTGGCAATGCTCTTTTGGGGTGCCCTTGTGTTTCATTAATACTCATCAAAGAACATATTGATAATAGTAGGGTCCCCTGCATACTACCCAGAATTAGCTGCTTGATTATCAGGAACACTTATATCCATCAAAATATGTATCTCATTCTTGCCTGTTTCCAGTTAAGGTGCTTCAAGTGGTCTGGTAGCAGTTCCAGCTTATAATAATTTTCTGGCACCATTAATTTTCTTAGAGTGAGAAAATCCTAAACCTTCAGAGCCTATAATACTGATAATAACATTATTGTCCCTGACAATCTGAGTATTTGTTATGAAAAATGACACCCTACTTTTACCCCTTGGTTAATAGGCAATGGTAATTTTTTTCTCCATGGGAGAAATGGATTCATATGTTTTTTCTGGTTCAAACTCCAGATTGCATACTGAAGACCTACACTCCACCCTGCAAAGAGCTGGCCTCTCACTTGGCCAGATGGCTCCTCTTCCATGTATTTCATGGCTAAACCTCAAATCTCTCAGCTCTCTGATGGAATGCAGGCCCTCGGAGAGCACTTCTCTGACTGAGCTAACCTGAGGGATAGCAGATTCTCTGGCACAGAGTTTGTTTGTTGCAGGTACTGCCATCGACTGTCTTAAGCCAAAAGGGAGAGGTTCTGTTGGAAGTGTGCTGGCGCTGTGACAAGGGACTGAATTGCCAGGCGTGGGGAGTGACAGGGAGGGCCAGGAAGCAGACAGTGCTGCTGTAGGACCACCACCACTTCCCCCCGCAACCCCCTGCAAGATGCATCTTAGCAGTGCCTTTGATTGTGCCATGCTTCAGAGTTTCAGTGGGAACCTAGTATATGTGCCCCAATTCCCTGAGGCTAAGTGATGGAATGGCCTGATTGAGATAAATACGTGACACATTTTCTGAGAGGCATAGAAATAATATTGAAGAAATGAAAAAAGAAACGTATGTTACTTAGGGCAGAAATCAAGTAGTAAATTTGCTTCTCTTTCTCTGTCTGTTACTAAATATATACTGTAGTGTTAAATACGTAATGTTAAATGAAAGGTGATCTCAATCACAAAAAATATGTGATTATGAGATTTTAGTTGCTTAATTTACAAAATATGTATTTATAAGAAAAGAAAGGTAGGTAAAAAATGAATATTTATATGGAGATTAAGCATTCAAGAAGAGACAGGGATTTCTGAAAAGATGCAGAATGAATTAGTTATAATTCAAGGCAGTGAAACATATTGTGAATTCAGAGTAATTAAAATGGTTTGGACATAATAATTCATTAACAGATCAGTGCCATATGATAGACACATAGAAATAAATGATAACATATATGGTGGTTTAATATATGATAAGACATTCAGTGTATTTTGTACATACAAAAGAGTAGACATTTTGTTGGGAGATGGATAGTTGATTCTTAATAGAAATGAGTACTACTACAATAAGTTAAGATAAATTAATCTTATATTAATCTTATCTGAAATATAAGTTAATCTTATTGGAATGCCTTTCTTTGGAATTGTGGAGAAAATCTACATTTCTGCTGTCAATGATTTAGGAGATTACTTTTGGATGTGGATAAACTGATTCTTCTAAGAATACATTTTTGTATTTTTTAAGTGTATACATTTTTTGTTGAATATAGTTGATATAGGAAGAACACAAAATGCCATTATTTTAACTGAACAAGCACATGTAGCTAAATGCCTTAAAGCATATTATCTATTTTTTGATAAAAGTTGCTAAAGGAATCCTTAACCTCCAAGAAAAAAATTCTTGACCTCTACTAAAAATATGCATCAGGACAATTTGCTTCAGGGTCTAATATTAGATCAAAGCTTGAGGTTTTGGGAAATGAGTTTGCGCATAATAGCCTTTCACCACCCTTTTCATTCTGCAAATTCTGTCTCAAAGGTACTCTTTGCAATTATTCCAAGTAGGATGTTTCTTTAAAAAGCAATTATACCAGTCATTAACACCATGGAAGCACAGCTCAAGCCAGCTTTGGTACTACCAGAGTTGTTAAATTTGGAAACAACACAGAAAAAAAAAAAAAGTACCTCAAGGCTATGGTTACACTCCATCAAAATTTCAAGTGGAAATTGAATTGGTCTTGAGAATTTAAAGTATTAAAGCAACACAATTAAAGACAATTATATATAAAAAAAAACTTCACCAAGATGCACAGATTATTCAAATTATTTACATCAGGGATATTTAATGGACTATGGGAAGCAAAAAATGTAGCATTGTCATAAGGATTTTTGTAAAGTGAAAATATATATAGAAACCCACCTCACCAACTGTCTGAGTTCAGTTATGACTCTTCTTCCTTCATCTTTGTGACTTTAGGCAAGTAATTTCGTTTCTCTGTTCTTCGGTCTCTTCATCTACAACATAGTATAAAAATCATTTAATGTTGTAGAAATAAATAAGCCATTGTATACAAAACCATTGAAACAGGGGTGGCCACTTAGTGGCATGCAATAAGTGGGCGTTCTCCTCGCTATGATTATTACTATTACCAACTGTTAGTGCGTTCTCCACTTTACAACCTGTTACGTAAATGAACATTAAGGGATTTGAGCAAAACTAAAGAGTCCTTAACATTTACCAATAATACTAAAAATAATTTGGCAATCAGATAGACAGACATGGGAATACACCATTTTTACAACCTATACTAAGAAGATTTGTTTATGAGGAAAAAGAAGAACATTTAAGCCCTTTCCAATCATAAAGTAGGATTCTAGTCAGTATACGTGGAAATGAAGTTAATTATGTAGAAATAAATTTCATTAGACGTTGTTTTTATTTTATAGGTGATATAGTCACATTGGTTCTAAAAGCAAAATTACATAACAATGGAAATATCCCAGACATTAAATTTCAAAATGTGCTTTTTATAGGAGGAATAACGACAAAAGTGGTGACATTTTCATTACTCATAAAAGATCTTTTCACTTTGCAGAGACAGATTATAAATTTCTTTCAAAAATAATCATGGGTACTGTACATATCACTGACATATTTTCAAAAATAAGTTTAGATCATTGCACAAAAGAAACATGCAGTCCATGTATAATTAGTCTTTACATTAAATCCCCTATGTTATCATATTGTCCCATAATATAGCAAATAAAATTTATGTAAAAAATATCTCCATAGACTCCATATTTCATTTAAAAAGTACAAAATATACTACCTGTTAAAAATTTTCTTTTTATAAAATTAACCACATTGTAGTTATAATAATTTGGTGCTTCTTTGCTATAATAGCTTGCTTGGGTTTTCTTTAAAAAAAAATACACACACACACACACACACATAAACATATATATATATATACACACACATACATACATGTATATATGTATGGAAATATCATTTATATGTATGGAAATATCATTTATATGTATGGAAATATCATATATATGGAAATATATATATTTGGCTCCTTCCATTATTTTATAAACCCCATTCAATAAGAAAATGCTGCCAAAAGCAAATTCATAATCTAGGATATTATCCCATCATTCTTCCGCTGTTGCTGTGGGCCAGGCTGGTATTACTGCTTGTGTGGATCGCTACTAACAGTTTCCCTACTTCGCATCTATTCCCAGTAAATTCTCTTCTCAGCAACATAGGTGGCTTGAGCCTTTGAAAAACTGAGTCAGATGATGCTTCTCTTCTGCTCAGGAGAACCCCACAAATGACTCTGTCTCGCTCAGTAAAATCGAAGTTTGTGGAAGGTACTCTATATTCTGGACTCCTAGACTCTCTCCAGTGGTGTCCCTTTTCCCCAGCTGTTTTTCTAAAGCTGCACTGGCTTCTTTGCTATTATGACTCAAACACACCCTGTACAGAATAGCCTCAGCCTTTGAACTTACTTTTCCCTTTTTCTGAAAAATAGCCATGCGTGCAGGGTTAATCTCTTCATTTCTTTTTGGTCTTTGCTCACATGTCACGTTCTCAAAATTAACTTAAAATGACCATTTAAAAAACAGTGTACATCTGTCCTCACCCTGATTTGTGCTCCCTATCCCCTTTCCTGCTTAATACTTCTCTCTGGCACTCATTAATTTCTGATATACTCTATATTGATTTATTGGCAGATTTTCAGTGTCCCCCTACCCAATGTAAATCCCATGGAAGTAAGAATTTGTTTTTCTTTTGTTCACTGCTGATGCTTTGAGTTTTTTAAAAGGTGATAGAGGGCAGTAAATCAATTCTTGTTTAAAGAATCAGTTAATTTATTTTAACTGTTCTGCTCACTCCATAACCTTTACCCAGAATTTTTAAGACTAGCAAAATGGCTATTCCATCAGTGGTTAAAATTATATAGTTTTTTGAATACTAAATGTATTTTTTAAAAGATATTAACTCAAGATTATGTTGGTCTAGTTTATCTATCTTCAGTGGTCTATATAACAGTATTTTTTTATACATTGTATTTTGAAACAGAATGTTGTACAAACCACAATATAAGACACAGTAGAAACCTATAAACTTTCATCCAATTTTACAGCAATCTTTCCCCACGTTGAAATATGTTATAAAGTGTGTTTGTTTTCGGATCCTCAGCAATGTTTTCCAGATATCCTCTGACAGTATTATTGACAACAGAATTCACTTTATTTCAATCCCACATAGTTCTGTATGTTCTATTTGAGCTATTTTACCATGGCAAGAGGAATACGTGTCACTTTGAAAGTACAGGATTTCGAAATTTCACTTTTAAATTAAAAAAAAAATTCAGAAGAGTCATCTAAATCTTTACCATTAAGGTATTATTGCAAAATATTTTGTTAAACGTAGATTGGCTCGCTGTACTTTCAGCATCTGTTCTTCATATGTTGGACCTAATTTATAAATCTCTTGTGAATATGGATGACTTGATGTTATCATGACTATCTCAAGCCATGTTCAGACTTAGGGTATGCTTTCATCATTAATAATATAAGTCTGCATAAGAATCTGCATTTAAGAGTTCATTACAATTGTAAACTCTTTCATCTGATTTTTTCAATCATATTAGATTTTTATTAATTTTATCATCATGGTATTATATCTTTTTACAAGAAAAAAGCCAACGCTACTCTTTTCTTATTTATGCTTCTGTTTGTCTTAATCTTGTGTTTATCATGTTTCTTAGCAAAAATAGTTTGTCATTTTGTAATTTTATCTTAGTTAAATGTAATTTAACACAATAATGCAGTTTTGAATTCACTTAGGTTGATGAAAGATGGATTACCTTGCAATATCTAAACCATAATGTGTTTGTTTATAAATTTGTATATTAAATAATCATAGTTTTCTTAGGATCACTAGCATATTGCATGCAGAGGTAGCTATGTAATATACAGACCAAGTTTGAGAAGAATCAATCTGTGTATCAAAATATAAATAGAAAGTTTAATATTCTGTACCAGTGGCATAAGAGATATCTTGCCAACTACTTGGCAAAGAATATATTCCGCTAATAAGATCACTAATCTTGAGTGTCGGCTTCTGAGGGAAAATACACAATACCCTATTTCTTGGATCCACAGCACAGAACAGAATAACTGGCTTGCTGTAGTAGCATATTCAATAATTATTTACTGAAAAAGGCATTTAAATATTTACATACCAGATACTATGCGGTTTTATTTCACAGAAGTATTTATGATAGTATAGCTTTTTTAAATTAAAATTTTCATCTGAAAAAAAAAGAAAACATACTAAAAAATAATATAGTTAACTTGCTCAGACACTATTTTACAAAAAAAAATATGGTTTGAACCAAGACTTCTGGTTGTAAGAGTATACTTTTCTGTATAAACATTTGAAATCATCTTTATTCTGTTCACTGAAGCATTATTTGCAGTAGCCAAGACATGAAAACAACCTAAGTGTCCATCAATGGATGAATGGATAAAAAAAATGTGATATATATACAATGGATTATTACTTAGCCATAAAAAGGTAGGAAGTTCTGCCATGTGAAACAGCATGGATGTGCCTTAAGGCCGTTATGCCAAATGAAATAGATCAGACAGAGAATGACGTGCTGTATGATCTCAACTTATATGAGGAATCTTTTAAAAAGTCAAACTCATGGAAATAGAGAGTAGAATGGTGGTTGTCTAGGGCTAGGGGTTTGTAGAAATGGGGAGATTTTAGTCAAAGGACATAAAGTTTAAGTTATACAATGAAAAAGTTAGGGGCATCTCATATACAGCATGATGACTATAGCTAACAATGCTGCATTATATATTTGAAAATTGCTATGAGTAAATCACAAATGTTCTCACCACAAACATATGCACACACAAATTGGTAGGTGTGTGACATTATGTAGGTGTTAACTAACCTCATTGTGGTAATCATTTTGCAATATATCGTTTTGCAATATATGTGTGTGTCAAATCCTAACATTGCACCCATTTATCTTTCATGATGTTATATATTGATTATATCGCAATAAAGCTGGGGGGTGGGAATCATTCTAAGCATTCCACTGCAGCACTAAAGTTCTGACTCCATGCCCAATTGTTATAATTATTTGTATTAAAATAGAAAATTATTTGAATTCAGTAAAAACAGTTAACAATCAATCAGCAATAAATATTTACTAAATGCCTAATTATTGTAGGTGTTTCAGCTAGAAAAATATATATTTTTTCTTTTTTAGGTAAATAGAGAAATAGCATTATTAATAATTTCTAAAATGTGTCATGTGATTTTATATATTCTTAGCACTGTATAATTAGGTTTTTTTTTTTTTTTTTGCTTCAAATACTTCAGCCTCTTGAAATACATAATCCACACTGGCAGCTAAAGTCTTTTATTTATCGAACAGTAGGAAAGGGTGCCATAGACAGTTTCCTGCCAATATACTTTACAGCTGATATTAAAAACGGAGTGTAATAGATACAGAATTCCAACATAGACAATCCCTTCTTGTTTGCCAAGTGCCTCGTAGGCCACTAATCAGTACCTGACAATGATTCAATGAAAAGTGAAGTCAGACCACCGAACCATTTCATATGTCATAGCTGGCCTATCGAGCAGCTGCCAAACGTTAAACACCAGATGTCTTCATTGACCCAGGCTGGACCAAAAGCAGAGAAGGGACAGGCAGTGACTCTATTGCATGTCCAAAGTCCCCTAAACCAGCTTAGATTCAAGTATACATATATTTATAAACATTTTCTAGGCTATAGAAATAAAAGAGTATAACTTTCATTTATATTTTATCTAAACACACATATACTTGTGTGTGTGTGTGTGTGTATGTGTGTGTGTGTGTGTGTGTGTGTAATGGATAGTTTGGGTCTTTTAGAGCTAATTACTACCCTACATAAAATATAAATAAGGCAGCTTAAAACATAAGGTGGCAACCACGACAGTTCGTTAAGTAGAAATTTATTTTTGCTATTTTAACATACTATAAAACTAGGCAATGTTTATAAATACATGCACATATTTTCATAATGTACAATGAGAGATTCCATAATTCATAATATATTTGTGTAGTTGCTTTTTATAGATCAAACTTTTATTTCTAGATGGTATGTGGAGTACTTATTGCTATATCCAACTCTATACCAAATTTTTGGAATTTATAGAAAAAGATACATATATAATAACAGCCGCACCAAAAATGAGAAAATAGATTCAGGAGGTCAAAAATAATCATAATCGATCCATAAGTAAGTAAATCATGTTGACTAGTATTTAAAAAGGAAATCAGTTTAAAAGAAGCACTAATGTATAACATGCTTAAGGTGGGGAAGTTCAGTAGCAGGAGACAATCCAGGGGCATTTGGGGGTGATTAACTGATATACACCGGAGGTTGAATTACCCAAAAGATTTACACACCCACCCGCCTTGAGTCAGAGAGCAACTAGGGAGGGTCTGCATTCAGGGTCGTGCCAAGAAAGGGAGGGCTTCTGTCTGGGAGAGCAGTGTTCCAGGAGTCTTGTGACAGAGAGAAGGGACACATGGCATCCAGAAGGGCAGCTGCCGAGGCATCGTCCAATGATGAGTTCCTAAGATCTGTCATGGGTAGAATTATAAAAGTGTTCCCCCAGATTCCTGTGCCCAGGATATGCAATCAAGTATTAATCTGCTGTGAATGGATATCTGTAAATGGAGTTAAAGTTACTTACTAGTGAATAATCTGACCTTAAAGTGGGGAAATGATCTTGTATTAGCTCAGCGAGCCCAGTGTAATCCTGTGGGCCATTGAAAGGGAAGAGGAAGGCAGGGGAGTCAGAGATGCAGAGGCAGGAGAGATGCCATGTAAATAGAGTTAGAGGTTTGGTGTGTGAAAAGGTGTCATCCATTGATGGCATGGAGAGGAGAAAGGGTTTCATGAGCCACAGGATGCAAGTGGCATCCAGAAGTAAGAATAACCCTCGGCCAACAGCCCACCAAAAAATCAGGGACCTCAGTCCCACTACTGATTGGCATTGAATCCTGTACAGGACATAAAGGAGCTTGGAAATGGATTGTCCTTAGAGCTTCCAGAAGGAACATAGACCTGCTGACACATTTAATTGTGAGACCTGGAGCTGAAAAACTTCTCAAACTCTCTAGATTTTGAACCAACAGATTTCTGAAATAATAAATTTGTGATAATTTCAGCTGTTAAATGCGTGGTGATCTTTTATGGCAACAGCAGAAAACTGAAACAGTCTTTCATTCAACTCTCATGCCTCTTGTATGTCCAATTAGGACAACAAATTCAACTTCCAAGCTGACCACACAATCAAGAATCACTAAGTATCTAAAGACAGAAAATACAATGAACACAAGACAAGAAATTGAACAGGTTAAATTATTCAGGAAGTCATCTGACAATATATATTTTAAAATCTTAAAATAATGACAATATTTAACAGTTATTTTCTTTTTGGGAATTCTAGAAAGAAAAGAAAAAAGTGCATATAGAAATTTTTATACAGTCATTATTAATAACAACAATAAAAGAGGCTGGGTAAATAAAGTATGACATATTTGCACATTAAAATATAATGTTCTGATCCCTAGGGAGACTATCAGATTAAATAATGCTTCTAGTATTATACTACAAAATACTCACTAAATCTGTGAAAACTCTAGGAGATTGAAGAAAAGAAAATCATGGAAGTATATGAGAGTCCGGTATCTGACTTTTAAAGCCGAGATAGCTGGATATAGTACATCTATGGAGAAAGCAGAGGACAAAACCATTTAAAGGACAGAATTCTTTAAAATTCCCAAGAACAGGGAGTACCATGTTCAAGGTCAAAGGAAAGTAAAAGGTTCAGATCTAAAATAAGGAAGATCTGATGAAAGATAAGAGAAACAGTTGCATCCCTAGACACCCTGTCTGAATCTAGACTGCAAGGCAGCTGACTTTCTTCCACCGAGAAAGAGTCAGCAAAATTGCTCTGTAGGGAGGGTAACATGGACAGTGTTTGAGCTGGAGGATAAGGAGAGAGGTAAGGGCATGAGTGATTTACTAAAATGTGAAAGATAAAGTGTATTAACACTATCGAATGTAGAAACTTGAATACTTGTCCTCCAACTACTATCTAGAACACTTTGAGAAGGAGGCTAAAAGATTATTTTCTAAAAAACTCCTATGCAGACACTTAGCTTCTTACCTTAGTCTGAACCTTAAAGCGATCAGTTAGGAACGCTTTCCAGGAAAACTCAAATTCAACAAGTTCAATGAATACACATTAAGATTCCAAATGTTTATATTGGTCCCCAATTCTTAATCATGAACACATAAAAACTTATGTATTTTTGAGAACTATCTTGTAAAATAATTAAAAACTTAAACAAGTGGAAAAAATACACTTAGAGGAAACCA
Organism: Macroglossus sobrinus; assembly: GCA_004027375.1. Lineage (NCBI taxonomy): Eukaryota > Metazoa > Chordata > Mammalia > Chiroptera > Pteropodidae > Macroglossus > Macroglossus sobrinus. The sequence goes on along the minus strand of PVKZ01001039.1, from coordinate 235,871 downwards.
AGACTATATAGGGAGACAATATTACAGAAATCTTTCACTAATATAACACAAATAAGAAAAATACAGTGTTCTTTAAAGTAGAAGTATATTCTATAATAAGGAATATACAGTATGTAATTCTCTGCCACAGATGATCTGGCTTGCTTCAGAACCCCAAGAGCCAATGTTATATTCTCTCCCTGAGGTTTGCCATGAACTGCAGCAGCATTTTTTTTCCCCTAGTTACTATTACCTCTAATATTACAGTCTACTGAGATAATAGCCCCAAGTGGCAGGCCTGCTTACATCACAGTCTGAGCATTTTTGTTTAACAGAATCCATGGGATGACTTATTTCATTGGACATATCATGTGGAGAAGCATCTCTAAGTGTAAAATAAAATGCCTCTGGAATGCAAAAGCAGGGTTAGGAACAGGGTTAAGAGCAGGGTTAGGGTTAGGGTTAGGGTTAGGGTTAGGGTTAGGGTTAGGGTTGGGGTTAGGGTTAGGATTAGGGTTAGGATTGGGGTTAGGGTTAAGATTAGGGTTAGGATTAGGGATAGGGTTAGGGCTAGAGTTTCTTCTTATACTTTATAGTAAAAGGAACAAAATTCAATGATGTCCGCCCCATTTGTGGCAATATTAACCCACTGAGAACATTACCTACAGGATTAAAATAAACCTAAAGTGTATCTTAATTTTTTTTTTTTTTACAAATATATAATTATGGGCAACATGTCATGGGCAAATGCTGCTCTGCTTTGAGTTTGACCTGTGTTCTTTATGAGTTTTTCCAATAACATTCAGTGATAGATATATCTTTCCATAATTGTTCTTATACTAAATATCTACACTATTTGATTAGGAATCGATTTATTATTATATTATGTGGTTCATTAATGGGCATTTGCTTTCTTTATCACCCTTCAACTACTAGACTATAAAACTTCTTTAGAAAAAGTTTCTTTTAAAGAAAGTAATTGCCTCAAAATTATTTCATAAACCAATCTGTACAAACTGTGTTTAATGTGTATCCCTTTTTAAATGTTTTATTTCAATCTACATCATGCATAGAGAAGAGTATATAACATTTATATGTGCATTTCAAAAAGCAGTTTTAAAATGAACACTTGTTACTATTCCCCAGCTTGAGAAAATAAATATAGTGGCTTAAAAGCTTCTATCTGCTCTTCCCTGTTTATATCCGTCTCTCTCTGTTGACTCATATTCCAGCAATTGCACTAATCATTTCTTGGTCATCCTTATTGTGTTATCACTTGTTAATATCTCCCTAAACAATAAATTGATAAGTTTTGTAAAATAACAATAACACACGTAATGATTCTGAGAAAGCAATGTGTGGCCGACACTAGATGAAGGCTCTTTGCAGGGTTTCTTAATCATCCTCTGGCTTCTGCTACCCTGGGAGTTGACAGATTTTCTCTATGGAAGCCAGATCAAGCGTATGAGTGAGGCTTGGGAGCCTTAAGAAAGCACCTGGAAACGCTGTCGTGTGGGAAAGAGATCACATACCTGGAAAGACAATAGTCGAAGCATCAGTTGATTTGCATTTTCTATTTCTAAGCTTAGAAAATAGCCACTTCTCATTCTATGGAAAATACGTCTACAAACACATGCATCTTCTTAGCTGTTTTGGGCAGCGACACATTTAGAGAAGAGCAGGGATGTGACAAGAATAGGATAAAAAAGGACCTGATCCAGACTGAACAGATAGAAAAAGAGTAACAAAGGCACAGGGGTTACCACTATGATGGTTGGAATTCAGATGCCTTTTTCTTGAGTTACAGCTCATTGTGAATGGAGATATCTAAGGATAAGTTTTCCCCTTCTCCTGGACATTCTTTTTCTCCATTATTGGATTTTTTTTTGGTAGACTGGGTTTTTTTTTCTTTTTCTTTTTCTTGGCCTCATCAACTATTTTGGTGACATATCTCTCCTAGTACAAAAGATCTAGATTTCTATTAGCATTAGCTAGCAAAATTGTTTTAAGTACCTAAGCATGGACATCAGTACTGACCCTACAACCCCCCTGACCCCAGGCCCAGAAAAAAATGCTGGTTATTCATTGATAGGGTTCAGAAATCACTTTTTTAAATTTCCTTTTTAAAACATATTTATTCAAAGTTGGGAAGTACTGGTCTAATAACTTCTTGAAAAAGGGTGTATGGAATGCAATACTTTGAGAATTTTAAATATTTAAAAATGTTTATTCTATCCTTGATGGCTTATTTGACAGAATATTAAATTTTATTTCAGAACTTTTAATCAGTTCCCCATTTTCTATTTTCCTCCCAATATTTCCTTTGAGAATATCAAAGCATTCTGATTTCTAGTCCTTTGAATAGGATTTATTTATTATTTTTAAATCTCTGAAAGCTCTTACAATGTTCTCTTTTTCTCTGATATTTCACAGTGAGAAGTCTTGAAGAGATGATCAGATAGATGGATGATTGATAGGTAGACAGACAGGCAGACAGAGATGTGCTTTGTGTTCAGTGGATTGTTCATGTGGTAACTCATATCACTTTAGTTTTGATAAATTTTCTATTTTGAATATGAATTTCTTCCACCTGTTTTCTCTACTTTTTTTTTTCTTTTCAGAACTGCTATTTTTGTATACTGTCTTCTAATCATATTTTCTATTTTCTATCAGGTTTTATTTCTTCTTTATTGTCTTGGAGAAATCTTCAAACTGTATTGCAAAACTTCTGTGTGAATGGTTCAATTTCTACTATTATGTTTTCATTTTCAACAGCTTTTCTTCCTTTTCAGTACAGTCATGCATCACATCATTTGGTCTGGTCAATTATGGGCCTCATATATGACAGTAGTTCCAAAAAATTATAATGGAAATGAAAAATTCCTATCACCTAGTCACATCATAGCTATGGTGACACCTTCACACAACGCAATACACAGATACTGCCACAGTGCTACACTTGCCTGCAGTATTCAGTACAGTAACATGTTGTACAGATTTGTCACCTAAAAGCCTCAGAGCTGTAGGGGAACAGAATATGTCCCCCCAAAATATGTTTATTTGGCATAAGAGTTATTTAAAGTTATTTAAAGAAACAGCAGACATGAGAGAAGCTCTGAACCCTAAATGTTAAGTTACTTTTCCTAAAATACACTTATATTTGTAAGGAAATCTCCATTTTAAAAGGATACCATGAAGACAGAGAGGGCCTCATCTTTTCAAACTCTTATCTGTACAGAAGGTAGTACTTAAATCTGCATAACAACCTTACTCTTATTTGCTGTGCTTTTCCAGGTAAACTGCCCTGTCTGATTGTCCTTACCCTAATGCCTTCTTTTGTCTTCCACTAAAGATGGTATCTAGGGTGACTTCAACCATTGTGACAAGGTACCGTTTTCCTAGGGCTCTCCCAAGTATACAAGAGGCATACATGTTATTAAACTTTTGTTTTTCTCCTGTTAATCTTTCTTTTATTACAGAGATTTCTCAGCCAAGAACCCAGAAGGGGTAGAAGGAAAATATTTTCCCCTCCTACAGAGCTATAGGCTGAGAGCCTGGGTGTGTAGGAGGCTATACCAGCAAGGCTGGTGTAAGTTCACTCTATGATGTCCGAAGATCAACAACATTGCCTAACAACACATTTCTCAGAAAGTATCCTGACAGTAAGCAGTGTATGACTGTAAAGAAAAATGTGATATAAAATTATGTCTTCTAAATTAAAAAAAAAATGGTGCAATGTGGGGTTTTATTATGCCCCAAGTATTCACATTTAATGAAAAAGTTAATTCACCTGAACTTGACATCATCTTTATTTTTTACATATCTTTTCCTTGTAAGGATTACTGGAAATTGTAAAGGCTAAAATTCTCAATAATCCATTTACAGATATAAATGCTTATTTTATAGACAGACAGAGGCAGTTTTTCACATACAATTCACCCGGCTATATGAGACACTCTACAATCCAATCTCAAGTTCCATTTGAAAATGTATTTCGGGAAGACAATTGAAAATTTTATCTTGAAATTGTTTTTTGTAGAGCTTTTCAGAGGTCATGTGTTAAAAACCACCTTGTAATAAATAGGGATGGAGAAAAATTTGAATCAAACTATCAGCACAATTTGGAAATGAAACTCTAGGATGTGGCAGATTTTTCAATCGAGGTACAGTAAGATCACAGGAATGAGATATATAGATTTATATATTTAAGTAATTTAAAGAACTACATTCTTAAGCATTTATTAGAATTCAAGTTTAGCCTTTTTAAAAACAAATAATCATAATCACTACTTTATACTTCCAAACTATCTATCTATAATCAATCTATCTATCTATCATCTATCTGTCTGTCTATCTATCTATCTATCTATCTATCTATCTATCTATCTATCTATTTATCTATATTATCATTATCCCTACATGAATGCAGTGGTACTCAAATCTTATATCAACTTATTTTTATGTAGTTATAAATGTTAGATATTGAGGTTTCGATTGATTAAAATCATTATATTTCATTATAAATATGTGGCAACTCTCATAAATAAGATAAATCACCCATTTTGGTTTTTACTAATTACCATGTCCTCAAATATACTTAAAACCAAACTATTTACAACTATTTCAATAGCTAGCTTCCATCTTTTACCTTCCATTTTTCTCACTTATCTTCATATAATTCCAGCAAACATTTTTCCTAGTGATATAGCAAAGTTAGACACAAAATATTTAAATAGTCAAAACAGTTTTTTTACTGGGATTCTCAATTTTTTTTGTAAGCTATTTTGAAGGGAGAATAAAATATTTATAAAACATGTTCATTTATATATTGAAAGATTCATATTTGGATGCAAAAACCTATGGCATGGCTTTGAAAGGCAGTTCTTACTTTAACCATTGCCTTCCACACTGGAATGAGCAGCAGAGCAACACTTTCTATTATTTTCAAGTTTATCTCCTAGCATTTTCTCTCTTTGTTAGCTGTGTCATCATCCTTAGCAATTGTGTGGCGTGTGCACTGTCCTGGACAGCCCAAGGCATTTTCATCCGGCTTAGTTGATCCAGAATTTACCTTTATTCTCCCTCTAAACTCAATTTGAAATATTCTTGACACTTTGTACAATTGTTCAAAGTGTTGCCAGCCTTTTGGATAGTGCAATCAGCTGAGTCTTTTTTAGGACTTTACTTCATTCTAGCACGTTATTGCCTTCTCCACCTGACTGGCTGCATATTGCCACCGCTGCTTGTGTTCTCTGGGAACTGGACTGTGAGGCTTCACTGTATGAAGTTCGACCAATGGTCTGTTAATATATAAACTCTCTTGCATCCAGCAGCTATGAACCTATGATGATTCTTACAATAAAAGACAATATACATTTAGTACAACAAAAAAGGGTAATGCTAATTCCCAGTTTTAGTCTCCTGGAACCCATTTTATTTGACTTTTATCATTGATAAAATTATGCAAAACCTAGCTCCATGACACCATGCAAAATATGTACTTTACAGTTTTACATTTGCTAGGTTCTTAATTTTATATATCACTGCATTATTCTGTGTTTATGTGAACAGCTTCCATATCACTGACCTCTATCTGTGATCCAGAAAAACAAAATTTTTAGGAAATTATTGATCAGAAATAATGGATTTGAAATGAAGACATGTAGGACTTTTAAAAACTAGAAAAATTATCTTACTACTCTATAGCTTTAAATCTGATGTTTTCTGTTGACAGACCCTGAATTTCTTCCTTTCTTTTTCAAATAAGGAATTTTGCAAATCTCTGCCTTTTTAATATTTTATCCTTTGAACCATATATTTTATTTTATCTGTCTCTTGTTCTCTTCTTGTTTCATTTTATATTGCTTTCAAGGTTTGAAAACTCTCTCCTTCTACCAAGCCTGTATAATTTATATATCGCCTTTCTTTCTGGCCTGTGTGTGGGATTTGAATTGCAGTCAGGTTGTTGTATTGGTTAATAATTGGTTAATGCATAAGTTGTCTGAGTAAATGAGTTTAAAACTGGCTTTCTTTCTTATAAGCTGTGAGATCTCGGGTAAGCTAAATAATCATGTACACCTCAGTTTCCTCATGCATTAAATGGGGATTCTTGTAGTATCTACTTCATTTTTTGTGTGTGAAGATAATATAAAATGCAATTAAATTTGGATATGTATTATAATAGTAATTGGCATATAGCAAGTATCCTAAAACTATTAATTTTATGTATATAAATTAATCTCTGACTTGTATAGCTTCTCTATTTATCTGTGCAGTGGGACATTTTGAGAGGGACATTTTGCCCCTGAGGGATATGTTCTAATGTCTGGAGACATTTTAATTGTCACAACTTGGTGGTGGTGGTGGGTACTATATCATCTAGTGAAAAGAAGCAAAAAATGCTGCTAAATGTCCTACTATACAGGGCAGACCCCCATAAAATAGAACTATCTAGGAAGAAGACTAATAGTGTCAAGACTGACACACCCTGGTCTAATGAAATATATAAAACTAAACTAGTATGAATAGTAGTAGAGTCTTGCAAAGAAAACAGCTCATAAAAATTGCTAAAATTATTTAAAGTGCTTATACAGTTTAAAATCATCAAGATGACAAGATGACTTCATTCTAGAAAGTGGGAAAAGGAGTTATTTTAGTTTGTATATCTCTATAGGGCAATGGAACTCATAGAAAGGCATATTATGGCTTAATAAATGGTGAAATGGGCTTCATCCTGATGTAATGAGCATCTCATCCTTAGAAGAGTTATCAAATAGAACTTTCAAACGATGTCCAGAAAAAGATGATTGGATTTGATTCTTTGAACAGTTTTACAAAAATGAAATATAATTTCCCATGTAAAATTGCAGTAAGTTGAAGAGTTATTGGGTGGATGAAAAGAAGTATCAAGTGAAAGCAATATTTTCTGGGTATTTGTCAGTCAAGGTAAGAAAATTAATGGAGCAGAATCCTAAAAAGATGATGGCATAAGGTATGACTTTAAATCATTGCACTAGGATGGAAAAGGCTTTGTTATGATTGCATAGGAAAAGATGGCACCTGGTTGATGCATTGGAGATGTAGGACAGCAGGTCTACCTGCTGAAGCAAAATCAAAAGGAACATAGAGGATAACACAAAAAGGCATAATGACTTGAGAAAGGTAAAATGCCTCTCCTGAGGACAGAGGAATGGTGAAAAAAGATGGAGCTACACTTTCAAGGAGGAAAAGTCAGTCAATTTTGCAATAAAGCTGAAAAGTTTTATAAAATTGTGAACCCTAGATTGAAAGAACAGCAGAATGAATGGTGACCGTAAATATTACAGGCGAGAAAAAGTGTTGTAGAAAAAGAAGGATCATGCCATCTGCACAGGCATAAGCTGGATGGTTGTGGAATAAGCACTTTTTTTTTTAAATCTGAAGTTTGATAATGAGATCACAGACCCTAAAATTGAAAAGTGAACTAGTAGCTCTTGCTCCAAAATGACTGACACAAGAGTCTACCTTGGTTGGCATCCCTGAGATGGGTGGCTACATCCCAACACCTGTGTAACTGGAGACACAACAAGAACTAAAGAATAAAACCAAACAGATCATATATGGCACTGAAATTCCTGCTGTGCCTTTGCTTTTAGCATTTTTGTAGCTCTCATTCTAAACTTCTTTCCAAGTTGAAAGAAGATTGTTAAGACAGATGTCAACAAGGTACATCGTGTTATTGTATTATGCTTAAGTTTAGATAGTCTATTAGAGTGATATAATTTAAGAAGAGACTAAAAATAGAATTTTAAAATTTTTATTAGAATGTGGACAGATCTACAGATAGGATAATCAGTCATCCAGATCCTAACTTTTGAGACTAAGGTACTTATTACCACAGCTGCTGACTGCTCTCGCTGATTCTTTGCTCACAAATTGCCCTTGGCCAAAGGTGGCTCACCAAAGTCACTGCCTTTCTTCAATGACTGGTCAATAGAATAATAGAAAGGCTATTCCCTTCCCTTGATTTGGTTCCAGGCAATTCTGAAGCGCCATCCTGTTCCAGAGCCCCACATTGGATGAGCTGAAAGCTTTTGCTTTTTTGTTCTCTGCAACTTCTTTGCTGTTTAAGTTCTCATGACATCTAAGCCAGATCTCTTTACTCCTTAGCAAGTATTTCTGTGCATATTCATCAATAAACTTCCTGTGGGGAAGTCTCTATCTTAGATCTTGTTTCTATGAGAACTGGGACAAAGATTTTAATTTTTTCTTAAAACTGGGCAGAATAAATAAATAATATAATTGTAAAAGGTTATGAAAAAGATAGTAATCTGGATATTTGCATTATATAAGATTAAATGCACGCAATTTCTTTTGTTTCTCTTTAATATTTTTTGTTATTGATTTTTCTAAGGAGTACCATTTTATACACTACATCATAACATAGTAGTAATAGTTGGCATTTTCACCAGGAAGACATACAGAGTTGTGGTCATGCATTTGGTGTCCCATGTTCAAATACAAAGCAAACTATTCAAGAGGAAATTCATGTAGACATTTCCCTTTGGGGATGGCACACCTAACTCTGTAAATGTCAACAGGAATTTCAAGGGTAAAAATGTGATCATTTAATTGTATTCTAAACTACGCAGGATAACTATTATATTTCCAATGATATAGAAACTCCTCAGAGATTTGAAGCATTTGAAGTTGCTATATAAACTAATAATCCAGCGTAGTTAGAAAAATCTCACAATGTTGGGGTTCAGGAAAAGTTTGGCAATTATGACAAGTTTTGCATTTTAATTTATATTCTTTATTATATTTCTAACTTCCCACACCTCTTGGCTTTTGAATATCTTTGATATCCTGTTGAAGTATAAGGCATTCTGAATAGTAAAGACAACAAGATCACATTGAAATACCTTGGAGATAAACGTGACATAAGCATTAAATTAACATATTTCAGACAATCATTTAGAATTTAGAGGAAACTCAGTTACTTATATTGTAGCACAGTTGTCTCTTTTCTTCATTTAATATCTATCATTGAATCCCCATTACACTTTGTTCATATGATTTTTATTCTGTTGTGCAACATAGTTTTATTATTGTAGATGCTACCTTTCTTCAAACATATATTATGCATCTTGGGGTCAAAAATTTTTTTAAATGCATGTAATATACTATATATTTTAGTCAGTCAATACATATTTTATTGAATTATTGAACTTTAATTTGTGGTTAATTGAATAAATTCATATGAAATCTAAAATTCAGGGAAAGGTATAATAGTAATTCTCATTTATTACTGCATATAAAAGTTAACAATGGGTCTTGTGGTTTATGGCATTGTAGACATATAAGCATTTGTTGCATTTCCTAAAAAATTTGACATACTTGTTTATGATCAGATAAGAATTATTAAATTTCTTTGCTATTTCATTCTATTCATGGTTTGTCATTTGCATAGTGAAAAAAAAATCCTCTAACTCATATGTAATTCAAATGAATTTATTTCAAATTATATTCAATTTATTTATAATTTCAGAGTCATGACTTTATGGCAAAACACTTGTTCTCAAATCATAAAAATCATATTCTAATATCATAATATTCACTATCAGGGTGTTTTGATTGTTATGAGAATTTGTTCTATTTAAATACAATTCTCTCAAATCCCTTGGAATAAAATCTACTCAAATCAACAATCAATTGCAATGACCTTTGTACATTTATTGAAACTCATTAGATTCACATACATATTAATGTAAGAAAAGAGATTTCCATTTTAATGTGCATTTTCAGGAGTTCTACAATTTGAATATTTAAAAATATCTAAAATTTTTCCCTGATTAATCAGAAAAAAAGAGAAAATAATGAGAATACCAAAAGATTAATTTTAAGATAAAATTATTAGTTGATATATGTGCATGCACAATAATAATTTAAAATATATTACCATTGGGATGTTTTATGGTTAAAATTCATGAGGAAAATGATAGGATAACCAAAGCTTAAAAAAATAACAACTCTAAACATTGCCAAAAATTACAGAGAATAAAGATTGGTGGGAGAGAAATTTGTGAATGCTAAGATATGTGAGTCTGGAATGCAGCGTATTGATTATATACAGAGGCCAAAGCTATGAAAAAATGTAAACAAATATAGAACTTCAGTTAATCAGTTTGTTTTCCTCAGTAATGTGGATCAACAATTCTCAAAGTATTTCAGTTGTACTCTAGGACTGAACATTTAAGTAAATACATTACCAGTTGTGTGGCATTAAATAAGTCACTCCATTGCTCAATGCTTACATTTTCTTCCCATTGTTAAATGGAGCCACCTATGCTTTAGGATTATTTGAAGATTAAAGAATTAACGTGCATGCAGAGTTTAGAGTGTTATCTAGCAAATTTTAACAACAGGCATCACCATGGCCTACACAGTGTATAAATTCAATATACTTTTATGCATGAACAAAAGAACTGCTTCAAACTCAGATTATTAATTTACTTCAATAATTTTAGCTTTTCCAAATACTTGTACCTATAATAATCTTTTAATTTCTTATCACTGACACTCTCACTTCCTGAGATACTCTCTTTACCACCCAGCACCTCATGACTCCCATTTATTTTTCAATTCTGTAAATGTTATTTTCTCAGGCAGGTAATTTTTGACTCAATCTAAATGTTAATTTCTCTATATAGTTATTTTTTGTTTAAATATTTTTTCTTCAGTAGAGCTGTCAAAATATGTAATAATGTATTCATTTTTACATGTAAATATTTATTTATGATACCTGTCTCCTGCAGAGCAATCTCAGATTTGAACTATAAACTTTGATAGTAGAAATAAAGTAGCTTTTTGTTTTCACAAAGACAACTCTGTGAATGCAAACACATCATAAACATTCAGTATATTTTTGCAGCAGGAACAAAACAACAATCAAATGATTAAGAGAACTGAGAGATTACCCAGAATCAAGGGGAAAACTATAAAGAATTGTAAATGATCATACAAAAATATGGTAGAATTGGATAACATATAATAATTTAAACATAAATATTTTAAGAATGATGGAAATGGAAAAAAGTCTTGATAAAAGAGAAAAATATCTCAGATGTATAAGAGAAGTTTTGAATTTATAGATCTAAGAGACTACATGGTAAACTCTAAGGAACTGATCACCTAGCAGGGAAAATTGATGAAAATGTAAAACCATGGAAACCTGGTTGAAATCTGATAAATCTATTTAAGATCAAGATTAAGGAAATTTTCTAACAAAAAGAAAGATCCAGTTCTATACATGTTACAATGGTGAAAATTCATAATATAAATAATAATTATAATGCTAATATATTTTTATATACATTAGTAAATTCTAGAAGGGCATAGACTTTTAAGTAGTAAAGCAGGAAACAAGTTTTTGTCTTACATTAAAAATTACAAAAATAATGATCTTATCACAATAAAATACAATTAAAAATAAGTGATAGAAGTAGAAAATAACTGAAAAAATAAAAACTAATTTTTCTACATTGAGATAAAATAGATTTATAAGTTTTATAATATATTGTCAAATAGAAAAACTATAGTCAAACCAATGGGTATTGTATAAAAACTGCTCTCATAAAAAATATCCAGAGGAAATTTATATGCTCATATAGTTATATGAATGTATTCATGTGTGCATATATATGTGTAATTGTATCACAAAATATTGAATAATATATATTTAATTTTTATAAAACTTATGACTAGAAACTGGGATATTAGGTAAAATTCATACTTTTTTATCACATTTCAATCACCATTTGAAAATTTAAGTGACCATATTTCTCTTTTGAATCTTTAAAGCAAATAACTATTTTCATATTTTAAATGAATGGAAAAACAGTACGATTTATGCATATATTTTTAAAGCATTTCCCAAATAGTCAGTTTGCTTCATATAGACAACATTAAATCAGCTGTCAACAGAACCAAACCTGAAATTTTAAATTTTTTTTCTTCCCATTAAGCCTGATAAAAAAATAGTGTATATTTACATGGAATGAAGCAATTCGATATTAAACAATTAAAGTCTCGAAGATATTGAATAATTTTTCCTTGTAAGCAAATCTCTACATTCAAAATAATCACATGAAGTAGAATTTTTAAGCTTTCTTGTTATTATACTCATTAATTTTTTAGGTAAAAATAATAGAAAATCCTACAACCACTGAGAAAACACATTTACTATTTTTAGATTATTGATAGTCTTATAAAGATATTTGCTTTTATAATATTTTAGAAAAACTTAAAAGAATGCATTATTGAAGAGTCTTTTTTCAAACATTTGCTTCAAGATTGCTTTAAGGTAAAAAACAATTTAAGACAACAAAGAAACTTGATTTTTTATGCAAGCACTCTCAAAACTTTTTCTTTGATATATTGGTGTCTATGTGCATAATGTGAATGCATTTTAAAACGTATTTTAAATTCTATAGTTTTTTGAGTAGAGGGCAATCTGGACACCCACCTGCCTCTCCTCTTATGTGACCTTAGGAATGCTGAGTGCAGCTGAGCTCTCATCAGTTTACCATGATGGGCCTTCTACTAAAACAGGCTTAAAGCATCAGTGTATAAACAGTAACATAATGAAGAATGGATATTTTTCATTACTAAAACTCAGATTCATCAATATGAAGAATTAAAACACCCCTCTCTTTACTAGTACCTAAAATTAGTGGCATGTCTCCAAATTATTAATACTAAGAAATCCTGTCATTAATGGTTCATCAGTATGTCCTTGAGATTCAATAATCATCAGACCAAGGCCTCCAACTACATAAATACAGATATATTAAAATATATATATTATATATATTTATATATTTAATAACATATAGTTATAGTTATATTTATGTGTATTCATGTGTGCATGTATAGCTGATATACATATATATGTATGTGTGTGTATGTGTGTATGTATGTGTGTATATATATATATACATATATGTGTGTGTGTATATCTATATCTATATCTATATCTATATCTATATCCTTATCTATATCTATATATATCTATATATATAGATAGAGTATAGATATAGATATAGATATAGATATAGATATAGATATAGATAGCTTTTTAGATACTCAAAGGCCTTAATTATTTTGTGTGAAAATTAGGCATTGCTCCAGGTCATCAAATGCATAAGCAGAATATATATATATAATCTTTTTTTTTTTAAGAATTAACTACTTTTGTACCTTCTATAATACTGTCCTCTCTCAAAAGTTGTATTTTTCCAAAGCAGCTAGAAATAGCCAGGGGAACATTTTGAATGTTTCTTCCTCCATGTACTCTCTATCACTTTTTTTAGCCAGTCTCCTTGTATTTAAATATATTTATTCTAAAATCCACTTGTAAGACTTATTTCTTATATATTGCCTCAAAGCTTTTGACACACCATATCAAATATGGGTAGTCAGATGCATGTTTGTGGTACAAATTGAAGCTATCACCACTATCAGATTGTCAAATCAACTCATTACATGAGAAATCTCACCAGTATCGAACTTAACTAATATTTTCAAGGCCACAAGAATTAGGCATCATAGGTGAGGCAGACAGAGGTCTGGGGCAGCCCAACTGGATCCTTAAGTACTTCCAGCTCACATCTGACACATGTCCTCAGACACAGGGTAATAGCTGTGAATTCTAAGATTTTTGTGTCACCTGATACAGTGGAGAACATTCAGGTTGTCAAATAGCTCCATCTGACAGCAAGAATGTTACGATGCCGGCATCACATTTTTCAGAGACCCGTGTGTTATAAATTCACAGATCGCGATTTGTTTTCTGTTAGTAATATTAAACCGTAGACATCATGGTATGAAACATATAAAAATTTATACCCAGCAAATATCATGAGTCTATTTACTGGGGGATCCCACTCTCAACAGGATCAGATCCTGTGAGCGGGTTCCCTCCCCCGAGGGGTATCTCGTTTAGAATCAGAAAGGAATCGCATCACAGCTCAGCTGCTGCCACGGTATTCTTCACTGGGTGACGAGTACATCTAATTTTAGGGTAAAATAATCGCCGCACACTTATTCACACATCGTTTTGGCATTCTCTTGAAAGCCTCATCAATATAAAAGTTATTATTTTGATTTCCCTCCGCCTGATCTCTGACAATATTTTCCCACTATTCCTCCTAGTTCTGCATATCTAAAGAAAAACTCATTTTCACCTCAAAGAAAATTTTTCTGCTATGATCTGTTTGATCTGTCCCTTGTTTTCCATTATGATAATTGTTTAACAGTCACTCAAAATCAAAATTACAGGGTAATGAAATATACTTTATGGATGTACAGAATCAAAGCCTGATACACTTTTTAGTTTAACTGGCAAGTACTTTCAAAGGTTTTCACAATTCCAAAAGATTTGACAATTAATTTATACCTTTATTCCATTTGCATTATCTGGAGAACTTTAGTCATTTACAATACTGTTTAATTGTTACATATTATTATTGTCCTGCTCATACAATGATTGATTTCTATTATACTATTGATTTTTATTTATATTTTCTATACATGAATAAATATATTTGCTTTTCCAGAAAACACAGATATTTAGTATACAGTGTGATACAATTAATACCTTTCAGGCTTCACTTGGTATTGCAACTTATTTGGTGTTTCATCTTCTCCCCATGATAATATGGCAGTATTATAATTCCAGATAGGTACGTGTGCAATTGCGACACACAACTCATATATAAATGTTAATGGAGTGAAATTGCTCACATCCATATTTTAAGAGGTTTAATGAAATATATGCAATTCATATACTCCAGGACAAAAAGAGTTTTTGGAAGATAAAAAAAAAATCAATCAGAATATTTCAACAAAAAAATTATGTATAAACAAACACACCAGTAATAGAAATGTTCGATCTTTTTCTTGTGAATGTGAATTTGTAGTATAATATGTTGCCTGTTTGTAATGAATGTCAAGGAAATATAAAATCATATGTCAAAAGCATAAATCTTACTTTTTCCACTTGCTAGTTTTAACAAGTATATAGAATATCTTCATGTATTAAAAAAATTAAATGCAATTTAAATTGGTTTATTTGCCCTAAATGTTGTGACCTATTTATACATTTACTGGGTAAATGGCACCAGAGGCAGGAGGTGGGGTGGTCTGAGCTTTGAACCTGAGCACTCTGACACTATGGTAGATAGTGTCAGAATTTAGCTGAATTTAGAATACCCAGCTGATGTCAAGGAATCTCCTGGTGGTGTGAGTTAACCCTCCATACCCGTACACACACGAGAATTGGTGCTAGAATCATTTCGCCTAATTCATAGAGCACTTTCCATTGCTGTCCTATAAAACACCTCCTGAGAATATGTTTCCAGTGTGTTAAATTATCATGCCCCATGTTATTCTGAAACAAGTCTGACAAAAACAAAAACCACAATACATTGGTCTTTTTGACCAATTCATTATCTGAAAGGAAAACTTATAAGCAATAAAAAACAATCATATAATTATACATAGATAAAGTATTCCATGTAAATGACTACAAAGGACAAGTTAGTGAGTTTTCTCTAAGTTACACACTGGTTAGAAGACTAGGAAGTCCGCATTAGGTAAAGAAGATTTTATATTCAAAATTTTTCCAAGGGAGATTAAGTTGTTATGGATTTGCTAAACTGAGAAAGAATCATATAAAGTCTGATCAAATTATTGTCTGGATATAAACACTTAGGGTTTGTATGAAAGACAAATAGTCATAGAAGTTTCTCAAAACATGACATTGAAATTTAAAGCCGCATTTAGGAACAGATGATTCTAATGCAATTTTATAGTTTTATCTAAGACTTGATTCTTATAATTTCACATAATATTTAATTTGTAAATTAAGCATCATGTTACTCTAGTACTGTAATTAACAAATAAAGCAACAAAATAAGATTTGACACAGATATGAATTAAAACATGTATCAGTTCATGTTCTTCTAGGACACAGAAGCAACAGGATCACAGTGCAATATATCTATCATCTGCCTACCTGCCCACCTACCTACCTATCATCTATCTGTTATCTATCTATATATCTACCTACCCATTATCTATCTATCTATCTATTTATCTATCTATCTATCTATCTATCTTCATATCTATCTTCATCATCATCATCTATCTATCTATCCATCATCTGACTCAGAAATTCTAAGAAATTGACTCACAGGGTTATAGAATTTGGCAAGTTAGAAATCCATATGGAAGGGTCCAGGGTGGAAACTCAGTCAGTGTTTCAATGTTACAATCACAAGTGGAAATCCCTCTTCTCTGTGAAACCTAAAGTCTTATTCTGAAGGCCTTCAACTGATTGGATCAGGCTCATCCATAATATAGAGGGTAACCTGCTTTACTTAAAGTCACCCAGTTGTTAATGTCAGTAACATTACAGAATATACAAAACAGATGTTGTGCACAACAACATATAGACCAGCGTTTGACTAAACATCTGGGCATCACAGCCTAGGCAAGCAGTAATATAAAATTACTCATCATGAGATATTTCTATAGATGTTTCGCCTTTGAAACAAAAGGCTTTGATTTCTTCATTCACCCATTTGCTTACTCAGTTGATCAGAAAAGATTTTCTAAGCATTGATTGTGTCACTTCAACTATAGCAGGGAAGAGGGATGGGAAAGTTTTGAGAGGTACTAAATTGGTGATAGACATTGTCCTAATAGTCACATTTTATTCTTACTTTATTTGTGGAGATGGATGTTAACTTACTGTGGTAATCATTTTGCAATATATGTAAGTCAAATCATCATGTTGTACATTCTCAACTTATACACTACTACATGCCAGTTACATCTCAATAAAACGAGAAAGAAGCATTCTAGGTATTTTGCCGTAGATATTGGTAACAGTTTTTTTTAAAGTTAACTGATTGCCTTTAAGAAAAAGCATTATATTATATATGAAGATGACTCTGTGTTCTTTTACTTCTAATTATTTTTTCTCTACTTCGTTTACCTCTAGAAGTGGATTAAAACTGAAATTACTTAAATATTTGTCTTAAATATAATTAATGGATAACATTGTTCTGTATAAGTAAAAATTATTTCATTTTGATTTTGTCACATTCAAAAGTTATTATTGTTTAAATGTCTAAACAATGAAAAATAGAAAGTTTAAATGTGTAAACAATGAATTTGTGGAAAAAATATTAGAAAAAAAAATCTTAATAAACTTTATTTCCCTGTGCCTACTAGCTTCTAAGGCATTTGTATGTCATGACTGGAACTGATTCTTGCAAAGAAAATTTATGGTTAACAGAGCTTTAATTTTTGACACACATTACTTCAAGCTTTGTATTTAAATATTGTACCACAAATTCACTGTAGTTTTAATGCTATTTTCTCTCAACCCATTAGGTTTGGTTTCTAAATTGAGAATTTTAAACTGATAAACCATTTTCAAGACTATATTAGATCTGTTACTGGTGCTGCTCTCACAGTGTTGTTGGTTATTATTTTTATAAATATTAATATCCATGCGAAAGTTATAATTGTTTTTAGTAGTAGGAAATAAAAAAATCAAACTAGCCCTAAGGAATTATAATCCAGACAACATAGTGTTGAAAACTATAGAATACTCTTGATTAGACTGAGGTTTAGAATCAATGATAGCTGCTTTGTAAAATTCTCACTTAGAACCAGAATCTAACATTCCTAATATAACTCAAAGCTATAAATTAACTTAAAATTTATTCCTTTTTTTCAAATCTCAAATTTAAAAATTCAAAAAAATATTGTCTGGTTGCTCGTATTTCTATCTTATTTTATGCATTTGATTTTTTTTAATTGTAAGGAATATATTTGACTTTTAAAAGAGCTTTACATTGATTTAAAACAAAGTTTTCCAAAATACAGTTTTTTTTCTGTAGTCACGTGATTACTCTCACCTGCTCAGTGACCTTTTATTTTATCCTCTCTGAATATATTATGGGCTTCATATTGTCACACTCACCAGTGCTGTTTAACATGGAAAGAATAGGCAATTCCCAGCATGTTGGATGGCCTCCAAGAACATTTTCTTTTATTGCATCGTATACCATAGTGTGGTCTGAACTGTGCATTCACGTGAAATGCGCCTGGTAATTCTACTTCGTTATAACATTCTCTGCCTGCAGTGAAGTTAGAGCCTTGCTGTGATGAGAGGCAGCATATGCTTTCCACCCTTAACGTTGAGGGATGATTTCCTGACAACTGATGCTGAAGATGCATCGTTAGAATTGCTTAATTGCATTTTTAAGAAAATTCAGAATACTGCAGCTTCCTTTGAAAGTAAGATCTAACAAACTTGGTAAATCCTTTCAAATGTATTTTAGAAAACAAATCATTCTTTACATTTTTAAATTGTATAGCTGTTCAATCTAATCATGAATTTATTTATAATATCTCATGTATTTATTTAACAATGAATGTAAATAAATTATTATGAGGAAATAAAACTTTTTTTGTTTTTTCTTTATACATTATGTAGTTAAGATTATTGCCTATGCCTTGTGTAAAATTCTATAGTAAAGATAAATGCTGAATTATTGAACTATCTGTAATACCTGCTTCATTAATGTTTTCAAGTGCCGTCACTTTAACAATCTTTTTTGTTTTCAAAGACAAATACTTGAATAAAAGTAAGATACATATAACCTACAATGTCAATACAATTATGTTGAATTTTACATGTATTAAGAACCTATTGTGTGCACATGTGTACATTAGTTTTTCCAGGTGATTCAAAAGCAGATTTAGAAATAAAAAAGGGAAATTAAATCATTGTTTCCCTCTTTGCCCGTTACATGGTCATTTGAAGGAAATTGATTAATATAGAGGGAAAGAGAATACCAATGGCTCGTGTAAGGTTGATATTTTGGTAATACCGGGTATTTCATTCTTGTTATGGTTGCTTTTATTGTCTTATAGACGTTTTCAAAATGTTTAACCAAGGGCTTTATTTAATGGTCTTCATCGTCATCACTGTTGCAAGGTATGGGTATATTTAAATGGTCCTGACAAAACATATTACTTAGAAATTGAGAATAGAAAATTATATCTGTCTAGAAAAGAGAAACTAGTATGTGTGGGTTGATAAATGAGATACTATTTGTCTTAACTGTTGTCTCTACTTTGCATTTCCAGCTGTTCTAACCTTTTAAATCTACAAAATATCCAGATGCTTCTTAATGTTTTTTTTTTCTATGTGTCAACCATGGTTTTTGTAAACAGATTATTTGAGCCAGTCTATAAGTTACCATATACATTTATTGTTGTGGAAAATTAATATTTTTGAAAACAATCAATTGGCTTAAGTAGATATGAGTGAGCATTGTTCTGCTAAAAAGGTGAAGGTACAATGTCCCTTATTGGAAAACAGTCCTGTACATAAAAACATAAGTTCAAGAACAAGAAGTAAAGGGTATAAAAGAAAGCAAGAAAAAGTCATCACTCCTTTATCAATAGTAATAGTTTTCTTCTATTGATGCATATTATATTTTCTAAAATAAATACTATTGTCATCTCTCTCGTATACATCAATTTTGATTTAGATTTTTTCACTCTCTTATCTAAGAAAGGCAATTTCTAAGTCAGTGAATAATTCAAATTATGGAGCTATAATATCAAAGCTAAACCTTGAAAATCTCTCAATAAATATGATTATGAATTACTTATATTATTTAATTTAGTCATGATCCACCCTATTCTCTGACTCCGTTAAATTAATGAATTTTATTGTATAAAGAACTGACATTGGTGATCGTTTATAAAAATAATAATAGACCAATATCATTTCTCATTGCTAGTTCTGGAAGTCATTTTATAGGTCAATAAAGAGATTTATGGAGTATAAACAGAATCTCTTGTCTTTTTGGTGTCCTTCTTCAAGGACACATGTTCTTTAATCTAAAAAAAATATTCTGTCTGGTTCTTTGGAACACATTTCCATAAATTTTATTTTATTCTCGTTTTTTTTTTCTGCATTATTCTTGGAATGGAAAAAAAAACATGCACTTGAGAGTCTGGAGGACAAATAGTAATATTTACTCATTTCCATTTGTTCCCCCATATCTGTGTGTGCACACACATACACAAACACACACACATATACATACATATATATGTGCACATACCCCAAACTTGAAATTACAAGACCAGTAATACAAGTATTACTTTTTCTATAAAATAAATAGCATTTGAATAAAAGCCATGGTCCTTGTTTGTAGAATACAGATGACTAAATTCATATATATATATATATATATATATATATATATATATATATATATATATAAAAGAATTACTGTCTAAAACAAATCATCACTCATTATGTGATGTGTATTTCATATAATGCTGCTTGGCTAATAAACAATCCAAAAGTTTCCTATGCTGGGCTCATTGCTATCACACATACATTTCTCTAACACTTTGACTTGCTGACTGCTGAACAGCTATGTTGCTGTAGGACAGAACCTGTGTCTCAGTGCTCTCCAGAGACGAAAACGTTTTCTGAAAATTCTACTTCCCTGTCACATTCCAGCCCTCCAACATTAGCTGACCAACTTTGTTCTTTCTTTCTCTCTGAAAGTAATAGTTTATCCTCTCTCAATGTTCCCTAACAATTGTGATAAAAACAGACAAATGAAGGAACAAACCTAAAACTACATTCTTGAAAACTGAACTAAGGCAAAGTGTTAGAACTATTATTTATGTCTGAATATTCTTTTCTCAGATGTTTTACTTATTACCACAAAAAAAACATTTAACTGTCTTTTATTTCCAATTATACAAAAGTGTTCACTAATATTGAATCATCTATTCAATAAATAAAAAAAATATTTAATGATTCCAGCTTTCTCGAATTTTGCAACCACCACATCCCCTATTATTTAAAGCACTATACTTTCTTCTCTACCAAATGATTTTGTAATGGCTGGCCACATTTCATTTTTGCTCTTATAAAAAAATTTAGAAGAAAACAGGGAGGTAATACTGCAGACCCAAGCTCTATTCATGTTTAAGCCATGCTGTTAATGCATTTTGTTAAAGGGCAGGTTGAAAATGTGAACCCAGTATATTAAATGCAAAAAAATACCTATTCATTTGGCAAAACCATTCATGTGAAAAATGTGTAAGCAAATGATACCGAGTGAACCATTTACTCCGAAGGAGAAGCTGTCACTAAAGCTTCGCCGATCATCTTGTTTAAAGTTTCTGCCTTCAAGTATATATTTATATTTTTCTCTAATCATGGCGTATCCCTTAACACACAGAAATGTGCCTAGTTTAATGGCAGGGTGGGAAGAGAGACTTGTTGACTCATGAATTTGAGAATATCACAAAACCTTTAAACTTGAACAGCAATTACCTTTATCCAACTCCCCCCCTGACCTCAATCTTGCCCACTCTGGGTGGGTCATGTACTGGAGTCAGTATTTCTCTGCACAGCATGAGAATCAAGAATCAAAAGCTTTGTTGTATTTCTGAAAAGCAGAGGTTATAAGGAGTTCTATGTGCTATAAGCAATCGACTCGCAAAAATATCCATTAAAAATGAAATACTATTGAGATCACTGAGTTGGAGGAAACCTTAAATAAGTCTCTATTTTCATATCTTCTATTTTTTCTCTCTAAATTCATTACAGAATTTTCTGGTTAAATCTGACTCTACCTTATTTTAAGTTTTATTTTTGAATAAGATCACATAATTTTTCTCACCTTCATACTCTTAATCTAATACCTAAAAAGCACACATGAATACATTTGATTATAATTATTTTAATAAATATTAATTGAGCTCCATCTATATGTCAGACAGTGTCTGGTACTGGTGACAATGATGCCTTTTATTTAGGGTCAGAAAGAATACTGGAATTCGTAGATTAAAAAGAGTCCTTGAGCTCATTCTGCTGAAACAATTCATTTTATCATCAGGAAAGCCCTTTTATCACTTAAGGAGCTTCTGACAAGATAAATAGATTATTTTTCCTGTGCTTAGGATGTGATGCTTCACTACCCCCAAATTCTTACATAGCCATAGCAGGAGTACTGGTCCTTATACACAAACCACTCCTCATCCTCATTAAAACACACACACACACACACACACACATGAAAATTTGTAATACCTCAAATGAATTTTACATCTTAGCGGTCAGGTTGACAATTCTATCTTACTTTTCAGTTTGTTTTTTAGAAAAATTATTCTATTAGGACAGAGTGCAACTGCTCTCCTCTTCTAAGAAACAAAATAATTCAGAAAAGATTTTAAAAATCTATAAAAATACATTTTGTTCATGAAAAAAAAAAAGATCAATATCGTGGGCTCTCAAGAACAGAAATTGATTGTTTTTCCTGATATAATGGACTCATAACTAACTGGTATGAGATCGACTATAAAACAAATGAACAAACAAACATGCAGATAATGCGAGAGTCCCCGTGAGCGCGTGGAAGCAGAACGAGTCTGACGGGGACGAGCACACACTCTGAGGACAGATGGGAAGGTAGACATGTCCCTGCGTGTGGTGTTGGGGGGCTTTAAACTGCAGTGGGGGCAGCATGCATGGAGAAGCTAAGTCTTTCTGACCTGGGAAACTAGAAAACGAAGCTACATAATTATACACGTTGAACAGATCAGAGGAATTTTAGAAGAGAAAATGCTGAAGTGGGGATTTCAGATTCAGGCCTTTCCACACTGTCGCTGAACCTTGAACTGTGGCTGAAACGGATTCGCATCAGCCCAGCTAAAGCAGCTGGATCTGAACTGAGACCAGAGATGCCACTCGAGAAGCAGTCTGCAGTTCAAGCCCAGCCAGATGTTTCTTGCTAAAATTAAGAGAAAAGAAAAAATGCCGAGAAAAAAATAGCAGGACCCAGAATCCCCTACAATTGAACTACTTTGGTATCAAAGAAACAATCAAATTAAACAAAAATATGAAGAAACAAAAAAAATGGGACGCATTCTCAAGAGCAAAGAATGCTAACTAACTAACTGAGACCAAAACTGAGATAAACAAAATACCGACACTAACAGGCAAACAGCTTAAAGCGCCTGTTGGAACTTTCTTCAGCTGAGCACCCTTTCAACGAATACAAACCTCAGCAAAAAACTCTCAAACTTCAGCAGAGAAATAGAGATAACAAAAGAGAGCCAAAGGGACACTCCTGAACTAACAATTATGATTAATAAAATAACAAACAAGCAAAAAGCCAGCATTGAATATAAGATCAATGCCACCCTCAGGCTGTTATTCTTGGAGAAAAACTTGCTTAGGTCACATAACAATAAAATGCAAATGAACGATGTTTCAGCATGCAGTGCGAAGTAGTCAGATAATATTCAGTGATCTGTCAAAAGAAAGCTAACATCAAAGTTTTCTTTTACTAATTTGAGTTTTGAGGATATTGAATAAAATAGGAGTGCTGTTAGAAAGGATGAAAAATGTTATTGAACAAGATTAAAGAGGAAAGATGAAGCGGTTCAGTTCTCTCATTAGTTGTGTTTTAAAATTCAAGACTGAATGTATACACAGGAAGAATGTGCACTTATGAAAAATCAGATAGCATCTCAATATCCGAAATCAAGAGTGAGGCTAAATCAACTCACACATCATGAACATGCTTTAAAAATAGCAGCACAAAAGGAGAGAAAGTTTATGGGACTTCAGAAGATGAATGAGTCTTACTGGGCAAGAAGGAAGAGGTGCTTAAGGGGCCCAGAAGTCTGCTGAATTTTCTTAGGGGATAAAATTAGTGTTTTCCTTGAAATCTAGTACTTAGCAATGCAGCTGCCAAATATAGAAGAATGCATTTACGTTTTTCATACCTTGAAAATGATAATTCTAGTTTTCCTATTACCACTAATTGCATGATGTCATACACATAGATGAATTTTGAAATACACTTATAGGGATAGTGTACTTTCCAAACCATCTTTGATTGAAAGATAATTAAATTTTTCATTCGATATCATGGAGAAAGAACATTTTCTTTGATTTCTCAGTGCTGCTGAGAAAGTCCTAGCTTTCTGAGACTCTCTGTGTACCATGAAAATTGTATCTGTAGCCATTTGTCTAGTTACACTGATGATCTGAGGTATAGCAAAATTCCTCTCGAGAAAGCCAAAGGATTACAGCTCAGACGAGGTCTCAAAATTCAGCTTTAGCAAGTTCAGAAGACTAGAGAGCCCCTTCCCTAAGTATTTACATGTCCAGAGGGATGAAGTCTTAGAACTTGGAGATATCAGCTGGGTATAAAAGGGAAGACCGGGATGATGTGGCTCCCATTGAGATTTTTTATACACCAAGAGATGACTCAGATTATTTTACGTTTCTAAGGAGATCCACCTCCTTCTCCACCATAAGCTAAATAAATAAATAAATAAATAAATAAATAAATAAATAAATAAACAAACAAATAAAACATTTTTCCTCAACCCTCACCTGTGGAATACTCAACAATTCATATAGGATATTTGGCATAGTTACTTTTGCATTACCCAGAAGTTAAGCACTGGGGCCAACATACTTATTTGCTGTGGCATAACAAGAAATCCATGTCTGATCCAAGATATCTTCTGTGCATATTAAAATTAATGTAGATAAAATTAATAACAAAAATGTTTATTAAAAGCCCGACACATAAATAGTGTCAAAGTGTTCAACAAAAAAAATGATACCAACTTTACATTCTTACCAAAATAACAAGAGAATGCACTAAACAAATAGAATATGTTAAATATTAAATATGTCTGGATCTAGGATATCTACATATCTCTTTTCAAGTTTGTTTGACTATGCTTTTCTTTTCTCTTTCCATTTTTTACTATTTAATCCTTTCAAATAAATATGTGTGTGTTATTCCGCATTTTTCCAGATGGATGAATTAGAATGATCTAGTCCCCCATCACATGAATAAAAATAAATAGAAGCTAGGTTTATTTTCAGTGTTAACTCTCAAAAGGCGATATAGAAAAATAAAACTATGAATTACTATGGAGACACTGACAAAAAAAAAGGGAGGACACTGAGCCGAAAATTATAGATCATGCCACGTGAAGAAATAGGAATAAGAACACTAAGGAGAAGAGTCTGTACAATGAGAAAGAGATAGCTAGAACTTTAAAAAAGAATACAATCAATAGAATGAAAAAAGATAATGGGTTCATGAAAGGAATAATAGCTATGATAGGTATTGAGCCAAGAGAATGGGGGTGGCATAGGATAAACACAGGGCAGAATTATGAAGAGATGGGAACAATAATGTCAAATTCTAAAGACATTTAATTATTTTCTAAATTAACTAATTAGTTCATCACATATTTGTTATAATATTGCTATGTTTCAGGTTGTAAAGAAAAGTAAGATAGATTTTTCTAGCCTCAATGGGCTTAGAACTAATACATAAAAGCAGGTAAATATACATGAAAATAGGCTAAAAATGTATTGTTCTTGTGGAAAACATTTTTACATCATAGAGATGGTTACCACTCAGACTTCCTGCTGTTAGGGTTTGAGGTTAGAAGTTATAGGATAAGTTATGGATCAGTTAGGGAATCTAAAATTAGAACTAGAAAGAGTGTCAAAGCTACATAAGTCTTATGAATATAGTTTTAGAAAGTCATAGAAGACCTTTAAATGAGCTGTTTCTGGATGGAAATTGGGGAACAAGACACAGTCTGAGAAGTGACTGAAACAGAGTCACTAAGCAAGCATTTTAGGCTGTCAGATTACATAGTGTCCCCTATGTAACTGTTGATTGACTGGCTAATATAACCCCCTTATCAGTTAAGCGTATTGGCCTAGGCTGTGTATGCATATCTGGAATCCTGTCTATGGATCATCCAACAGTGTAATACACTGTTGTTTTTATACATCACAAGCTTGGCCTATCTTACTAGCATCCTCCTACATACAATAAGAAAAGAAACAGACTGTGTTAAGAATATATTGGAATATAAATATTTGTATCTGATATTGTCCTGATATACATAAAGCAATTAAAATATTTATGTCATCTTATATATAATTTATCTAATGAAAATCAATATAAAATCCCCTGAAAGCATAATTTATCTCTAAACGGTGCTGTTAAAATGCCAGGATGGCAGCAGTGGCGTGGCATCATCTTGCAGGGTGGTGTGAAAGCGAGACTTGGAGTCATGGTTCTGCCATTCAGTTGCTTCATGACCTTGGACATGTGACCTGCAGTGTTATTTCCTTTGTGGGTTTGGAATAAGATGATGCGAGTTTACTTCTTGACTCAGATATTAGGATATGAGGATCAGTTGGTTCCTAGTTTACATTTTGGGTGTTCGTCATCATTCCCCTATGCCTTGTTTTGCCTATTTGCTAAACAAACAAACAAACAAACAAACAAATGCATTTTTTAACCACATGACCCATCCATTTTTTCCATTTTCAATATTTTGAACATTCATAGCCACAGAGGTTGGCTTAAAGTTTTTCTTGATAAAGGCTTGTAATTTAACTAGACTATATCTTTTCCAATCTGTCACTTCCAAGTAAACTGGAAGTGAAAAGTAGAAATCCTAGCAAAAGTTCTACATTCTCTTCCTCAGAATATTTTTAAATTACTTTACTTATATCTCAAAATTTTATGCTATGTAACACCAGGAGATATTATGTCTCTCTTATCTTCTATTAGCACAGATAGTTATTTTTCTACAATTTAGCAAATTCTTTTAAACACCTCCCCTCACCCCCGACCTCACCTAATGTATTAGAAAAAAAGGTTTTTGGTTTTCAGAAATTTTTAGAATTTAAAATTTTGGATAAAAGGTATTGCAGATATCATAACAAAGTATAAAATAGGAAAGACTTTACAGAGATATTTCAGAAGGAGGGAAAGCATTTTGCATATTGATAACAATATAAGAAGCAGCAGAAGTGACATAATCTGTTTACTGCAGGAAACTGGGGAAAATATTAGGGTGGGAGGTTAGGGTTCAAGTTGGACAATATACTCTGAAAATTATTTGGAAGGAATATCCAGTGAAAATGTTTTCCCAAGCTATGCTGATGGATAAATGAATTGTTCTAAATTGTTATTTCATCAGATCTTCTAACGTGGATTTTAAAGAATTTAAGAACAATCTGATTCCAATTCTGAGGACAAATTAGAAATCCACTCACTTACTGTGCAATCTCATAATGATTTTTTAGCAATGCCTTCACTCACTAGTAAGTAGTAGAGATTACTGAAATATTTAACACATATTAAAGATGTCACTTCAATAAATTTCAAATAAAATCAGCAAGAAGAAGAGTTTTGAAGTGCTTTAAATAAAAGATTTATTGTACAGTCCACCATCTCCCATCGACAGATACTCAGGAAAGGGTTATTGACACATTTAATTAAGTAATTAAGTCAACTGAAAATCAAAGGCAATATTAATTTCTATGACAGAATTGTCATAAGTTTTCTAAATTTTTTTTCTCAGAATAGAGTCAGTAATTGATTAATAATTGTTCTGAATCACATTTAACTTAATATAGAGAATTTTACCTGCAATATATTTTTAGCATAATTAAAAAATATAGTTTATTTATAGACCAACCACTAAATTCGTGATTACTTCAGTAGTAGGAAGTTAATACCAGGGAGTCAATATATATATATAAACCCTTATGATTTGGATACATTAATTTCTAAACAGTGTCTTTTTATCTGTGTTTTTAGTATGGTGACTGGACACTCAATATATGCTGAATTAATGAATGTTGATTATAATCTACAGACTAGTAGATTACAGAGAACATATTGGTTTAACATCTGAATTTAAGGAGTAGACTTGTATAATTATAACAAAAAGGCCAATTTCCACACACTAAAGTATTATATTTTGGAGAATTTAATCTGATTTTGTAATGTAGCTTTTGAAAAAAAATCAATTTCTATAAAATATTAAATATAAGAGTATTAGTAGCTCAATAGTTCAAAGACACCTTGAAATATGTTAGATAATTTTATTTTAACAGAAAAGGATTACTTAGTAATCTCTTTCAAAACATACACTAATTCTATAACTATGAACATGTCTGTTTACCAAACTAGTATCCCTTTTATTGCTTTCCAAATAAGCTCACAAGTAAAGTAAAATCAATGAAGGTTAATAGAAATTTAAAGTGAGAAAAATAGGGAAGAAACACAAATCTTATAATGAAATATCAGTTAAAAATGCAGTAGTTTTTCTTCTTATAGAGGATGTAAATGACGTGTAATTTATTCCTCAAATTATTTAAGATCCGAGAGAGAAAACACTGTATGCATAGTGTTGACTAGTCTTTTAGCCACTAAACATGACTCGCACTTTCATTTGACCTCCTAAAAGACTGAAGTCAACAGACCTGCAGCCGATTTTATTTTGTCTATCAAAAGTTTTCATCTTCTGTTTTCGATACTATGCACTTTTGACTTTGCAGTACTGAGACTTCCTAGCCTCATTTAAGAAAGTTTTCATCATTTTAAATGGGCACACCCTGTGCTTGCAATCCCAGAAAACAAGAATAAGGTAGCTAGCACATAGAAAAATTGGGGAGCAACAAAAGCTTGGCTATAGCTACAGGTACAATATCACGTTTTTAGGAAATGCATTTTGAATTCGCTTCTATGGCTTTTGAATCATTACAGTAAACAGTGATCACAGCTGAAAAATACATGTTTTTTTATTTGATTTTTTTATATCTATATCAGAAATGTGAATTTTAATGTTCTCATGCTCTATATGTACTTAAGTTGATAGAGCTCTTTATAGTCTAAGAACTAACTACTCCTTATGATATCTGTGAAAAGTGAATTAAATAGTGACATAATTGTAAGAAGAAAAATGTAAACAAAATTCTGGGTTTGAATTTTGGATATCAAGTAAGAGTCAAGTCAACTGTCTTTGGTAAAACAAGGGTATGTAACTGTTTGAAAGTATGTGATGCTCAGAGTTTATATTTATTAAAAATTTCCCCAAATGTGTTTGTCATCTTGAAAAAAATGAGGAGAGAAGGGAAAGAGGCAGAGCAGAAGAAAGGGAGAGAGAGAAAATTTAATCATAGGAATCATTAATCTTAGAATCAACATCTTTTTGGGCTTAATGATGTACTCCATATGTTATTAGGTTTCTTATTAGCACATTAAATACCTACCTGGTTATGCCCTTCTTCGAACACATTGTCTCTGTACCACCCATAACCAGAATTTTAAATTTTATTTATCAAGAATATGCATATTATACATTATATTATAATATAATTATAATACATGCTAACATTATATACTATGTATAATATTATAAATGGAAATATAGAGATATGGGGTTAATTTTATGAGTCAAGTATAAAAACTATGTTACAATCTCAATTCTATAGTAGGAAATAAATAAGATACCATAAACATCTATTTGATCGTACACATTTCTCTTGATCTCCAAAATGCAAGCAATCAGAGAGCCCAATGCCTATCTAGAAAGCTTAAGACCACCTGCAATCATGGGCAAGACTTTTCAAGGTCAGATAAAATAAAAGTCCAAACTGTGTCCCAACTTATTATATTTCCCTTAATGCTCTAGCTTCTCACAATTCTCCACTCATCACTTTTTCTTTTAAGAAGCTCTTCAGTAGACTGTCTTCTTCATTATTTCCTGTGTCTTTATTTTTGATTCATTAATTCCTGTAGTCAGTTTACTGTCCTTGGTTGGTTACCAGAAAGAGATTGTGTGCTGTTGCATCAACCCCTGTTCCTTCTTTGAAAAATTTGCTTGAAACAGGTAGATGTCAAAAATATAACTGTTTGTGTCAAAAATGGGTCAGAATTTTTGTTGATATTTAACCCAAGAACTGCAACTGAAATATATACAGTTCTCAGATTTACACATTGTTATCAGAGTTTGAATTTTAAAAACATCCATCCTCAGTCAATGATCCTATGACTTGATAAGTTACTTCTCATCCTTGATTTCAATCTTAGGGGCCTTGGTTATTTTTCTTTATATGAAAAATGTAAATTAAATGAGCTGATATCTAAGTCTCTTCCTGATCTATCATTATTTGACTCATTGTTCTACCATCTATCTATCATCTATCTATCTATCATGTATCTATCATCTATTTATTTATTTATAAGGCTTTTAGGATGATTCTGGACACTGTACTCTAATATCATCATTTCTCATGTTATTACATTATGTTATTACATTTTCCTTGAACTCCCATATTAAATAATAGGGTTTGAATATATATTTTAGTTTAAAAATTTTAAAAATAAAACTTTGCTATTTAGTTTTTATGTATTAAAGATTGTTATTTAATATAGCCAAAGTGTAGCTTTCAATGAACACAGTGGTTTTTGTTGTTGTTGTTGTTGTTGTTTTGGTCGGCATCTATATACTGCCATCTTAAATCTAATTCAGTTGGTTAAATGGTTGGTTCAAAGATTACTTCCATTTAAATGTTTACTTTATAAATATATTCCCATAATTTTCTAAAAATCCCATAGTATATAGCACATAGAAAGTACAAATACCTGAAGTTTATAAAAACTTTCTAGAATTAGAAAGTATAAATACCTGAAGTTTATAAAAACTTCAGGTATTTGTACTTTCTAGAATTAAATTCTATCTTACTTCAACTAAACTAAGTTAGATTGCTATGGGTGAATATTCATCTTCATTAATTTTATACTGAATGAATAGTATCCTGAGTCAGAGACAAACTTATTATTTATTACCTCACAGTAAAAAATGAGCATGTTGGTCTCCTTTGTTCTCATTCTTATCCCTGACATGAGATGATGGGAATCGATAGCAATTTTTCCTATAAATGTAGCCAAGCACTGCTTAGGTAAAGGGCCAGGAAAATGTCTTGTCCTCTCCTTAAGAGAGGGAGGAGGCAGCTGTCCCCTGTCCCCATCTAAAAGGGCCTTCTTGAAAAAGCAATGAAGCTTAGTTCTTACTTCAAACCTTCAGAATATAAATACACTCTTTCTAGTAGCCAGAAAGTTTGATGCATCTCAGCTTTGATGGTGTAGAAATGTCTTCACATTCTGTAGCTTCATCATTGTGACATATAACTCCTTGTGAAAATAACTCTCTGGGCAGCTTTCACTCAAGAGCTTAAACTCGGGCCACTGTCCAGGCTGCAACCATTTGGGGCCCTCAGGGAGGAAAAGAAATTGTATTATCCTTTCAAATCAAAGCAATTCATTAGACAAATGTCTTAAAATCTAATTTTCACAGTATTTGGAGAGTTTAAAGTATTTTATAATAGTACTAAGAAATCTAAGGAAATTTATTTCCTCATATAAATATAAACTCATATAGCTTCAGTACAACAATCTACCTGGGCATCAGCCTTTGATTAGTAAAAATACACCCAAAATAAATATACCGGTATCTAATATCCAGAGGGCTTCACTGACCTAATCTTTGTGGGATTAGTCATGTGTCTTCATTTCTGCTGGTTTCTCATATGTTCTCTAAACTCCTCCTGGAACCAGCGGGTTACCAGTGGGTAACAGTAGAACCACAGGATAGCAAACAAAAACTCCCCAAATCATTTGCATTTTCAGCATAAGCTAGAAATTTGCACACCAAATATTCTCGTGGCCAAAGTGATTTATATGGTTGATCATGGCATCAAAGGCATGAACACTGAAAAGTCATCTGTCACTTCCCCTGGAAGTCAGCAAATGTAATATAGAAGACGGGAGAAAACAGAAAAAAAATAGAAGCTTTGCTCACATAGGACCAATGTGTCACGTTTGTAGTAGATTGCATTGGAATTATCCTCAGGGACAAAAAATAGAGAGCCGGTGTTGGTGGTACAGGGTAATAGTAGATGTAGGATATCTGGTTCCCTCTGACTTTTGTGTTTACATGTACATAGAATATATGTGGTTATACAGTTTATCCTTTACAGACACACTTAACAACACACTCAAAATTAGGTGGTTTAAAATGCACATATGTTTTAAAGTGCAGAAAATTAAAATGAAAGCATCACAGTGAGATAACCAAAATACAAATGGGTAATTGCCAGGCTACTTGGGAAAAGAGAACTCTGACCACAGCCTTTAAAGCAACCAGTCCAGGAAGCCAAATCACAGCCTACATACACAACAATTAGCTCAGAGGATTGGTACTTGGTCAATGCCTGCCATTTTCTTCTTTGGCTGTCTTCTTTTCTCTCTCCTAGCTTACAACTCAGGGCCAATCAGAGAAAGCCAAATATACTACATTAGCCAATCGCATAACACACACGCTTCTAGTTAGCCCACTTCCAGCTTCCCCATGCCAAGGACCCACTCAGGGAATATCTGAAGCCTTCCCTCTTTTTTGCTATAGAGATTTCATAATCTTCTGTCTGCCTTGGAGCTTTTGTCAGACACAAGTGATGTTGGCTGGCTTCCTTGCAAGCTGTGAATAAATAGCCTCTGCTTATTTGCCTATTCTCACTCGAGCAGTCTCTGTTTATTTCCACCACCACCACATGCACACACTCCCCCAAACACACACAAATATATATACATATAGGTCATATACATATTATATATACATCATCAAGATGTATATTTTTAAAGAAACAGCAAAATATCTACTCCTTAGGAGAATCTAATTAAAAAAAAAATAGTTGTTCTTTAAAGAATAACTTTAAAGAACAATAAATAAAAGTTATGCCAATATAGAATGGCTGGAGTTTTAAACAGTAGGTTACCTTCTAATATATTGATCAGAATTAGTCTTTCCTCTCATTCGATCGGACTTCACTACAGTTACATATTCTTGTGATTAAGTGGTTCTCCTAAATGCTTATAATACTAATGTGGCATAGAAAATTTGATGTTTTCTTAACTCCCAAGTGATATCATCCCCAAATACTACCATTTATCAGATTTTTCTTTGGCATACCTTAATTGTGGATTGCATGAAATCAAGGATCTTCTCAAAATTTTTCCTAGTGTTTTACAACTGTCAAGCTAGGGCATCACTACCCATGAGCACTAAATAACTAGATAGGATTGAAAATGAACCTTAAAAGTTATCTAGGCCATATTATATCTTCTTAGAGCAGAATCATAAGTAAAGTGTAAACAAGAGGTGTGGAACTCTTGTGTTTGGAAGGACTTCTGACTTCAAGTCTGTCTAATATGTAATAGCTTTGAGTGACAGAATCATTTCTTGTGATTCATATTGTAGGAGAGAATGTTGACTCTGAGTCTGACACAGAAATAGATATATGAAAGTCGTCTTTTTCTGGGCCGATGTATGTACTAACATTTGTAAAAATAAGAGTTAACTTTTCTGGGGTTCCATTTTCATCCTTAGGAATTTGACTTATACAATTTTTTATCCTTAGGTTAGTATTTCTACTTTTCTAGTCTCCTTTAAAATTTGTTTTGTGAGTTTGAATTCCTAAACCTTAAAGAGACACAGTGATTTATACACACAACCCATTAGAGACTTAATAGAAATAGTCTAATATTTTGCTGCATATAAAATTGTTTCACCCACCCACTTACAGGAGAAAAGAAATACTTCATAGCTATAAAATTAAGACAAAGTTCATAATTGCGCTGCTGGTGGTCATTGAATTTCATTGCATTTCATTTGTGGTTCCTTCACAATTATTTTTATCAAACTTTTAAGAATCCAATTCTCACCCGAAAGTGAAATGAATCAAATAGAGGCTGTATAATTTGTTTTATACTCATTCGTAGTTATAGTCTAGATAATCTTGAAAGAAAAACAACTTTTTAGCAAAAAAAAAAAAAAAATGAGGGATATTACTGGGCCATGTTACAATGACTGGTGACCTGTAAACAATCTCTCCCTTTGTTTGTTTGCTTGAGTTTTTAAGTGTTTGTTGCTAACCATGATATGGAGGCTATAGATCCTAGGAGATATGCTTATGTATCTTGCCTCTGGAAGGAAAATAACGTACATTTCTATGTGTGCCATCCTTGAGTTATTTGCATGCCTATCTCATGACTCAGGAGGGTGAGAGAGTTTACTGATATATGTAAACTCCATTAAAAACAGTGCAGGGTAACAAATGGCAAAGTATTATACTCTAGCAAAGTTTGGGAATACTTTTTATAGTCCCCACCACACTAACTTTGAAACTAATTGTACCAGAGCCTCAGGAGGAAAAGGGAGCCTAAGACTGATGTTGAGTTCTTCATCACAGTGCATTCTTGGTAAACAGTGTTTGAACAGACTAACTTGCCGCCTTATTTTTTCATCCCTCTCTCCATACGTGGTTCTAAAATGAATGAGGCTGCATATGAATTGGCCTTGTCTTCTGTGGCACTATTGTGCCTAAGTTATGAATTCTATGCTAGAATCTGTTAATTGCCTTGTAAATACACAAAATGATCAGTCATTTGAAAGAAAAAGCGCTCTATTAAATATTAACATGATGCTATTTGGTAACCTTACATGCTTAAAATAGTAGGTTGAAATGACGAGGAATCTGCAGATTGCAAACTGTACAGGAATGAGTATGATACCACATACCAGAGTTCAGGCGTAATAACGCTAAAAGGAGAGGTTAGTAAGATTACAAATAATCCTCTAAGTGAGTAAATTGAGTTTAAATAAAGTAAGGATAATATTTGGTTAACAGACATGGTTATTTGGATTTCAGAAAGGAGCTTAGAAATCCTCCAAACAATCCATGTAGTTATTTGAGTTTCTAGAAAGTAACTTAGAAATCCTCTTTCCTATAAAATTATGAAAAAAAAATAGTGAAGAATTTATCCTGTTTTTGATTAATTCAGCAACTGTGGTAATATCACATAATCAGCAGGTTATATATGTGCTTGGCTAAATAATGAAAGAAATTTTGGATACCACGTTGGAGGAAAAAGTAGGATATGAGAAATATTATATTGAGAAGATTCTGGGAGAAACACAAACTATCTAACTTAATAATTGAAGCAAATATGGGTCAGATGGACTTAATAGTGCATTCATTAATTACTTAGTTTTTAAATTAAATATAATAGATCAATTTAAGTAAAATAGATGGTTAAATTTTTTCACACAAATATACTCACTTCTACTAAATTACTGTGGGACAGCCTTAACAGATTGCAAAACAAACTTTAATTTTAACTACACATCTTGTTTTGGTCTTTGTAAGGAGGAAGAATTTCTTGATATGTCCAAATGATGGGTTTGACGACTTATCTTCACAATCAGTAGCTACAAAGCTGGAAAAAATACACAATGACAAGCATTTTAGTGTTCTAGTATTTGACCAAATGCATAAACCAAATTAAGAGGCATTTATGCTTGAAAAAATGCTGAACTATGAGTAAGAATCGTGGGAATCTACAGCACATGACCTAGGGCTGCTTATACATCCTTTCTTATATTCATGCTTTCACTTAGTAGCATGAGGCTTCTGCCAGGGTGAGGAAAGCCATGGCAATGGGCGGCTTCTGTACTGACTTGAGAGATGGTTAAGTATATAACCAAAATACTCAGTTTTCAGCCAAACATATTATGGAATATGGAAACAAATAGAAAATTGTTATTTTTACTTAGAAAAAAAAAACACTTTATAGAAACCATCCTTGTTCCCACAGAGATTTCAAATCAGCTATTATAAATACATTCAAAGAAAAATTAATTCTAAAGATATAAAGCTAAATGTGGTAAAAACAAATCAATAAATAGAGATTTGTTGGGTATTAAAAGAACCAAAGTGAATTTATGGATTTTAATAGTATAATAATTAAAATATAAAAAATTAACTTAGTTTAATCAACTTCAGATTTGTGATATTAGATAAAGAATTGGTGAACTTGAATATTAATCAATAAACATTAACTATAAGTATAAAGTCCCAAATTACTTTACCTAAATTATTGACTTTGATATTATCCTATAGCTAAATTATCTGTCTCTCAAGCAAAATAAATCCCTACACCCAAAATAAACAAGGGTGGGAATGAAAAAATATCATAGTCACAGGTCTCTAGAGGACCTAAGCTCTAAGACTGCAATCTTTATAACCAAATAAGTGACTCGATTATGTTCTAATTTTATTATTTTTTCTATATGATCACAGATTATTTGAAATGGTTTGCTTATTTGGGATAACCACATAATTAAAAAAGCTCTGTGATTTATTACTATTAATTTTATACTTGATTTATTACAAAAATTAGCGTTTGTTAAAAAAAAAACTTTATATACCCAACATCTTAATTTCTATATCATCTCCTATAAAACTAAAAAAAAAAGAAAAAGAGTTAATTTAAAAGAAAAAGCTCTTACTCACAGGGAGTCTCAGATACACAGTCTGGTGCAAAAAAAAACAAAAAAACAAAAAAAAACACAAAACACTTAGAGTGCCTAGAACATTTTTTTTATCTCTCCAAATTAGCCTCAAGTTTGTTTTTCCCTTAAATTATAAATGTCAAATTTAATTATAGATGATAAAATATAATAATCTTAATAGAAATTTGTGTCTATCTCAGATCAGTGTCCATTTCTACTTTTGCTTCTTATGAAACAAAAGGTCATTTGGAATACGAATTCTTCCAAGTTCCACTCGACTTCTAAGCCTTTTTAAAGGCTATTTTTTTTGTATTAAAGATGACATTAATGCGTTTTCCATTTAGGCTGAAAGACCTGAAGAATCTGTTGACGTAATGATTTAGAGTGGGCCTTTGAAAACCCAGGCTCAAGAGAATGGCCTGGATTCTCTGAGATCCGCGCTCTGCATCCCGCTTACGTCCTCATACAAACCATGGACACTTGTATGATACGAGAGACTTTGTAGACACTTTAAATTTGAACCACAGGATTGTGAACTTTCCTAAAGAAACACACAAAATGCATGTCTTTTCATTTCTAGTGACTACCTAATGAAATAGGTTACTGCAATGTTTTATTTTGTATGAAAGGCAAAGCCTTTTGTAAATATATCTGTATAGTCAAAGGACATAAGAATAAAGCATATTCAGTTACATGACAAAGCATTTATACCAAAATAATAAAATAACGTTTTCTTTGGTTTAGTCTATGATCCAATTTTAGAATAGCCATATCAGCTTGTGATCCAATATATTTAAATTATAAGGTTTTCTTTCCATGTTCTATATAAAATTAAATTTTTAATAATGACATCTAAAATTGCTAAAAGGTATGGCTAAAATACAAAGCTTCAAAAGAAACTTATCTCTCTAATATAGAACTGTAATTATACATACATTAAAATTTTTGTGATCTTCCCGTAAATGAGAAAATCATTAGTTTTTTAATTGTATTCTAAGATGTCTTTGCAAATTATAAAACCTACATTAGGGATTAAAATTAATATTTGTTCCCAACCATTTGGCAAATTACAAATTCACAGACTTGCATGTGTCTAGCTGATTGAATATAGCTGACTGCATAATTTATTATTACATACACGTTGCCTTTTAAAAATAAACTAAAAAGTAAGACTCAAGAACTATAGAAATGTACTGGCTCCTGATAAAATATTAATTCAGAAGCATGGATCTGAGTTTCAAAAGCTCTAAAGAATGTCAAAATATATTTATATTCCATTGCTGAGTCATACTGAGTGGTAAATTGTTTGCCATAATTTCAGACTCAATGTGATTAGTTATTCAATGTGCGTAAATTCTGAATTTTATGAGTAGAAAACAAATTTAAAAATCACCACTGTGAAATTCAGAACATCAGCTGATTCGAGGTTGTTCTAACACTCTGGTGCTGCTACTGACAGGTTATGACGTCAGAAGTTCTCTTATCAGTTATATTTTATAGGTTGATGCTCAGACTAAGTTAATGGTTAGGCCTCTTGAATATGAAAAATGTGGTTTATCACCAATAATTTGATGAAAATGAAGAGGTCAGTAGATCATTAGTTGTTTTTGACTAACCATGTAATCTGAGTCTACACGGGAACGCTTTTGAGAAGGTAAAGGGTTACTGTCAATGATTATGGTGGATGATGGGCACAGCCAGACCCATTCTGTTTCATATGGGACACAATGTCGTCTTATCTAGGAGTGCTGCGTGGGACACTCATAAGCCAGACTTCTGTGTAGCTTGCAGAATTACCTTCAATGGTCATATATAGCTCTTATAATTTTATTTCGTTTCAAAGGAGTACTTTTCCTCCAGCTTCAATGAAGTATAATTGATAAAATTGTAACATTTAAATTGTACAATGCGATGATTTTATATATGTATAGACTGTGAAATAATGACCACAATCGAGTTAATTAACACATCCACCACCTCACATAGTTCCTTATTTTGGGGCGAGAGCAAATATTAAGTGTACAATACAATAATATTAACTATAGTCACTGTGCTGTATGTTAAACTTCAGAACTTGAAACATTTTTTTTTTTTATTTTGCTGAGCCAACTTCAGGATGAAATGAGATTAATGTTAGTAGCTATTAATGTAGCTGTTAGACAAAGTGATGCTTATTATTGCCATTTAGTTTCTGTGAGCCATCTATGTATTTTTTTCCAACAGTTTTTATGACTTACTCAGTTAATTATTTTACAGTTACTCTCAATTTCTAGATTCTAGCTAATTTTCTCCTCTAGTACTAGTTTCTGTAATAATTACCATGGCCATTTTACAAAATATGTTAATGATTTTTATCTAATACAAGACTGATGGGAAAAACAAACTCCCTTGCGAATTGCTCTTTTTGTTATGCTCTCTTTCTAATTACTCATAATAAATTCTGTCTTTAGGGAGATAATATAATAGCAGCTTTCCTGAACAAATCACTTCTCGTAAAATGAACACATTAGATTTCCCTGTAATTTATTTGATGGTAAAACTTATATTTAGTTGGGTTAAATTCTGAATTTTTAACACTCCATTTAAACTTCATAAATGAATGGATGCATAAAGTATAATGTACATTAGATTGTTTAAATATGTATGTATGTGTATATATATATATATACATATATATATACATATACATAATTTTTCTGCTGAAATGAAACTAACATACAAAATGTGAAAATGCATAGGTAGATACATGGTGAAAAACTGAACTTCTATCCAATGAAGAAAAACCGCTTTATCAGATCCCAAAAGCTGCCACTCATAATCATTTCCAATCATAATCTCTTCCCTAGTCCTTCTAAGAAATAGCTAAATTAACTTCTAAACCAATGCATTAGCATTGCTTTCTGTTTATCTTTCCATGGATGGAATTGTAAAGTTAGTTTTCCTCTGGTCTTTTTCATGATTTTTAAATTTATTTTCTACTCATAAAAATCAGAATTTATGTACATTGAATAACTAATCACATTGACTCTGAAATTATGACAATATGTAACTCATATGTGTAATACGGTTTGTTTTTTAAATCAGTCTCCATCCAGTATTGATGCCCTGTCGAGAAGTCCATTAGTCCTTCTTTATGATAAGCTGATGAAGTTCACACCGACACTTCCGTTTGTAGGCTGCCATACTCTGAGCCACTGTGCATCAGCCAAGGTGCCCCAGCACTGGGCACCAGACAGCTAGGGACAGCTCCTGTGCACCAGAGCCTGCTGAAATCATTTGAAAAAAGAAAATACACAAGGATTCCACAAAACCTATTCAGACACTACACAACCTGCCATACACATGCTGTCCCCTAGTACCCTTCCCCTGCATGAAAGCCCTAGGTGGCCCTTCTTGGCAGCCTACTTTCATTGAGTTTTAAACAACAACAGCAGCAACAACAACAATAAAAATAACAACAACAACAATCTGCCTTTCATCTATCCCAGTGCCAGTGTGTCATGTCTCACCATCAAAAGAATCTTTAGACCTTATAAAATAATATAGTCATATGTAGGTATAGTTTTCCCATTATGTAGTATTTCATTTAAAAAATGTGTTTAAATATATTTGTATTATAATATTGAGGCATGCTTTGGTTGTTTTTATGGAGGGCAATTACAATCAATTTCGCTAAGCGCATTCTCGTACATAGCATTTGGGTGCATATGTGCATACATTTCTGTGGTATACACCTAGCAGTAAACTTGCTATGCATTGTCACCTTAAATAGAAAATGCCAAACTCTTTCCCAAGTGGGTTTTTAATTAATTGTCATTTCCCTGAGCGCATAAAGTTGGTTGTTATGGTTCCATATCACCTTGTATTCACAATTGTATTAATTTCAGCAATTCTCAGGGGAGAGATATTAATATCTTGTATTAGTTTTAACTTGCAGTCTTCTGATGACTAATGCATTCTGGTCACTTTTCATATTTTTATATTCAATTGGATATATATAAAGTTGCATGTTAAGGCTGTTCATTATTTTTCTCTTGGTATTTAGTCTTTTTCTTGTTATTTAGTAGTTTTTCCCATATTAAAGATAAGTTTTATGGGGTGGTTATGTTAGAATTGTTATTTCTCTCCATGTCTTACCTTTTCATTCCTACACTGATATTTATTAATGAAATTCTTTATTTTACTATACGATGATTTATGAATTTCTTTAAAGTTTGCTTTTTGTCTCATTTTAAAGAAATATTTTCTACCTCTAAAACCATTAAACTCTTTTTATGTTATCTTTTAGAAGCTTTTTCATTTTAATTTTACATTGAGACCTATGGGCTAGTAGAAATTGGTTTTGCTTATTATATCATACACAAGGTGGGGGTATATTGTTTAACTTTTTCCTCCCATGTTGAAAAAAAGTGATTGAGCATCATTACTGAAAGTACCTTTTTCCTTCCTTAACTTCTATGTAATGCCATGTTTTTTGAAAAACAGATGTGCTTATATCGATATTTTTTGGATACCCTATTGACCTAGTTGTTATGTCTGAGCTGCTAACATAGTATTTCATCACAACAACTTATGTCTTTCTATCCAGTAACATAAGCACATCAATGTTCTTCTTCATATTTCTCTTTATTGTCCTTGGCTACTTCCACTATTTCCAATTACAAATAAATATGTAAATTGACTTGTCAGTTTCTACAGAGACAATGCCAGATGGACTTTTTATGGAACTCTATCCAATCAATAGATAAATTTGAAAGTGTTTGGTGTTTTTACAATAGTGAGTATTAAAATCCAGTTGCTTATAGTAAACCTTTTATGGCTCATTAAAGTAATATTTTATATGGTTCAATCTAATAATTTTATTTATTGGATTTTTAATTTCTTACACCGATCATTTTGGCATTTTGTGTAGATGTCTCATTTTTTTGCCTTATTGCTCTGGTTAGGGTTTCCAGGTCAAAGTTGAATAGAAGTATGGACAGTGGTCATCCTTGTCCAGTGGCAAAGCTTTCACAAAGTTTTTTTTTTAACATTAATATGTTTTTGTGTAAGTTTTTCTACAGATTATTTTATCAAATGGATGTCAAACTCAATAAATTGCTGTTCATTATATGCAAGGTTATTGTGATCTTTGTTCTTCTAATTTTAATAGTAAATAACATGTATTTCTATAATAAATGCAAGTTTGGGAAGATGCATTATTCTTTATATCTACTGGATTGGTTTGCTATTGTTTTGTTGAAAATTTTGCACTGATATAATTAGTCTTAAATTTTGTACTGTCTGTTACATTTGCTATCTATGTTATAGTGACCTCCTAAAACATTTTAAGAAACAGCTCTTTTATTTATGTATGTATGTATGTATTTATTTATTTATCTATCTATCTATCATCTATCTATCTATCTATCTATCTATCTATCTATCTATCATCTATCTATCTATCTATCTATCTGTCTATTGATCTATCTATCTGTTTGTTTATTTATTTATTTCTGGGTGACCGTATGAGATTGCTGTTACTTCTTTAACGCTTTAGGGAAAGACACTAACCTGAGTGACACTATTTGAATTTTATTATGGAATTAAAAATGTGACGTTTATTAGCAGCAATGTTTCTTATAAACTTTTCACTGTATAAAGCACCTCCAATAACGACCATCTTCTTACTCATGATATTGGTTATGTGTTTCATCTCTTTTTCGCTTTGCTAATTTTGTTATTTCTTTTATCAAAGTTAATAGTGCTTTAAAACATTAAGTTTTATCATTCTATACATTCTATGGCATATATTTTCTATTTCATTAATTTCTACTCTCAGCTTTATTGCCTTAGTTAACTTTCTCACATAGATAAATGATACAGATTCTTAAAGTTTCTCTCTTCAAAATTTCTCATGTGCCTTCTTAAATTCATCATCTACACTCCTTTCAAAGTGAATTTTTAATTAAAATCAATCATACATGTCTTACCCTGTTCAAAACCATTCGATTGACCTTTATTGTATGTTGAATATTCTTTGTATGACATCCACGGCCTTGAATTAT
The DNA here is from genome assembly GCA_004027375.1 of Macroglossus sobrinus. Taxonomy (NCBI): domain Eukaryota; kingdom Metazoa; phylum Chordata; class Mammalia; order Chiroptera; family Pteropodidae; genus Macroglossus; species Macroglossus sobrinus. The sequence goes on along the minus strand of PVKZ01001039.1, from coordinate 193,482 downwards.
GCCTTAATCCTCTGCAACCCCTTCTGTATTCATCTGCTTTGTCTAGCTACATAATATTAGTTAGTTACTAGTTTATTATCATTATTTTACATGTTCTTGCCTTTCACAGGTCTGGAAACCACTTTCTTTCTGCTTGGCCTAACACATACATGTTCTGTGAGTTTGATTCCTCACCTTCCCTGATTTCTTCCCACTGGGGGTGGTGCCCTGCACTAGGCATCTTTAGCATTTGATGAGTATGTATGATTTTAGTACAAATAAATGTGCTGTAATTTTTGATTTCCTCTCTGAATTTCCTAGTAAGTGATGAATTAAATTTCTTTCTCTTTCCCTATCTTTTAACAAGGAGCCTGAGAAATAGGTTGGGCTCCAAATATCTGTTAAGTGAATTGATGAATGAATGCATCTCTTTAGAATTAAAATACATGAAAAACACTGGCATTACATATTGTTATATTTATTTTTCTAGAATTCATCGTAATACCTGTTTAACATTTCATGACACTTTCTTGAATAATGTTTAATATATTTTTAAAACAGGGTAGAGATTTCAAACTTTCTAAATACTTTTTGTAGATAAAACTTTATATTAGCTATTTTCTGAAGACGAACAAGAATATACTTTAATTCTTGGAATAAGCAATCTTCAAAACATAATTTTTTTAATAAAATATTTCTCTTGTTGGTAGAGTCTTGCTGTACAGAGATTTTAGAATTATCTTACTTTTCATCTCTTATTTTAATTGCATATATTCAAGAGAGGACATCTAGGTCAGTCAAGATTTTAGGGCAAATACAAGTCCCTACCTATTTACAGATAATGTGATTTATAATAAACAGTTAATTATCTTACTAAAAAAGGTTCAAATCACCAGAGAATGACTGTCTTGCTGTAAACTGATAAACCCTATTTCCTAGACTTAAAACTAAAAATACTTAAGGTTTTCAATAATGATTTTACTCACAAATTAGGCTCTGATAATTGACCAAGAACACAACAAAATATATAGACTAAATTTATTTATTTAGCTTTTTTTTTTTTTTTACATTTTTTGGGGGTATAATGCATATCTCTATCATCTATCTATCTATCTATCTATCTATCTATCTATCATCTATCTTTTACTTTAAAGGTAAAAAAAGATAGATATAGTACTGTCCTATTATCTATGTGCGCCATTACAAACTGAATGTTATGGCCTACCACATCGGCAATCATAATTCATTCAACCTGTTTTACTTTTTTTCCATTACGATTAGCATGAATATTTTCCCTTAATTACTCTTTGTTTCATTTTTATTCTAATATCATGATATTAAATAATCAATAATATTCTAGACTTAATCAAAAGCTTTATTTTTAAAATAGGTTATACACTGGCTCTTTCTTTTTTGAAACTAACTCCATTCTACTGTCCTTTGTTATAAAATACTGAGGCGAAGAGTAGATTATAGTTTAATTATTTAAGGATATCAACAGTGGTATTTAAAAACTATGCAAATGTTAAGGTTAAAAATAAAAATAATCCAGAGTATATATTTCTGCTTGCACATCAGTATTCCACTGCAATCAATGTTTTTCTTATAAGTTTTTACCCTCACCTCAACATAATGTAGTTCTGAATTATTACTTTTCTTTCCTAACATATTATGAAAATGTTGATGCATCCTCTCTCAGATTATAATTAATCACAGACTCAGAAATGAAGGTCTAGTTCATCTCTTTCCCTATGGGTAAATAAAATATTATTTACCCTGCAATTTTGTTTTTTTTCCATTACCCAAAAGACAACTGCTTAAATTAGTAAATTATAAGTTAAACTAATGTAATGGCTGAAACATTTTGGTAACAACACTTTTATAGTTATCTATTCACATGTGGGTATGATATAAATGTATTATATGAACCTCATCATGGTCAATGCTAGTTTCATAATTCAAAGTATCAAAATGTCATTGTTAAAAATAGTTCAATGTTTCACACACATTTATTAATATATAATACTCTTTATATTTTACTTATTCATACTTTCGTGTTATTAGCACTGGGTAGAAGAAAGATATTAAGCTTAAACTTAGAAACTGATGTTAATACAAGCTCCTACTTCCTAGACTTTGATTTAATGCAACTCCCTTAAATGCTTAGATCACAATTTCCTCAGCCATAAAAGCAAGCTGGGTATGGAGTATTAAAATTAATTTTCTGAAAGAGCAGAGGTGTTCTGACATCAGTTCTCTGACACCAATTGGGTATCTTACAATTAAATTTAATTCTGACAGTAACTATACAAAGTAAGGATCCTACAAGAGTAGGGCCAAGTCCTTCACAAGATTATCACACTTAAGACACTGTCAATAAGTCTTGGAGGTCACTTATACTTTCAATCAACTGGCTGTAAATATGGGTTTTCCCACAACTGTCTCAGGTTTAACTTTGCTTAAATAACTCACAGAAGCCAGTGAAAACACAATACCCATGATGACAGCCCTGTTTTGAAGTATGCAGTTCAGAAACAGATAAGTGAAGAGACACATAGGGAAAAGTTTAGGGAAGTGTGGTGACAACTTCCATCACTTAGCCTCTTGGAATCCAGGTGTGTCACCATCACAGCACATTCCTTAAATTTGTATAATATTTTCTTAAACTTTACCAGATTCTCTGCTTACTTCTTGAATGAGTGTCCACCCCTTTCCTAATCCTTACTGATACATCTCATTATTCTCTAGATTGATAAAGCAGCACACATTTCTGTAAAATAGCAAGTTATTTTATATTTCTGAACTCCTCTGTTGTATTTCTTTTCTTCCTGAACTACATTTACAATATTTTGCTCTACCCCCAAACTCCTTCCTATTAACACTTGTTCACCTTTGAAAACTCAATGTCATTCTAATCTCTTTAATAAAACCTCACTACCTTTCTTAAACAAAACGGACTATTTTTTTTTTCTTATTTACTAATCACCATGTGCATATGTCTCTTTTCTTATTTAATAGAAACACTTTAAATAATGACACGCACAACTTTTTCTACTAAACACCAATATCTCAGAGGCTAGGAGAATGTTCTATTTTGTATTGAATTAATAAGACAGTAATCCTGGCCAGCCTAACAAAGGTATACATCAAAGTGTCCTACCTTTAAAAGATAAATAATGTTTCTTGATTAGTTACCTTTTGTTGCTTTTTCCCCTTAATTAAATATAAAAACACTTGCTAGAAAATTAATGTTAATTTATTGTTCTATTATATATTTTAATATTAATGCACATGAAACTCATGATAACGAGAAGAGTAAGTTAAGATAAAAAATGCACCACTGAATGGAATTAATTTACTTAACTCTTTGATTGAATGTTAAAAATGTATCTCCTAGGGGATTTTTATTGAAAGAAATGTAATTACTGATTATAATAGGAAAGATCAGAAGATGAGGGCATATTTAATAATTGCATACAAATTGCCTCATTGCAAACATGTTCTGGAAATGTTTCTTAAGAAATCAGCATTGTATTTATTGTTCATAAAGAATTTCTTATATTTTATTCCTTTGCCAGAAATGTAATATGCTATTTTTATAAAAAACTAATACCTGAGATTTCTGATAATCTCCAGCTGGAGGCAAAACTCTAATTAGAGATATGTAGGTACAATATCAAAGTACCTGGGATCACAGGGTTCAGAGCTCTTGGATCTCAAAGTTATTATGGATGCTAATTATCTTTCATTCATTCGTCTTACTATGTTCTATCTCTCTTCTCCAACCTTTTCTTCTTTTCTTTCCTTTTTCTGTCCTCTTTCCTTCCTTCCTTTTCTCCTTCCTTCCTTCCTCCCTCCCTCCCTCCCTCCCTTTCTCCTCCCTCCCTCCCTCCCT